>CM069859.1:209180739-209780739 GCA_036172795.1 Pelodytes ibericus
ACAGGTTAATGTGTCAATTAAATGTTAATTCCCCACACCTGCGACTTTTTAAATTGCAATTAGTGTCTGTGTATAAATAGTCAAGGAGTTTGTTAGCTCTCACCTGGATGCACTGAGCAAGCTAGATACTGAGCCATGGGGAGCAGAAAAGAACTGTCAAAAGATCTGCATCACAAGGTAATGGGAATGGATATAAAAAAAATATCCAAAGCCTTGAAAATGCTAGTCAGTAGTGTTCAATCACTTATTAAGAAATGGAAAATTTGGGGATTTTATTGATTCCAAGCCAAGGTCAGATAGACCAAGAATGATTTCAGCCTCAACTTCCAGAAGAATTGGGGATACGAAGAAAAAAAACACAGGTAACCTCAGGAGGAATACAGGCATCTCTGGAAAAATACGGTGTGGTTGTTTTAAGGAGCACAATAGGACGACATTTGAACAAAAATTAGCTACATGGTCTAGCTGCCAGAAAGAAGTGTTTACTTCGCCAATGCCACAAAAAAGCCTGGTTACAATATGCCCGACAACAAGGTGCATGAGGTCTAAGGCATGAGGAATCTTGTGAAAATGAATGGCAAGATGAATGCAGCATGTAATCATAAAATACTGGCAGACAATTTACATTCTTCTGCATGAAGGCTGTGCATGGGATGTTCTTGGACTTTCCAGCATGACAATGACCCTAAGCACAAGACCAAGTTGACCCTTCAGTGGTTACAACAGAAAAAAGTTCTGGAGTGGCCATGAGTCTCCTGACCTTAATATCATCGAGCCACTCTGGGGAGATCGCAAACGTGCGGTTCATGCAAGACAACCAAAGACTTTGCATGACTCTGGAGGCATTTTCTGGAGAAGAATAAAGTATTACTATTCCCAGCAACCAAAATGCCTCAAACTCTTCAGAAGAATAAAATGAATTACCCACATTTATGCCATGGCAAATATCACTTTCATTCATAAAGTTTCATCAGGAGCATTGATTGCACTTTTATAAAAGAAATATATAGGGTGACCTTACAGTAGAGATTCATTTCAAAGTATTCCTTCCAAGTAAGCTTAATGATGAGAGCGATTTGATTCAATCATCCTTTAAGCATAAATTGGTCTAAGATACAGAGTAAGGTAAGATAAATTTAGCAGATGTCATCCAAGTCATCCGATTATCTTTTCTTTATATGAATTTGTATTTCATGATGGCCTCCGTCAGCATGTGAGTCTATTTGAGTAAGCTTTAAATAAATCTCCCTTCTATTTAGTAAAACTGACGTGCATCTTTAGAGGTACAAGTGGGTTAATCTCAGCTCTGCCTCTCATAGCTGATTCGACTGCTGGCACAGCCAATCAAATGGGTCGACTTTTGTAGGTAGACTTGAATTTTAAGTCAAACTAGGCACCAGAGCTTGAGTAGAAACAAAACCCAGGTTCGAATCATCCCCACTTCAAGTAATGGAAGTCAAATTGGTCAAAGCTATTTTTGAGATGAATTCGGCACCCAAATTCGACTTAATCACAAACATAGCCTCGATAATTTCATCTCCTATTACTTTCAATGGGATAGAAAGCTTTTTTTAAATTTTTTTTTATTTAGTCTCAAAATGAAAGTTGACCTCCTCGAGCTAGTCTCACATTTTAGTAAATAGACCCAAAAGCGCGGGCTCACTGCTCACATCTTTTCAAGGTCTGCAGGGTGAAGTGGTCACTCATCAGCAGAGGGTACCTTGGTTAGCAGTGAGCAAACCAGATCAGTCTGCCCGCTTCTCAGGGAAGTATGGTGGCCATCAGTCAGCGAATAAGCTGGCATGTACCATCAAAAGTACTTGCAAGTTTAACGTCCTACAAAGGCCACAAAACATTCAGCTTCCGTTTTATTACCAGCACAAGTGAAAAACAAAGTTTCGCGACTCTTTGAATTATTTTTATTACTACCATTTTTTCCCCCAGAAGTGGTGATTTTCAAATGGTTTTGCATTGTTCTTTGTTGTTCAAAAATAATAATAAAAAATTTAATTTCTCCTGTTTGGACCCAACTACATTATTCTCCTGTAGAATTTAAGTTCACACTGTTTATATTAAACTAGACACTGGCTTCCTCTGTCTCAGCTCTTGCCATGAATCAGGCTGTGACTCTGGGTTGGTATGTCTTCGCTCTTATACGCTCCTGACAAACTCCAGCTTTAAATTAACAAGTGTTTGACAACATTGTTTATGCAGCAGCACTTTGGGGTTTTCTGTGCTATAATGTAGCTTCACATGACATCACTAATGTATGGGCTTAAAATTATTTAGACGTCTCTCACACTATCCCCAGAGTAATACTTAACATTAATCTTCATGGGACAAAGAGACTGTTGTTTTTACATCAGCTTTTATTCTAAGCATTTTTTACTACCATATCATGCTAAAGAATATTAAGTGTTTTAAAAAAGGCAGACATTTTTTTGCGTAATGACAACCTTTCATAGCACATAATCTAACTTAAATAGGCCATACATAATAAATATAATAATATTTTTTATAATTATATTATATCTTTATAATTATAAAATACTTGTTATTTATTAATATTATATAATTACAATGATAGCTTACTTATAATGTATTTATATTAATTGTATAATTATAATTATGGAATATTTATAATACTGTTACAATTACATAATTGTAATTATAGGATATTTATAATGTAATAATAATAATAATAATGTGTAGCTACAAGACATGCAAATTAATTGTCTTGAAGCTAAAATTATTCTATTTTTTAAGTGAAAAATAATGTATTAATCAAAAAGAAATATATATTTAAATTGTCACACTTAGAAAAATCTCAATCCCTGTAATTGTTTTGCATTTATGCTATTTATATTTGTAATATATTTTTTGTTTTTTTTTGTGGTGCACCGAGGATTTTAGGTTTGCTTAGTAAGCGGCTTAACCAAATAATATGACACTTAAAAATACACAATTTTAAGTTATTTACCATGCAAATATTTTTTATTTATAGTAAAGAAATATGTGCTTGGCTTATATCTATTTTTTTAATAAATGTAAAGAAAATAAAACAAATATTAAAATTCACAGCCTGACAACTGTTTATCTATGTCATAATAAAAACATTTCAGTGTAAATGTGCGTATATAGTTCCTTGCCTAAATATGTCAAGTTTGAACGACTATTACAGATCGCACATTAATGAAGGGTAATCAGATTGAGATCACTATGGAGTCAACATGGGTGGCTTTGTGTTTCTTCTAATTGTTTTAAAATGCAGGATAGGGATGTGTGTTACATATACAGTGGTCTAATGATGGGCAGATTGTGCTTGATATTGCATGCCTGTCTGTGTTGTCAGCATTTTGTTTTGTAAATTGTAATCAAAATGGACAAGTCCATTAGAATTAAATATTTAAAGAATATTTTTGGTTGGATACCAATGTGATAATTAATCCAAACGTTTTATTTAATACAGCACACATATAAAGACAGGACTTAATAAAAAAAAAGAAGATTGTAAACGAATTAAGTGGATAAAAACCAAATATTAGCATTCTCTTGATAAATATTAATAATATTTTAATCTACATTTTCCTGATGAAAATTTTTGGGGAAAAATTAAAATATTTGAATATTTGTTGTGTTCTTGTGTTAGGAAAAAAAAAGGTGCATTGTAAATTGAACCATAAATTAAAATTTCTTAATTGTCAACTATATTGAGCACCAGACCATCCAGTATCTCTTGGCATTGGACTGCATTTTGCATATTACTGAGCTGATGGAAGATAGTTAATACAGTACGAGCAAGTTAGCACTGTCTGATTTGATGCCATTACAATATTTCTTAGTAAAGCTAAACTATAATTGACAGCTCTGTTTCTCAAGAGGTTGAGAGGTCTCCTGTTGCAGACAATATCGTAAGTGCCACTTTATAAGCTCTATGTCAGATATCCGCTTCCATCCGGTGTAACAGACTCTCCGAAGGTGACTGAAGTCTATTTTTTAATTGGTAAGGCTTCATAGGTAACCATGGCCTGGGGCACTTCTACACTGTATGATCCAGCATTCTGAATATATAATTAGAGTAATGTGGAGGATTTGCATTAATTTCTCAACTATTCATCAACTGCATCCATATAGTATAATTTCCCACCATCTAATTTATAATTTGTTGCCATCACTTTTTCACAATATTTGATCACAATTGCACACCTGTAAAACTATTCAACTCTCCTTTGGCTGTTTAGTGTTATTCGAAATGAATTTATTTAAATATCCCATTAATTAGCATCTTTTGAATCATATTATGCCAGTTGCCACATTGGGGGTTAATTTACACCGAAGGTAAGTGGAATGTCCCAAGGAGATGGTAAGGTGGATTATTGACGTGAACCATGATTCAACTCCCCTGCTTATCACCTGGCTTTTTTACGGTAATATTTAAAAAGTGTTACTTTATCTAGCATTATGAACACATTTAATGATACACTTGTACAGTCTTAATGGTATATGGAACCATGGAACTCAATCAACTGTAGGTGTAAAAGTACACATATACAGGTTGAGTATCCCTTTTACAGAAATCTGTTATCCAAAATGATCCATTATGCCAAATGTTTGGATGATTTTGCTACAAGTTGTAAATCCCACACACACCTGTCAGAATGCAAGCGCTCAACAGTTTGTTCAGTGTCCAGACCCCTTAAGCTGTGATATAGCCTTTCCATGCATGCTCGGATTCCCCCACACCCACAGAGGGTAATACAATGACACGTGTTCAGGCCCGACACGCCAATTGCAGGTTCCCAACGATGCCTCACATCACAGCTACATCACAGCTACATCACAGCTACATCACAGTAACAGTGATTTATTTACTCTGTCACAGTAACAGTGATTTATTTGTACAGTATTTGCATTGTTACTGCTGTATTTCATGTGCTGAGAGGCTTTAATATACCTTACTAATGAAAATCATACGTTATACGAAATTATCCATTATCCAAAAGAATTCTGGTCCCAAGCATTTTGGACCTGTAGCTTAGCGATACATCTGTATCTACCGTATTTGCTTGATTATAAGACGACCCTGATTATAAGACGACCCCCCAAAATTTGGATATTCCTTTAGGAAAAAACTAAAAGCCTGAATATAAGACTACACTATAGGAAAAAAAGTTAAACTTGTATATATCAATTTGAGGTCAGATCATAAGACGACCTCGATTATAAGACGAGGGGTAGTTTTCAGAAATTTGTTTCTGAAAAAAACCTTGTCTTATAATCGAGCAAATACGGTAATTCGTTCCTCCAGCCATCTCCCCATAATGCTAAAACTATTTGATTAACTTACAATTCACTCTGACGTTTGCATACCTGTGGTAATAAACACATTGTCTTTCTTTAACCGCTAAATGGGAGCAATCTATGTATATGAAAGACAAAGAATGTTTTTGGAAAGAACATTTGCAACATTGTAACTTTTGTATCATTTTCCATCTTCTGTAATAAGCAACAATTACATTCTAAATGTATAAAAGATTCCTGTGCACACCATTTAGGCTAACTAGTGGAATTAAGACGTGTCACAGGGAACAAATAGAAAGACAAATGGGGCTGAACTGTTGAGAATGTTATTGAAAGAATTGCCATTTGTAAACTTGTAGAAATTCCGTCCACGGAAGTTAGGTTTCAAGGATTGTCATGCACATACAAAGATTTAATTGTATAAACCTTCTTTGATGTCGTACAAACCATGGTGTCTTCAGTGTTCAAACAATGTTTTCTCCAAAGCCGTCTCTAATAATCTTGATAAATTCTACGAAAGGGAAAGATCCTGAGAGAATCCGAAGAGGACATTGTGCACATTACAACTGTATACAAAAGACTGACGTCCGATGCACTATAATACAACAGGTATGAGGTGTTACTATAAACACGGACACAAAATGGGACAGGGTAGTTCTGTTAACCCCTATTCATTTGGGATAGACTCTGAAAGGTATTGCGCATCCGGTATTGGAGCATATCAGTCTTACAGGCCGGCTCAGACAAGATGTTCAGAATTATGTGCATCCCCAAGCAGATGTCTCTTACTGCATTAGGCAAGTGTAGATGATGATGGGGATAAAATGTGCACAGCAAGTCCATCTTAATGAGATTTATTTGGTTCATAGGTTTACAACGAGAATCCCTGTTTTTGGCTTCGTGCCTTTTTATTACCCTAGTTTAAGGCCAATCCTTGATTATTGGCCTGAGCGAAGTTGAAGAAGACCACAGTACTCATGCTGACCAGATATTCTTTACAATTCACTGTCTAGTGTCTAAAATCATTGTTTTTGTCACGTATGCTACCTTTGTCTCCTTTCTACACACACCTGTGCCAGGCTATTCTGCTTGGGATCACGATGAGATTCACAAGATCCTGTGCATCACCGCTGCACTACTTTTGTAGAGCTCTCTACTACGATTATGAACTTTAAATTTTTTGGGGAAAATCAATTTATGCATAGAGTAATGTTATATTTTTCTTTGTTTACAGTACTTGCATCTATTGGTCTTCCACTTGTATGTATTTCCCATAGGACATTGGGAATCTGCCCCCCTGTCTGGGGGAAGATGACAGTGTGGGGGATGCATTGGTTAAATCTAGGGGGCAGATGGCTGTGGGGGATCCATTGACTAAGTCTGGGGGGGGGGGGATAGTTGCATTGGCTAAGTCTGGGGGCAGATAGCTGTGGGGGGATGCATTGGCTATGTCTGGGGGACAGATAGCTGTGTGAGGGGATGCATCGGTGATGTCTAGGGGGCAGATTGGAAAATAAGAGGAAATAAAAACAAGAAATCCTTTTTCCTATCATCATTTTTATTAAATATGAAAAACAGTCTACATGTGAATTAATATTTACAAGATTTTTTTTTTAAGGGTACTCTTATATTTAGGATTTTCCTAAGTGAATATCCAAAGTTTGGGGGTCTTATAATCAGGGTCGTCTTATATTTGAGCAAATACTGCATAATAAATATATTGTGTATTTGTTTATATATATACATACACTAATATTGACGGGGGCACCATTTTATATTCCTGCCTTGGCCACGGAAAGAGATAGCTACAGCACTTCCTACCCCTGCTCTTATTTATTGATAATAGTTTGCGAGTAAGATTTGCATTAATTACATTTATTAATGAAAACTTTCCGGGCTTCAATTCTATAACAGATGCCAGTGCAGTTAAAGCTAAAAGATTATTTCTATGGCTTAATATACAGAACCAGCATTGTTGATAAAACAATAAAGCAATTAATTTGCAAACATCTAAAATTGTAACGACCAAGATTAATGAATAATTGTTTGATGTGGAAATATTGAATTTAAATTATTTAACTGTATTTTTATTTAGAATAATAACAAACCTAAAATGTTTTTAAAAAAATTAAAATAATAATTGCTAGATATTATCATCAGTAATGCCAATTAAACAAATAACAGGTAATTCTTTCATTTTTATTAACAAACAAACCTTCAAAATAGTTGAATCTTTAAAGTCTTCTTAGATGTGCAGTTTGTCTTATTGTGCAAAGTTGTCTTCAAAGCCAAACTTTATTCTAGAATTTAAAATAAGCTAATGGGAGGTAATAAACTAGTGGGGCGTTCTTGTTCTCAGTGACTCGTAATAAACAAAATACTTCAGTGAAAAAATAATTGATTGCCACCCCTCAAGTTGCAATGTCAACCTGTATGATTTAACTGGAACCTTTGCAAAACCTTTATTCACTGTCCATAGCTAAGCAATAATTAATAGCTTTTAAACTAATGTAAAGCAACAATAAAAATGTAGTAATGTTGAAAGCATATTGGGTAGAAGAAGGAAGATCTGACACAAGATGTCTGCTTTTGATAGAGCTATCCAAGCAAAGGGGGCTCAATAAGTTGGGATTTGTAACAATACAAGGTTCATATTTTCCTTTTCCGTTTCTTTAGATGTTCTTTAGCACTGAATAGTATGAGACATTTTAGATTTCTTGGTTCTTATAACAGAAACCAGGGACATTTCATGCGCACCTATGGGACAGCCGGACCATCCCAATTTTCAGTCACTGGTATTCGGTAACCTTGATACTCTCCCTCACAAGTTCAACCAAGTTCAATGTATGATTCTAGTAGCTACCATTCTCTGTTATTATCTTGGCTTTGCAAAATAGGCAATGTGGTCATTAGCTCCAGAAGACACTATCCGACGTAACACATGTTCCAATTAATAGCCTGTTTGAGGTATAAGAACACAAGTGTGTTTTTTACTGATACTTATTACAAAGTGCTTGAAACGGTATTAGCTTCTAGGACTGTTATAGGTTATCAGGCTGGAGCCATGACCATGCCTAAGGATACAGCATGACCTGAAAAACAAAATGTATTGTCAAAAACAAATTTGTGTGCTTTCTGGGCTAGTGTTACATTTGTTACTGGAAATGGAGAGAAAGGGTGCAGCCCCCTCGCTGGCTGGTGGTGGTTGGATGATCCTTCACCTTCTTCTATGAAAGAGAGAGGACGTGACCACTTTGGAATTAGTGGTTTTAGGACCTCCTGTCTTGAGTAATTGAAAATCTTGACTTCTATACTTTTTTTGTTCAGTCAGTTATGTAATCAGTTATACTGTTAGATTTCTCTGGTAGAGACTACGCCTGTACAAATGTCACCAGTATGGGGATTCTTGTTGGGATGTTCTCCAAATAAGGCTTTATATACATTCTGAATAAGGATTAATAAACATTCCGAATAAGGATTAGTAAACATTCTGAATAAGGATTAATAAAAATGCAAAATATATGATTCAAAAATGTTCCAAATAAGGATTAATACAATTTCCGAAAAAAGGATTGTTAAAAATTCAGAATAAGGATTAATAAACATTCTGAATAAGGATTAATACAATTTCAAAACAAGAATTAATAAAAGTACTGAATAAGAATTAATAAAAATTCCAAATAAGGATTAATAAGCATTCTGAATAAGGATTAATACAAATTTCAAATAATGATTAATAAACATTCCAAATAAGGATTAATAAAAGTTCTGAATAAGGATTAATAAAAGTTCTGAATAAGGATTAATAAACATTCCAAATAACGATTAATAAACACTCCAAATAGGGATTAATTAACATTCCAAATAAGGATTAATAAACATTTCAAATAAGGATTAATAAAAGTTATGAATAAGGATTAATAAACATTCCAAATAGGGATTAATAAACATTCCAAATAGGAATTAATAAACACTCCAAATAGGGATTAAAAAACACTCCAAATAGGGATTAATAAACATTCAGAATAGGGATTAATAAAAATTCCAAATAAGGATTAATAAACATTCCAAATAGGGATTAAAAAACACTCCAAATAGGGATTACTAAACATTCCGAATAGGGATTAATAAACATTCCAAAAAGGGATTAAAAAACACTCCAAATAGGGATTAAAAAACACTCCAAATAGGGATTACCGTAATAAACATTCCGAATAGGGATTAATAGACTTTCCAAATAAGGATTAATAAACATTCCAAATAGGGATTAATAAACATTCCAAATAGGGATTAATAGACATTCCAAAAAGGGATTAATAAACATTCCAAATAGGGATTAATAGACATTCCAAATAGGGATTAATAGACATTCCAAATATGGATTAATAAACATTCCAAATAGGGATTAATAAACATTCCAAATAAGAATTAATAAACATTCCAAATAGGGATTAATAAACATTCCAAATAGGGATTAAAAAACACTCCAAATAGGGATTAATAAAAGTTATGAATAAGGATTAATAAACATTCCAAATAAGGATTAATAAACATTCCAAATAGGGATTAAAAAACACTCCAAATAGGGATTACCATAATAAACATTCCGAATAGGGATTAATAGACATTCCAAATAAGGATTAATAAACATTACAAATAGGGATTAATAAACATTCCAAATAGGGATTAATAGACACTCCAAATAGGGATTACCGTAATAAACATTCCGAATAGGGATTAATAGACATTCCAAATAAGGATTAATAAACATTCCAAATAGGGATTAATAAACATTCCAAATAGGGATTAATAGACATTCCAAATAGGGATTAATAAACATTCCAAATAGGGATTAATAGACATTCCAAATAGGGATTAATAAACATTCCAAATAGGGATTAATAAACATTCCAAATAGGGATTAATAGACATTCCAAATAAGGATGAATAAACATTCCAAATAGGGATTAATAGACATTCCAAATAGGGATTAATAAACATTCCAAATAAGGATTAATAAACATTCCAAATAGGGATTAATAAACATTCCAAATAGGGATTAATAAACATTCCAAATAGGGATTAATAGACATTCCAAATAAGGATTAATAAACATTCCAAACAGGGATTAATAAACATTCCAAATAGGGATTAATAGACATTCCAAATAAGGATTAATAAACATTCCAAATAGGGATTAATAAACATTCCAAATAGGGATTAATAAACATTCCAAATAAGAATTAATAAACATTCCAAATAGGGATTAATAAACATTCCAAATAGGGATTAATAAACATTCCAAATAGGGATTAATAAACATTCCAAATAGGGATTAATACACATGCCGAATAAGTCTTCAATCATCCAACGAGTTCCTGATGTTCAGTACTTATCATCCCACACAGGTCAAATAGACACCTGTAGTATCGGTGTAGGATCTCCAGAGAACTTGTACTGTGAAAAACTGAGTGAACCCAGGAAAACCCTGGGAAACTAACAGATCTGTACAGGAAACCCGAGGCTGGGAGGAGATGAGTCCGATCCAAATGGACGTTTAGATTAATACATAGCATGCATTACAGCCAATACATACTACAGAGCGACTGCTCTTTCACAGATTCTCTGCTTTCAAACTTCCAAAGGGGAAATTCCAATAAAAATCTCTTTTTTTTCGTAGTTGAGTAATACATATTAGTCGTAACTGATTCATTTGTTTATTTAGTCTCTGCGACTTTAATACGCCACCAACTACTTTACTTTATTGCCTTGTTCCTTGTTTGTCTCTCCAAGTGAGAAATGTATTTCTTTCTGCCAAGAGAGATGCTGTTGTAGAATGTCTGGCATGTCAGCTGCTCAGACAGAGGCAAAGGGTGAGAACAAGACAGAGAGAGCTTGAAAGGTTTAGGCAGGAATTTGGAATGGCAGCAGCTGGAAAAGAAAGAATTAATTTACTCCAGATTATATAAAAAAAAATAAAAAAAACCATTAGGCGTACTCACAGGAAATTAACTTATAAGCAGGTACAGAGCCTGTTCCCATTTAATGGCTCTATTAGCCCTCAAAGGATTCCTTGTAAGGACACATCTAGGCGTTAGTCGTTATGTCATTATTCAATTAAGGCTCGGTGTGATATGCCAATAAATGATCTAATTAGCCGCACAGTAATTAAAAGAATCCTTAAATTCCCTTCTCTGTGGACTTTTTCATTAAACATTTTCCTGTTGATGGAACAAGATCGGCAAGTGGCCCCCGGGCTACAATGGTTGTTATTATGTTACTATTAATAAAGATTCAGTCGTGTTCTATGGGGGACATCTTGCATCTTTCAAGAATTGCTGGAACAAAAGTTGAGGAGCGCCCAATAGTTGAAAACGAGTAGGAGGTTTACACAAGAAGTAATGGTTGAGCTGCTGAGCCATTTTTTAACATCCAAAGACATAGTACCGGGTAAAAATAAATAAATCACTACTACATGTAACAACATTCAAAGAATTACCAACCGTGCTTTACCCATGGTATGTGCTTCTTTTTCACCTGTGTAAGTTTGTAACCATAAAGGAAGCAGTGGGCCTTGGAGTAGGCAGATATTGTGATCTACGTGCTAGATCCGTGATGGACCCTGATTAGGAATTAGACTTTTATGTATCTCTGGACATGAGAGTATAACAATAAAAGAAAAATATATGTATTTAAGTATTTGAATCATGTGGGCTTGTAATGCACATGTTATGCTGCTGGGGTATCTTTTATTTCTTCTGCCTGTATGCCAATATAGATGCAGTGTTGTTAGCTTCAGGATTACTTTCATCAGGCAATACAATCTTCAGGAAAAAGGTGCTGAAATCCATCCATACCACTGGGTCTGAGACAGCCGCCTCAAAATAGTTAGAATAACAGAATTGTGCCCCATTCAAAAAATATTGAAAATTTTATCGAACCACCATTTGATGGGGCAGTGCTCTGTGGCAGCAGAGAGAGTTGGATGCGAGACCAGATTATCATTGGTGTGCATGCAGGAGTCATGTGTGTGCTGCACACAGCGGTGATGGGAGTGAGAATTTAACTCAGGGACCAACCAGGACAGTGCCTACACCGGGGGCTTGATCTGAGCAACCAATGGGGAAAGCGCCTACTTTTTGAACCAGAGAATAAGCTCAGCTGCCGGGATTAACCTTTATTGTGAAGCGGCTGCTGAAGCTACATTGTTGGGGAAACTGTACAAGTGATTAGGCTCTTCCACAGTGCACTATACATATTAAAACACATAGTTAATACAGGAGGAAACAGGGACCATACGTGGAGGAAACAATGAACACAGTTCCTTTCAGATAACATTTCACATCCATTTTGGGACACATTCAGCTCAAGGACCAATCAAAGACCGAGCTACCTTTAGCCCTTTAAACGGACGACCAATCGGTATGTAAGCTAATAGCAAGTCGAAAAGCGTTCTTTTGAATCAGCCTATTAGGAGTGTGCCCACCTAGCACTTCTCCCTGGTGTCTGTAGCGGGCAGGGGCGCAGTTGTAATGCACGTTAGAGTTCCAGGGTGGTTCCTGCTATACTCCATAGACGCATTAGCGGGGTATGGGGAAGTCTGTTAAGGGGCCAGTGATTACTGCTCTTGTAGGAGCTTTTGGATTCTAACACAGACAAGGTCCATAGTCTCTAGGCCGGAGGCTGGCCCCCTGTGCCAGCCAGTGGGAAGAGTCACGGTGGGTACCATGACAGTATGTTTTTTCTTTTGAACACGTTCTGTCTCTATCACTCCCATTAGACTGTAAGCATTACTCCTCTGTATCAGTTTGTATATATATATATATATATATAGCTCATTGCAAAATATGAAGTAGTATTGACAACTCAATCTGCTGTGTGGCAATTAACTTTTCTAAAACAATGTTCTAATTTGGGCATAAGATTGTGTAAGCTTCTGCATTTATTTCACTCATTTTAACTCTATTCTATTTTATAGCTGGGTTGTTATAAATACTATTAATAATGTATCTACAAACTATATGGCATGGTGAGACATACTGTACCGATGGTGATTAACCAACACTGTTTGTTCCACAGTGATACATAATCATTCCATTACGTTACAGAATGAGTATGACAGGCATAGGGTGAAAGAAGGGGAGTACAATGTGTAATACAGCAACATGACTGTGTAAAGGCCTAAAAAACATGAAGGAGGCATAACTCCTTGGAACAGGTGAAACACATAGTGCAATAGGAGAAACGTTTATGAAATATAATCCAGAATTCCGTCTGGCAATAATGAGGAGAGGAAACAAAGACAGAAATACTAATTTAGAGCCTCATTTAGGCCCGTGGATACATGTTGCAGATGTTTTCATTACTTACCGGGACTGTTATGTATAATAAGCTTGTGATTGGTGGCTCCATCATTGGATGGAAACATATGGTGTGATTGAAACTATATAACATAGCGCAACAACCTGTACACCGAAACCCCACTATAGTGCGGGCCTCAGGATCCATGTAGTCACACCTCAATTCAAGCAGGATAGAGACGTCATTCATGAGGTCTTGCTAAACTTCAGCTTGAAAGAGGAAGCTGAAAGTAGTCCTGGTGCCCCGGCTGGAGCCATCAATGAACCGCACTAGGAACCATCTTTTTACCGCACGGCGCATGTATATATTATCTACTGATCCTGCGAGTTCTAGGCTGGACACAGCCCAAAAAACGGGACTGTCCCGCCCCAAAACGGGACAGTTGGGAGGTATGCCAGTGTCTGCCTTTGAGATCTTGCATGGAGCACCAGACCGAGGGTCTGACAGTTATTTTGTGTTTCTTCCATTTGCAAATAATCGCACCAACTGTTGTCACCTTCTCACCAAGCTGCTTGGCGATAGTCTTGTAACCCATTCCAGCCTTGTGTAGGTCTACAGTCCCTGACATCCTTGGACAGCTTTTTGGTCTTGGCCATGATGGAGAGTTTGGAATCTGATTGATTGGCTGCTTCTGCAGACAGGTGTCTTTTATACAGGTAACTAGCTGAGAATAGGAGTACTCCCTTTAAGAGAGGGCTCCTAATCTCACCTTATTACCTGTATAAAAGACACCTGGGAGCCAGACATCTTGCTGATTGATAGGGGATCAAATACTTATTTCACCCATTGACATGTAAATCAATTTATAACTTTTTTGACAAGCATTTTTCTAGATTTCTTTTTGTTATTCTGTCTCTCACTGTGAAAACACACCTACCATTAAAATTATAGACTGATCATTTCTTTGTCAGTTGGGAAAACGTTCAAAATCAGCAGGGGATCAAATACTTTTTCCCCCTCACTGTGTGTATTGTAAAAACAAACCACAATAACACCATATACATATTTTTTTCATATCTAACACACATAAATTCATTTTTTTTTTTTTTTTTTAAATGAAGTGGTCTTTTATTTTATTTTGGAATATTTAAAATACTGAACTAGGCTTCTGTGTTTTTAATCTAGCCGCAGTCTGATTCCTCCTCCCTCTCTGTGCAGCTTTCTATCAGCATGGTCACTAAAATGATTAACGCTCCTTGTCATTGATGGTAAATAAGAAATGTTCTAGCCTCTGATTAGAAAAACAGCAGCGAAGATTGGCCGCGTTTGTCGCAAGAGGATTGGCAGCAGTGCAGGAACAGCATTAACCAACAATTTGTTCAAATAAAGAAGCTAACGAAGAAATTGCTTTACCGCTCAGTCTTTTTTCTTTTAATAATGTTGACCGGAGTTTGTTTTCAGTCGCTGTTTGAAATAAATATATCAAATAATAGGGGTTTTTTTTTTGGGCCCCGTTTCTGCATGTCTTGCGGTAGGCATCTCTCCTTTTGCCTGCAGGTGTCAAGCTGCTTATATCATCCATGCTAATTACTTGGCACCGAAGGTTCGGAAGCAACACATTGCAATTAATCAGGGATTAATTAAAATGCAGGCATTGAAAGAAAACATTGTAGCAGTTTTGTTCTCTCTCCCTCCATCTCTCTCTTTTAATTTCTCTCTTTTCTTCCTGTTCCCCTTCCTTCCATCTCCACCTCTCTCTGTTTCTGTTTCCCTCTCTGAACCTCTTTCTTTCTCTCCATTTCTCTCTCTTTTATCTTTTCCTTTTTCTGTGTCTGCTTCTTTCCCTCTCTCTCTCTCTGTCAAACACATACACTCTCAGTTGCCCCTCTTTCCACTGCTCTTTCCCTGCATCTCTCTCTTCCTATCTTTCCATTTCCTCCAATTTCCTTTTCTCTCTTCCATTTTTATTGTCATGTGTCTTCTTTTTTTCTCTTTCTTTCTTTCTTTCTTTCTTTCTTTCTTTCTTTCTTTCTTTCTTTCTTTCTTTCCTTTTCTTCTTAACTTTAATTCTATCTTTCTTGTTCTCTCCCTCTCTTTCTTTCCATTTCCTTTTCTCGGTTGTTCTTCATTTCTCTTCCTATTAATTTCTAGTTGTCCTTTTGCTATCTTTGTTTCCTGTTTCTTCTCCCCTCCATTTCCTCTTTCTCAGTTTGTCTTTCTCTGTATTTCCTCTTCTCTCTTCTTCTGCTCCTCTTCCTTTCTCTATTTTTCTTTCCCTCCATCTCTCTCCTTCTCTCCCACTGTTTCTCTTTTCCCCATTTTTAGCTTCTCTCTCTCCCACTGTTTCTATTTCACCCCCTTTCTCTCTCTTTTCTCTCCCACTGTTTCTCTTTTCCCCATTTTTAGCTTCTCTCTCTCTCACTGTTTCTATTTCACCCCCTTTCTCTCTCTTTTCTCTCCCACTGTTTCTCTTTCACTCTGTCTTTTCCTCTGCTTTCACCCTTCTCTCTGTTTCTCCTTCCCTCCATCTATCTTCCCCTCCATCTCCTTTTTTAAAGCTATGATACTTATTAATACATTTACCATCTGCTTTTCCTTTTTATAGAGTTTTAATCCACTGGAAAGTTTCTCAGTATAAAATAATTTATAGCATGATGTGTATTTTACATTTTTAATTCCCTGAGACACATTTGTTCTAAATTTCTGGGATATCTGCAGAGTTCCACGTTGAACACCTTTAAAAGTTGATGCAATGTAACACCAGATTAGGTACATTTTTCCAATGATGGGATCTTTGCAAACTTCGGTCGTTAGGTTTCAAATTTATATTAAAAATAAAAACAAATAGGAAATATAATAAGGCATTTATGCTTTAAATTTTGACCTTCTTGCCTCACATTTTGTCCCACTTCACCTAATTTGTTAGATCACTTACTGTTGATATATTTTATGTATGTTGTATGTTAAGACATTGTACAGCACTTAACATTATAGAACTTTCTAAAAACACAATGCTAATGATAATAATAAACATAATAATTCTAATAGTAAATTCCAGTAATTTAAGTCCAATTCTAACATAGTATACTCTACAGTCGATCGCGATCTACTAAATAAATGGCGAATTGATGGGAGATTAACAGTACATTTCAACGACTTAACTATACATTGCACAGAGAAAACGTTCTGACCACAAAACATCCAACCTTTTAAAAATAAAACGCATGTTAAAGTTCGATAATAAAAAAAAAATGAATATACAAAAATTTTAATATCTTTATTTTAAAGATATAAAATGTTCTTCCAAATATCAATGTTGCAGCATCTACTGATTCTCTCACTTGGTCATCAAGCATTTGGTTGTAGCCTAAAAGGAAAAAGAATGTGTTTTATTCCTATTTGATCACAGAGATGCCCAGACATACTGTATAAGTGTAAGACTAATTTCATTCTTCTCACCCAATGAAAATTCAGCAAGGTGCTCCTATTTCTTACCACAGTGTGGTGTTTCTTTCCATAAAATATTCCGTAACAGAATAATAGGCCTAGCAATTCAACACAGCCGTGGCATAAGTCGACCAGTCTACCAATAGAGAATGATCTGATTGACTGTGCATCTTCAGAGATGATACAGATTAACACTACATGACATGCTAAGAAAGCATTACCTTTCGAAAAAGAGGTATGCAGTATGTTTTGATTGTCAGCCGATAATATATACATTGAACCCATGTGGCACTTCAGAGATAAAAAGTCTTGAGTTTGTTATGTTTGAAGAAAACCCATAGAATCCTAAGAACAATAATTCACTTGTTTAAACACAAAAGGCTGTTACTTGTTGTAACGGACCGTCTACCGGATGAAGTAAACCCTCTGTCCGTTGTGGGAAATCACCTTCTTAGCCCCCACTTACAGCTCAGCATTCACCCAGCAAGTCTTTCCTGGACCCTTGCTCTTTGTACCCAAATAGACAGGACATCTAGCAGTCAGGTACAGCAAGAAGAACAACTCTTTTATTTGTGTAACAACACAGACTTATAAAAAGACATACACATGACATCACAGACATTAGTATACAATGGGGGGGATGGAACTAAACATAGTTCTCCAACTAACTGGGGCTAGGAAAACATTAGACATTCAGACTGCAAACCAAATAGGAATTAACATAGAGTGAGTAGACCTAATTACAATACATATATCTACGAATTACACACGTTTCAAACCCCAGTATAATAGAGAGTCAACAGACAAAAACAATGGGAGGATTTTCTCCAAATACAATATGAATCCCCTGACATCTCCTAATAGCCAATATGCAAATAAGGGAAGGGAATCTTTTTTAGACAAGGGGCCTTTCCCAAAGGATATACCCTATCCCAGAAAACAACGGAACCAACTGGAAATTCAAAATCGTTTTGCCCCCCTGACTCAGACCCCAATGAAAAGAAGGCGCTATCAAAGAGAGGATGTAGAGGACGGGGAAATCCAGTCAGACTAGACAATGTGGAAGGAGTGATCAATATTTCCAATATATCTTTAGATAAAGATGAGATGAATCTGCTCTCGAAGGGACTCAAATTTGCCCCGCTACATAAACCTGATAGTTTCTCTCTATTTATCGATGCACAAAAATTTATGAGGAAATTAACACTTAAACGGTATTTTGTAAAACATAAGGATGAAAAAACTAGTGACGATAAAAAGGATGATGGTTTTTTACATTCCTCTTTGAAACCACAATCTAAATTTTACCCAACATGGGATAAAGGTGACCATATAGGGGTTTTTGAGGATCTGTTGACGACAGAATTTGAAAAAATCTGTCAACAACACAATAAACGCCCTAATCTGACTAAAAAAGAGTTATTGACCTTAAAGGCTCTTAAAGACAAACACGATATTGTGGTGAAACAAGCAGATAAGGGAGGAGCCATAGTTATTATGAATAGGTCGTGCTATTTAGAGGAAGCCTTTCGTCAATTAGATGATAGAGATACATATGTAAAACTAAAAAGTGACCTGACTATCCAATACAAATTCGAAGCAAGGACTATGTTAAGGAAAGGTTTAGAAGAAGGGGTTTTAACAAAAAAAGAATATTCCTATCTATATAGAGAATACCCTAAAACGGCAGTTCTGTATCTTCTACCAAAAATTCACAAAAGTCTACAAAAGCCACCAGGTAGACCCATTGTTAGTGGAATAGGCTCACTCACAAGTAACATCTCAGAATATGTAGACATTTTTCTTCAAAAATATGTCAGTCAGGCACCCTCTTACTTGAAAGATACCAAACAACTTCTAAATATTCTACAAGACTTCAAATGGTCTCCTAATTATCTATGGGCCACTATAGATGTCACTTCCCTCTATACAGTTATCAAACATGAGCAAGGTATTGAGGCCATTCGACAAACCCTAGAATCCGACCCTGAGATCAAACCCCAACAGAAGGATTTTCTACTTCAATGCATCTATTTCACTCTTACACATAACTATTTTGTGTTTGAACGTCACTATTTTTTACAGACTTGTGGAACAGCCATGGGGACCAGATTCGCCCCAAGCTATGCCAATATATTTGTGGCTAATTGGGAAAAGAAAGCCATCTGGGAGAACGAATCTCTAGGGACGAACCTGGTCCTCTGGCGTCGCTACATTGACGATATTTTAATTGTGTGGAACGGTACAGAACCAACTTTAAGAAATTTTATTGGAAAGATTAATGAAAATGATCTAGGATTAAAATTTACATCTAATATCAACACAGAGACAATCGATTTTTTGGACCTTACTCTATTTATTCAAAATGGTTCTGTCTGCACTCGCACTTTCTTCAAACCCACTGATACTAACGGATATATTAATTTTAAGAGTGGTCATCATCCCAATTGGTTAGGGAATATTCCCAAAGGACAACTAACTCGCATTAAACGCAATTGCACTTTAAATGACGATTTTGTACAACAAGCCACTATTTTAAACAAACGATTTAAAGATAAATCTTATCCTCCAAAATTACTTGAAGAAAGCACAAAAAAAGTAGATGCATTGAATAGATCGACTTTATTACAAGAAAAGAAGAAAGCACCTAAGAATAAATCAATTGAAAATAGTGTCTTCAATCTCTCCTTTTGCACCCAATATAATTCACAAGCAAAGGCCATATCCAAGGCATTAGATACTTTTTGGCCTATACTAAAGGGCGATCAATATCTAAAAGATCTGTTACCAGATCGACCAAGGGTAACTTTCAGGAAGGCAAATAATTTAAAACAAATCCTGGCCCCTAGTGCTTTACCGAAAGTCCCTAATGAGATCCCACAACATTTTTTAAGTAAGAAACCAACAGGTTTCTTTAAATGTGGTTCATGTAAGATGTGTAAGCACCAACCGAGACACACATCCAACTTTGTCAGTATTGCAACAGGAAAGACATATTCAATCAAGCACTTTATCAATTGTAATACTAGTAACGTGGTATATTTACTCCAGTGTCCGTGTGGTGCTCAATATGTGGGAAGAACAATCAGACCCCTGAAAGAGAGAATTTTGGAACATCTGGGTAGCATACTGAGTGAAAATCCAAAACTTATAAAATGTAGCATTCCGAAACATTGCAAGCATTGCACCTCTTTTTTTTCGCTAGATGCCTTTTTGTGCGTTGGTATTGATAAAATTATTCCACACTGGAGAGGTGGTAATACCACACAAGCTCTCTCCCAAAGAGAAACAAAGTGGATCTATGAGTTGAAAACTTTGGGAGGGAAAGGGTTAAATGTTGACCTCGACATTATGTCATTTTACGATTGATCCCCTTCTCGAGTACATTTTCAATATCGAAATATGATAATAATTTATAGTACAACTCAATAAGATCCATTTTGTTTTCTCGACATCACTATATCGGTTCACTTTCCTTTCCCATTGTGAACTTTTTCATGGAATTCGTATTTATGTATATATTACAGTCAAATTATATCTCGTTTCATTTTCTTTTCTTTTTCTTTTCAATTTTTTAATGTTTTGTTTTTAGAAACGTCCTTTTCAATCACCCGTTTTTTATAATATAAGTTTACAAAAAGGGATGTAATTATTTATGAATGTTTAAAATTGTTTTTAATGGAGAAATAATGAACATTATCAACCATCTCTTCTTATCTAATGGAGAAGTAGTGACTGTATTTTGATCATCCGAAAAGCCATTACGAATGGGATTCGTTTAACAAAGGAGACGCTGGTCGAGCGTCTCCATAGCAACGGATGCTCCGTTTATCCGAAAATACGTGAGAAGACGTCAGCCGAACGTCTCTATGGTAACCGACGCTCGTCGCATCCAGAAAGACGTCAGAAAGAGGGCGGCGTCCACGGCTTTAAGTACAGTGACTCTTCTACACTGGACTTCAGTCTTCTCCTGAGGAAGCCGCGACTGGAGGTCCGGCGAAACGCGTTGAGACAGAGACCCCGGTAGCTGCAGCTCTTCTACCCTGATCCTGCTTCCTGCTCCTACTTCATCCAGGTTACGTTCTTGGTCCTGGACTATTTCTGCATATGTTCGTTCACTTCTCGTGAGTTTGTTTTTAGCAGGGGCCATTAGTGCACTTACCATCTATCAGGTCCTGCACATTTTTGTTACTGTTTTTATCTTCCAGAATCCATTAAACACCCGTGAAGGAATCACGGCACTTTATGAATATCAAACACGTTGGTTTGTGAGTGCATTTACCACCGTTTATATTTATTATTGTGGTGTTCCACAGTATTGCACTATTATTATTTGTTTTCAATTTAAGGTACTACTATCCTGCGCCATTCTGCTTTTCTATGTGTATAGCTAATTACAATACACACAGTAATGTACACAACATAATCAGTTTACCAGTTAATCCAGTTAATACAGAACAATGGATGTTGGAGTAAACTATTGGAGTCACTGTCACATTATAAACCTTCAGAGTGGTCTACTCACAGAATTAAACGTTACACATAACCAATATACTAACAGAATATAACTAACTAACAATTTTAACGTATAGAGTTATGGTACATAAACCAGGGTCCATAATCTACAGGGAGGTGTTTGGCCCTCAGGCCCCTCCAAGAAGGCTGTCAGAATTCACTTTGTGACACTTGTGTTCCATTTAACAATGTCTCTGGTTTAAGTTGTTTTGTAGTGCTGTAATGTTATTTTATAATCATATTGTCTCATCATTTGGATAACATCAACTGAAACAATTTTACAGGTAGGGGAGTGAAAGGAACTCCCTTTCTTTTATCCTGTGCTTCAAACAGCAGTTTACTTATTATGGCCCCTCTCACATCTCCTCAACTTTCTAAGGGAGAAAACTGTCCAGCAGTGGGCTGGAGTTGCTGTCTTGGCATACTGAGTACTATTGCCAGCACAAGGCAGAAGAATCAAGAGTGTTTATTTTTTTTTAACCACTAGTCTACTCCTAGGAGTCCTGGACTGCCTTGTTGCATCATGGGAAATGTAGGCCTGTTGCATCATGGGTAATGCAGTCCAGAACAGCTTTAGTACTAAAGTGCAATAAGCTTATAGATAATGATGTTAACAGCAAGCTTGGTATTTCGGTTGTACCTGATCATTACATATTTAACAAGTCATTTCAAATCTACAGTAGCAGAAAAGCACTAAACTGGCTCTGGGCCCGCCAATCCCATATGAAATGTCTACATCAGATCCATATGGTGCAATCAATAGTTTTTAAGTTATAGATGATAAGATTATCTAGCCTTCCCTTCTGGGTAAACAGAGAATGACGAGTGTGGATTGGAACAATATGAAATAAAAGCCCTTGTCTTAACAAGGTATTTCACATCAATAATGCATTTTTGAGTTCCTGTACATTTCGACAGCTACTCAGTGGTCAACTGAGACTCAAGCCATCCATATAATTTATAAATGTGCCAAGCATGGAAAATAAATAACTTTTGCAATAACAGAATGATTGCAAGAAATACAGTTCTCTAAATGACATATATATGTGTTTATATTTTAAATTGGGTCAAATATGTCATTGTTTCTTTTTCCATTTTTGATGCATTGTGAACAAAGTTTAAGGGGTTTATGTATAATGATGGTTTCTACCTCAATGTGGTGCAATTGTGACATCATTATTCTCTGCCTATATGCATAACATGATTTGCGCCAGGAAATTGCCCTAGTGCACCAGTTGTGGCAAAATAAAAATAGTTATCATTATTATTTAAGATTTTTTTGTTGCATTGTGTGTAGAAAAAATTAATTTATTGGAAATGTAGATATTTTAAGTAGAACGGTTTTGATAAATTAATACAACAAAGTAACTTGCTGCGCTTTCCTGTGCAGACTGCCCCCCCCCCAACAATTGCTTATAAGCATTCTTGTTAGGAAGAAATATTGTAAAATTGTTTTTTAAAAAAATATGATCCCTCCACGTCCAATGTATTTTTGTCATTAGCCTGGCCTTCCTTCCTTCGATTGCTGATAATCTTCCTTCCTTTTTTCTAATGTATCAAAGGAGATCTTAAATGGGCTAAGCCTTGGCCTGCACCGGTCAGCTACTTCAATATCTACTTCTTACCTAAACAGAGATAGATCAGTCTGTAGCCATACTAACGCATACAATGATCTGCAGTGTACAGACACATGAACTGCTAAAGCCAGGCATTTAATAGTTAAGCAGGAAAGGTAGGCAATAGTGGTTGGAACAATATCGTTAAGGGCCCTATAGCAGAAACTATTTCTGGGCTCCCTGCTAGGCCAATATGGCTAACTGTGTCTGGGATACTGGACAATGGAATCTATGCATTAAAAGTGAGGTACTGGTGAGCTGAGATTAACAAAGCTTCAATAAATAAATCTTCTATAAGGTCACCAGGTTTGTCCCCAGACAATGTATAGTCAAGTCAGTGAGATGGAAAGTTCAACTCACCTGCAACTCACTTTTAGTGACTAGTTCCCAGAGTGTCTGTCATGGGCCCCTTTAAAGGGATGGGCCTAAGGCCTTTGCACTTGCTGCAGTCCTACATTGTTCCTGCCCTGGTAGGGAACATGGAGATTATATTCCAATTTAGCTATTAATGCCTGATGTTGTCACTTCACAACAGTTTGCTCTTTAGTGAATACATGCGAGAGATATTTAATTTAACTACAAGCCAGAGACTGATACGCCACCACTGATATATATATATATATATATATATATCGATCCAAAGTACCAGCACTCTGCCCAATTTAAGTCATAAAAAATGCCAAAATTATATATTATATATATACTGAGCAAAGAAACCTCAATAAGTTATTTGTATTCGTTCATTACAGCATTTCTATTTCAAATCTGTATCATCCACCCATCATCATCCCAAAACTGGACTGTCCAATACAGATTTATGAGGTATACAGCCAGAAAATCCACTTTTGAAATGAATCACATTCAAAGTTCTTAGAATTTAAGTAATCTGTCCCTATATATATATTATAAAAGAAGGTTTAATAATCCTGGTTTTCCCAACACATATATTTTAGATGATGTATGGAACATTACTTAACACAATAACATAAGAATTTTTCCAAGAATGTGATACAATTATACCTTGTGAAGTCCGTAGTAATCATAGAAATGTATCTGCAAACACTCTCCACAACTGAATGGTCTTGCTGTGTCCTGTTCAGTTAATTCCCACCATGATTTTTCTTTTAGGTCTTTCACTAGAACTGTCATATTTTGGGACACAGACCTTTCAACTACTGCTTGCATGTCCAAGTGATTGAACTTGGAAGCGATACCAGAGCCTTTATTCTGCCCTGAGCAGAGAACAGAAAACCAATATCATTTATCCTGCCGGTCTCACATTGAAGGCGGTGAGAATTAACAGCGTTCAAACTGCCAGATCTGCTAGTCTTCTCATTTAGATAAAATCCGCCACTATGTATCTGGTGACAGAAGGACAAAAAAAATAATCTGAATTTAAAGTGCCATAGCAGAATTATGAGTGTAGGTATTCTAAAGGGACTACTCTACTCTTTGGGGCTGAATTGATTCTTTCGAAGTCCGGCATGATTTGGGGTCCCCTCGGGGACATTTCAGGAGCCGAATTTCAAGCTACCCCATATCCTCCAATGTGCCTCAGAATAGTGTAACAATATGGCCATCATAGCCATATTGTCTGGTTCTAAATGGGTATTCGAACATCGTCATGTGTCCTTTGTTAGACGGTTGTCAGGTAGGGCACCCCCCCTAAACTTAAAACTATTCCATTTGCATCAGTTGGTAGATAGTTGGAGACCATCTCACCCAGGTGAAAAGGATCTTTCTTTTTATTCTAATGTACATTATGTTTATTGTAGAATTGTTTTGTTCTTTGTTAAACAATTCTCTCTGCCCAGTTACATATCTTCTGTCATTCTGCCTATTTAGTAGACATGTGCATTCGTTTTCGGACGAATGCATTTTCGGACGAAAATAGCATTTTCGTCCATTCGTCCGAAAAACGAATAACGAAAATTTTAACTAACAAAATCCGAATGAACGAATGGTTAATAAACGAAAATCATTCGTTCATTCGTCCATTCGTCCATTCGTGCTATTGGCATTCTAAACCGAAATAGAGTCGGTTTACAATACCAATAGCATTGTACTACATTCCATAAACCGACATGAATGACTTTCGGTTTATGGAATGCATGTAATGCTATTAGCTTCCTATAAACCGAAATTGAGTTCCCATTCATACGAATAGGTCAATTGACCTATTCGTATGAATGGGGACTCTTTCGGTTTATAGAAAGCCAATAGCAGCATGTATTCTATAAGCCGAAAGTCTTTAAAACAAACGACGTTCGGTTTATAGAATACATGTAATGCTATTGCTGTTCTATAAGCCGAAAGACATTCGGCTTATAGAACAGCAATAGCATTACATGCATTCTATAAACCGAACGTCGTTCGTTTTAAAGACTTTCGGCTTATAGAATACTATTGGCATTCTATAAACCTAACTAGAGTCCCTCCTCATTCATAAGAATTTCTTATGAATGGGGACTCGACTCTAGTTCGGTTTATAGAAAGCCAATAGTATTCTATAAGCCGAAAGTCTTTAAAACGAACGACGTTCGGTTTATAGAATACATGTAATGCTATTGCTAAACTATAAACCGAACGACTTTCGGTTTATAGAATAGCCATAGGATTACATGTAGTACATAAGCCGAAAGTCTATAAACCGAAAGTCGTTCGGTTTATAGGCTGTCGGCATTTAACTATACAGAGACAGAGTCTCCATTCATAAAATTATGAATGGAGACTTTGTCTCCGTGTAGTAAAATGCCGAAAGTCTATAAACCGAACGATCGGTTTATAGACTTTCGGCTTATGTAATACATGTAATCCTATGGCTATTCTATAAACCGAAAGTTCGGTTTATAGAATAGCAATAGGAATACATGTATTCCATAAGCCGACAGCCTATAAACCGAACGTTCGGTTTATAGGCTGTGGGCATTTTACTACACGGAGACAAAGTCTCCATTCATAATTTTATGAATGGAGACTCTGTCTCTGTATAGTTAAATGCCGGCTTTTAACTATACGGAGACAAAGTCTCCATTTATAATTTTATGAATGGAGACTCTGTCTCCGTATAGTTAAATGCCGACAGCCTATAAACCGAACGTTCGGTTTATAGGCTGTGGGCATTTAACTATACGGAGACAAAGTCTCCATTCATAATTTTATGAATGGAGACTCTGTCTCCGTATAGTTAAATGCTATTGTATTCTATAAACCGACTCTATTTCGGCTTATAGAATGCAATAGTACTACGAATGGACGAATGAACGAATGATTTTCCTTTATTAACCATTCGTTCATCCGGCTTTAGTTAGCTTAGCATTTTCGTTCTTCGTTTTTCGGGCGAATGGACGAAAATGCAATTTTCGGACGAAAATGCATTCGTCCGAAAACGAATGCACATGTCTAGTATATATTCACATGTAAATTGCTTTTTAAATAAAAAATTATGATATAAAAAAATCTTGTTTTTATTTCCTTTTATGTGACAATGCTGCCTCTCTCTTTCCCTTGCCCCCAGATTTGTCGCTCTCCCCCCCTTAGTGTTGTCTCTCTCTCACCCTCCCTTTGGCTCCCCCCTCGCTCCCCTTGTGTCTGTCTCTTCCCCCCTTCCCTCCCCTTGTTTCTCTCTGCCCCCCCCCCCCTTGTTATTCTGTCCCCCCCTCACCTGTTTCTTGCTCCCTGGTGGCTAGTGGGGGCAGCCGGGGGATGTATGCACTATACATAATAGACGGAAGTGTCGGGCAGCATGGAGGTTGTCTGCACGATTCGTGCAGACATCCCCCAGCTGCCCGATTCTCCCTGGTGGCTAGCGAGGGAGCGGAGGATGTCTGCGCGATGAGCGAGACCTCTCCTGCTGCCGCCCGGCATGACCGCCGGGACTTCTATGATGAAGCTGGGTACTTCCGGCTTCCTCATAAAAGTCCTGGCTGTCGTTCCGGGCGGCAGCAGGGGAGGTCTCGCTCATCGCGCAGACATACTCCGCTCCCTCGCTAGCCACCAGGGAGAATCGGGCAGCTGGGGATGTCTGCACGAATCGTGCAGACAACCTGCATGCTGCCCGACACTTCCGTCTATTATGTATAGTGCATACATCCCCCGGCTGCCCCCACTAGCCACCAGGGAGCAAGAAACAGGTGAGGGGGGGACAGAATAACAAGGGGGGGGGGGCAGAGAGAAACAAGGGGAGGGAAGGGGGGAAGAGACAGACACAAGGGGAGCGAGGGGGGAGCCAAAGGGAGGGTGAGAGAGAGACAACACTAAGGGGGGGAGAGCGACAAATCTGGGGGCAAGGGAAAGAGAGAGGCAGCTTTGTCACATAAAAGGAAATAAAAATAAGATTTTATTTATATCATAATTTTTTATTAAAAAAGCAATTTACATGTGAATATATACTAGACATGTGCATTCGTTTTCGGACGAATGCATTTTCGTCCGAAAATTGCATTTTCGTCCATTCGCCCGAAAAACGAAGAACGAAAATGCTAAGCTAACTAAAGCCGGATGAACGAATGGTTAATAAAGGAAAATCATTCGTTCATTCGTCCATTCGTAGTACTATTGCATTCTATAAGCCGAAATAGAGTCGGTTTATAGAATACAATAGCATTTAACTATACGGAGACAGAGTCTCCATTCATAAATTTATGAATGGAGACAAACGTATAGTTAAAAGCCGACAGCCTATAAACCGAACGTTCGGTTTATAGGCTGTGGGCATTTAACTATACGGAGACAGAGTCTCCATTCATAAAATTATAAATGGAGACTTTGTCTCCGTATAGTTAAAAGCCGGTGTTCTGACAAATTTCTGGAGCAAATTCTCCTGCGCAATCGCAGGAGAATTTGCTCACTGCGCATGCGCATAAAGTTACAGCTGATAACTCAGCTGTAACTTTGTGACCACCGTGCATGAGACAGCTGCGCAACCCACCTCCCGCCCCCTCACACCCGCCGCACACCCCTTCTTACCAGATCATCGACCACAGCGATACACAGCGCATGCGCACGCCTATCCAGCCGTTTGGGAATGCGCGCGTCCGTTGTTGTGTTCTTAAGGTGGTAAGTAACACGGGGCGTCGGGACATAAGGGGGCAAGCATCCTGGTGAGGGCTGCCTCATCTTGATGGGATTTGTGATCCTCCTGCTGTATTATTGATGCAGCAGGAGGATCACAAATCCCATCAAGATGAGGCAGCCCTCACCAGGATGCTTGCCCCCTTATGTCCCGACGCCCCATGTTACTTACCACCTTAAGAACACAACAACGGACGCGCACATTCCCAAACGGCTGGATAGGCGTGCGCATGCGCTGTGTATCGCTGTGGTCGATGATCTGGTAAGAAGGGGTGTGCAGGGGGTGTGAGGGGGCGGGAGGTGGGTTGCGCAGCTGGCGCATGCGCGGTGGTCACAAAGTTACAGCTGAGTTATCAGCTGTAACTTTATGCGCATGCGCAGTGAGCAAATTCTCCTGCGATTGCGCAGGAGAATTTGCTCCAGAAATTTGTCAGAACACCGGCATTTAACTATACGGAGACAGAGTCTCCATTCATAAAATTATAAATGGAGACTTTGTCTCCGTATAGTTAAAAGCCGGCATTTAACTATACGGAGACAGAGTCTCCATTCATAAAATTATGAATGGAGACTTTGTCTCCGTGTAGTAAAATGCCCACAGCCTATAAACCGAACGTTCGGTTTATAGGCTGTCGGCTTATGGAATACATGTATTCCTATTGCTATTCTATAAACCGAACGTTCGGTTTATAGAATAGCCATAGGATTACATGTATTATATAAGCCGAAAGTCTATAAACGGATCGTTCGGTTTATAGGCTTTCGGCATTTTACTACACGGAGACAAAGTCTCCATTCATAATTTTATGAATGGAGACTCTGTCTCTGTATAGTTAAATGCCGACAGCCTATAAACCGAACGACTTTCGGTTTATAGACTTTCGGCTTATGCAATACATGTAATCCTATGGCTATTCTATAAACCGAAAGTCGTTCGGTTTATAGAATAGCAATAGGAATACATGTATTCCATAAGCCGACAGCCTATAAACCGAACGTTCGGTTTATAGGCTGTCGGCATTTTACTACACGGAGACAGAGTCTCCATTCATAAAATTATGAATGGAGACTTTGTCTCCGTGTAGTAAAATGCCCACAGCCTATAAACCGAACGTTCGGTTTATAGGCTGTCGGCTTATGGAAAACATGTATTCCTATTGCTATTCTATAAACCGAACGACTTTCGGTTTATAGAATAGCAATAGGAATACATGTATTCCATAAGCCGACAGCCTATAAACCGAACGTTCGGTTTATAGGCTGTCGGCATTTTACTACACGGAGACAGAGTCTCCATTCATAAAATTATGAATGGAGACTTTGTCTCCGTGTAGTAAAATGCCCACAGCCTATAAACCGAACGTTCGGTTTATAGGCTGTCGGCATTTTACTACACGGAGACAAAGTCTCCATTCATAATTTTATGAATGGAGACTCTGTCTCCGTGTAGTAAAATGCCGACAGCCTATAAACCGAACGTTCGGTTTATAGGCTGTCGGCTTATGGAATACATGTATTCCTATTGCTATTCTATAAACCGAACGACTTTCGGTTTATAGAATAGCAATAGGAATACATGTATTCCATAAGCCGACAGCCTATAAACCGAACGTTCGGTTTATAGGCTGTCGGCATTTTACTACACGGAGACAAAGTCTCCATTCATAATTTTATGAATGGAGACTCTGTCTCTTATTAGTTAAATGCCGACAGCCTATAAACCGAACGACTTTCGGTTTATAGACTTTCGGCTTATGTAATACATGTAAACCTATGGCTATTCTATAAACCGAAAGTCGTTCGGTTTATAGAATAGCAATAGGATTACATGTATTCCATAAGCCGAAAGTCTATAAACCGAAAGTCGTTCGGTTTATAGACTTTCGGCTTATAGAATACAATTAATACTATTGCCTTTCTATGAACCGAACGAGAGCCCCATTCATAAGAATTTCTTATGAATGGGGCTCTCGTTCGGTTTATAGAAAGCCAATAGTATTACATTGTATTCTATAAAACGAACGAAAAAAATTAACGAAACGAAAATAATTAACGAATTTCGTCTGAAACGAATGCACTAATGAACGAAATTCGTTTTAGACGAAATAAATAACATTTTCGTCCGAATGGACGAAAACGAAACGAAAATTTTAGTTTTGCACATGTCTACTATTTAGATATCAGATCATGTCCCAATAACATGCCCCATATGGTCTGCTAGGCTTATCAGACCACAGTGGAAGCTGAAGGACTTTCTGCTGTATTTCAAGAATAATGCCAAAGCATTTCGGATAAATTATACTCAACCTGAAACTATCCTCATCCCTGAGATATCTATACCTCGTTTGCTAACAGAATTTTCCCCTTGTGGCTTGATGTGCAAATCAACTACTGTCAATGTATCATTTGCATATTGGTCCACCAGATGATGTCATAAACAAGAGACAAAACAAAAACATTTTATACACATTTTTCCTTTTAATGTATGCATTTGCCTGCAATTCTGCTAACATAATGCATAGATCATCTTTGATCATGTTATATATTATGATATTATTTTTTCATTACATTAGATTACATTACCATTTATTTATATAGCGCCAACAATTTACGTAGCGCTAGGTACAGAGCATAGAAGGGAACTACATACTGAGTTAGACGAACTAGAACAGACTGGTACACGAGGTAGAGAACCCTGCTCGCAAGCTTACAATCTAGAGGAACAGACTGACACATGAGATAGAGAACCCTGCTCGCAGAGCTTACAATCTAGAGGAACAGACTGACACATGAGATAGAGAACCCTGCTCGCAGAGCTTACAATCTAGAGGAACAGACTGACACACGAGATAGAGAACCCTGCTCGCCGAGCTTACATTCTAGAGGAACAGACTGACACACGAGATAGAGAACCCTGCTCGCAGAGCTTACATTCTAGAGGAACAGACTGACACACGAGGTAGAGAACCCTGCTCGCAAAGCTTACATTCTAGAGGAACAGACTGACACACGAGGTAGAGAACCCTGCTCGCAGAGCTTACAATCTAGAGGAACAGACTGATACATGAGGTAGAGAACCCTGCTCGCAAGCTTACAATCTAGAAAATATAAGAGTTTTAAAACGATTGAAAAAATCTATTTTATTTTTTATTTATGTTCATTTACGTTATTTTTAAGTACTTAATGTACTATGTTAATTTATTTTTACTTGAATACATTTTTGGGCCAATTCGGGAGAACTTCGTCTATTTTGGCTATAGCGAAAGTCCTCCTATTGGCTTCTATTCATAATTGCCGAGATCTTCCTCAAATGGCATGGAATTGGCTATGATGTCCGAATTGCGGACATATCTGGAGGCACATCGGGGCTATCTAGGGAGCTCGATATTCAGGTACGGTGTGTCACCGATAAGATCAAAATTCAACACCATTTCAATGCAGGTTACTACCTGATTCAATCCTTATTTGTTTATGTTTGTCACAGACATCCTATTGGTCAGTTGGAATTTTCTTGATTATTTGAATTAGGATGCTTCTATAGTAAAATTTTACTAAAAATTACAGAGACTTATGCTATGTTAATTTCATGTTTTGAGTTCATTGAATGATTATGTTGGTCTAGATCCAAGGACAATGAATACCTTTATGTTCCCTGCATTTCTATTGTGATTACTAGAATCTTCATTATCTATTCAATCAGCAATCGCCTTGTTGTCACTACGATTATCATTATTACTGTATGATCCAGGATCTCCCAAATTAAAGCAGCAGAAAGATAAATAACAGGATAATTGGCTGGGGAGAAAGACTTTCTAAGACGGCATTTATAGACAAATGGAATGGGTATTTTCCTGTAATACTAATACATAAGGTGTTTCACTTTACTTAGATTTTTGTCTTTTGCAACAGTATTAGCTGATTTGAATTTTTTGTAACAATGTAAATTTTAAAATATTGTATACTAGAAATAAAATAGAATTTTTTTTTTAAATGTTAAATATAATTCAAAAAGTCTATAGTAGAACAATATACGTGCGACTTAAAGATTATACAGGGGATTTGTATTTCAAGGCATTTTGTGTAGAGGGGTATTTGGGGTATTTTTCATTATAAGTGGTTTTAAGGAAATGGTTTCAGTTGACATATAAAACATAGATTACACTAATTTTCCCATACGAAAGAATATATGAAGCAGCACAAAACTAAAAGAAAATAATTAAAATGGACAAGAGCCACCTTTCTTTTTTAAGGAGTGCTTAAAGGACGACTAAACTTATTTTTTCCCCCAGCCCCTCCTACTTTCATTACTGACCCCTCGCTCAGTTTTGTCACAAAAGAACCAAGGAGTCAAATATGGCATCTGAATTGCACTGCAGTGTCGATATTGCAATTCTGTATGATGCCCGAACTGTGCACGCGCACATGGGCTATCGTGGCTTATAACAAAAGCAGAATCCATGGAAACTACATTTCCCATGATTCTGAGGTGGAAGATGCCAAAATCGGTCATGGTGTCAGGTCTTAAAACAAACACGTATATATAAGACACATGCCATGATTGAATTAAATACATATAAAAGTAAAAATAAATTAGGTGTTTATCTCCAGCATCCATTTCAAGAATTTTACCCATGATGCAACATTCTCCAAAATCTTATAATCAAGTCTCACTTTACAACTGTGGCCAAAGCCTGCATGATGATGTTATAAGATACACCCCTGCTCTCTTACTGGCTCCTGTGTATCATAGTGGGCAGGGCTAGGTGGCTGTGTATAACTTTTTTTTTTTTACCTGCCTTCCAACACAAAGAGAGGAGATTGACCTGATCAAACAGGATCAAAACTCCGCCCCTTGTGATGTAATAGTTACATTACCCTCCCATTCAATGCAATCAGAATTCTGACTTACAGACTGCATTCTGTGCCCCCAGCCCCAGAGTGAGATACTAGTGCTGTAATGTCACTGGGGCGGTGACACCCAAAAACACTATCGCGGCGCCCAGTTATTTAGTAAAATATTTCATAAAATAAACTCGCATAACGATAACAAAAGACATATCTGAAATCAACAATGGAAAATATAAAAATATAAACCCTTTTAATTTTTTGGTGGGAGTGTCCCTTTAAAGCAGTAAAAATTAATCAATGCCAATGCGTGTTTTAACACATACGATCACTTTCACAGTGATCGTATGCGCGGATGGGGTGGGCGGAGAGTGCCGAAGGCGCATGCTACATTAAAAATCAGGACCATGCTTTTCCTTCACTCGTGAAGCTTCCATGAAAGCTGGAAATTGCGCAAATCGAGGCAAAAATACCGCGATTGCACATTGTACATATGCGGGCAATGTCACCACTTCATGGCATTGGGAGCCAGTACATGTTCGTGCATTGTTGTGAACAGGTTAAGGAGATATGTTCTTCTAAAGCGATACTATAGCTGTTTACTTTTTAAAAGATACTTGCAAATATGTTATGCCAGTTTTTGAAACAGACTGGCTGCCATTTAAACTGTTTCGTTATGTTTAGTTTCCATCAAAACCCACAGACTGCAATACTTGACAACATGAAATTAAGTTGAATATATTTGGACTAAACTGGAATCCAGAGATTCCATCTGAACTTTCCTACTTGCTGGTAGAATTGTGTATATATTTGAGAACAGGAGAAATCTGTGTCACAGATAGATAAGATTAACCTTATTACTTTTGTTACACAGGGGGGTAATTTTGTGCCTTGTTGTATGTGGGAGATTTTATTAATTTTCTCTATTGGATCAATGTAATGTAATGTGTGTTGTCTCACAGTACCAAACTCCGGCTGAAACCAAACTCTGTGCATTCCAAGCATCAGAGAGAGGTTGATTCCACAGTAGTGCCTAATAACAGGATGCAGACTGCAGCAAAGGAAGCTGGTGCACCTCCTCTAACTGATGTCCCTAAAGATACAGACCTCTGGGAAATTATTTTCAGTGTAAAACTACAGTAGACGTGGTGAGCACTATGAAAATGTAACCCCGGCCCCACACTCACCACCGCGTTCCTGCCGAGCCCTCACGATGCCATCTTTCCTTCTGACTCTAAAATGGCCACTGCGCAGCACTATGCATATGCGCACACGGTGAAATTATGGAATAGTCTCGTAACTGGTCTCCCCCCTCCCTATTTCGCTATTGGCGCCAAGACAGTATTTAAACCTTTCAGTTTCTCCCTAACCTTGCCTGTGATAGCGTTCCAGTATGTATTGTGGGCTTTGCATTTATTTCCAGTGTTCAGCCCCAGTGTTCCTGACTCGGCTTGTTTGACCTCTCTCGATCTCCTCTCCTTGTGTTTTGACCTCGGCTTGCCCTTGACTCTCCCTCCTTCTGGTATCCTGACCCTGGCATTCCATTCCACTATCCAGTGGCTATATGTCCAGCATCCTGTATCGCCACACCAGTGGCTGCATGTCCAGTATCTCAGTACCAGTGGCTGTGTGTCCAGTATCTCAGTACCAGTGGCTGTGTGTCCAGTATCTTTGTACCAGTGGCTGTTTGTCCAGTATCTCAGTACCAGTGCCTGTGTGTCCAGTATGTCAGTACCAGTGGCTGTGTGTCCAGTATCTCAGTGCCAGTGGCTGTGTGTCCAGTATTTCAGTACCAGTGGCTGCGTGTCCAGTATCTCAGTACCAGTGGCTGCGTGTCTAGTATCTCAGTACCAGTGGCTGCGTATCCAGTATCTCAGTACCAGTGGCTGTGTGTCCAGTATCTCAGTACCAGTGGCTGTGTGTCCAGTATCTCAGTACCAGTGGCTGTGTGTCCAGTATCTCAGTGCCAGTGGCTCTGTGTCCAGTATTTCAGTACCAGTGGCTGTGTGTCCAGTATCTCAGTGCCAGTGGCTCTGTGTCCAGTATCTCAGTGCCAGTGGCTGTGTGTCCAGTATCTCAGTACCATTGGCTGTGGGTCCAGTATCTCAGTACCAGTGGCTTTGTGTCCAGTATCTCAGTACTAGTGGCTGTGTGTCCAGTATCTCAGTACCAGTGGCTGTGTGTCCAGTATCTCAGTACCAGTGGCTGTGTGTCCAGTATCTCAGTACCAGTGGCTTTGTGTCCAGCATCCTGTATTGCCGTACTAGTGGCTGTGTGTCCAGTTTCTCAGTACCAGTGGCTGTGTGTCCAGTATCTCAGTACCAGTGGCTGTGTGTCCAGTATTTCAGTACCAGTGGTTGTGTTTCCAGTGTCTTAGTACCAGTGGCTGTGTGTCCAGTATCTCAGTAGCATTGGTTATGTGTCCAGCATCTTGTATTTCAGTACCAGTGGCTGTGTGTCCAGCATCCAGTATATCCGTACCAGTGGCTGTGTAAACAGCGAATCTCCATTTGGTGAACTTCATTCTTATTCTGTGTACTTCCTTAACCAGTGTCCAGAGAATTTTCCTTTTCTGTAGTGCCCGCGACTCAACCAAAGGTATCTCTGATTTGGAACAAAGACCACCTATTACGTCTCAAAGGCCTGGCCTCGAGTTGTGCAAAAATGCTCACCTCCACTCAATCAGGTTACTGCATTGTAGATTGACCATCCAGAACATTACAGGAAATTTAGCTTCTATATTGGAAGCTCTTAACTAGAAATCCCAGCTGTTTTGCTTTTTAAATCAGAACCCACTCAGTACACAGTAGCCATTATATTTTGTTTATTGTTGGCAGGAACTATCTATATTAAAATGTCTACTTACCATAGCCCTGAGGAAGCCGAGCTACAGTGGAGAAACGTGTGAAGTTATTATATATATATATATATTATGATGATTAAATTCCATTATATCAACTGCCATTGATGTTTATATATATATATATATATATATATATATATATATATATATATATATATGTATATTTATATGCCTTTTCAAGTTATAAAAGGTTTACTAAATTTCTATAGTGCTCCCATCCCTATTTCCTCTGTCTTTGTATTTGATTATGCTGAGAGGTCACATCCTTGTGTTTTAGATACTCAGATAATTTAACTCACCCAAGGGAAGCCTTTGTATGTATTTTTGTATTTATTAGCAAGACTACTGGAGAACTGATTTTTTTTTAAAGTAAATATAAGTGCGATTCCCATATTTTAAAACCATATATAAAAAACCCAGGTAAAAGAAATTGCAATACACCCAAAGATATATAATCATTTTAAAACAGTTAAACATTGACCTGATGGAACATTGTTCATTACTTTTAATAAAGGACAAGTGGCTCTGTTTCTTTTTTGTAAAGGGCTCTGCTTCCTTCCAATTTGTTCATTTGACATTTTAACAGTGATGAAAAGAAAAGGTAAAAAAAATAAAAATAAAAAACAATAACACAATCTTTACCATTATAACTGACATTTTGAGGGATAACCTGGTGCTGGAGAAAAAACAGCTGCCCTCCGACCTCCCTTTGTGGCTAAAATGAATGAAAGAGTCAATTAGGGGATTAATGGAGTGGCTGTTCCACTTCTAAGTATGAAATCACATGTAGTCAGTATGTGAACATTTAGACGGTTCTGTATTGAACGACAGACTATGAAAAGATGTACTATGCATTGATAGCTGTACATTGGTGCGGAATTTCATCAAATTAATTTGGCCATCGAGGATACGACTTTCGTGTTCTATCTTTTCAACAGATAATCAAAAGAAAGATGGGTCAAATATGTTTTATTACGACAGAATAACCCCCAGCTGTTTTAGTACAATTCTTGGGGACGGTATTTGATAGCCTTCAGTTTACGCATGTATTTGGGATCCTTATGTGCAGTCTCCCGCGGTGTTTTCATTCTGTCTATTCCAATGAAGACAAAGAAACGGTAGCTTGTTAGAAGAGGTCTGCAGAGTGAGATTGGGATCCTATTGAAAGAACAAAAACGTTGCGTGACCCTTGCTGCGCATTCATTATGTGGAGCATAGGTATAATGATGTGTGTCGTATATGTGCTTGTTACTATGCTCAGTTTAGGGTTAGTGTTAGCAGAGCCGGCCCTTAATATGATGGGATCATTGCCCCAGGTGGCACACTTTTTTTTATTATTTATGGTTGTGTGCGGTCCCTTGTGGACAGCAGGCGATATAAAACACCTAGTGCTACGCGAGGTGGTGAGGTCTGTGCATCAGCACAGACCTCCTGGTCCTTACACTTGTGCTCAGTTAGCAGTTGATAGTGTGAGCCCCACGTGTCATGACATCCCAGAGCTCAAAAAGGGTTGCATGAAGCTCAGGGAGGCAATGCTGTTCAGAGCACCATGGCTGACCCATGGCTGACCCAGCATCCAGCAAAATTTTTCGTATACTTTTCATGCTGGTCGGATTGGCAACAGAGTGAGTGACTCTAATGCTGAATTTGCTGCTGCCGTCGGCCCCTGTTGTATTTTGGGCAGGTGTGCTGCCAGGAAGGTACACACCTGTCACTCTGGGGCAGGATAGGCCCCTGGTGCTCACTGACCGGGAGGAAATGAGGTAGAAGCGCAATAAAGCAGAGGATCACAACGCCCATGAAGCTGGGGTAGCTCCTGCACTGTCCACTCTGCACAATTTGAGCCCCCTAGTTATGAGGTGTTAGTTGTGCAGTGGCTGTCTCAGCTTCATGGGAGTTGTGACCCCCTGCTGTATGGGCATGTATAGAAAAAACCTGCTGTACTACTGTGTGTATGCTTCTGTGTGTGTGACTGCATGCACAACTATGTGACTGTGTGTCTATGTGACTGTGTGTGTCATTATGTATGTGCATAGATGACTGTGTGTCTATGTGACTGTGTGGGTGATTATGCATGTACAAGCTTGATGGTGTGTATGTAACTTTATGTAGGAGATTGTTTGTATGTGCTTATGTGACTGTGTGGTTGATTATGTATGTACATGCATGACTGGGTGTCTATGTGACTGTGTGTGTCATTATGTATGTGCATGCTTCATGGTGTGTATGTAACTTTATGTAGGAGATTGTTTGTATGTGCTTATGTGACTGTGTGGGTGATTATGTATGTACATGCATGACTGGGTGTCTATGTGACTGTGTGTGTCATTATGTATGTGCATGCTTGATGGTGTGTATGTAACTTTATGTAGGAGATTGTTTGTATGTGCTTATGTGACTGTGTGGGTGATTATGTATGTACATGCATGACTGGGTGTCTATGTGACAGTGTGTGTCATTATGTATGTGCATGCATGACTGTGTGTCTATGTGACTGTGTGTGTCATTATGTATGTGCATGCTTGATGGTGTGTGTGTAACTTTATGTAGGAGATTGTTTGTATGTGCTTATGTGACTGTGTGGGTGATTATGTATGTACATGCATGACTGGGTGTCTATGTGACTGTGTGTGTCATTCTGTATGTGCATGCTTGATGGTGTGTATGTAACTTTATGTAGGAGATTGTTTGTATGTGCTTATGTCCCTGAATTATTACTGGTGGGGGGAGTGCCAGACAGCCCTTTCAGAGGTCTGAAAGTTTTTTTACACAAAGACTGTATGCTGCCCACGGCTCCCCAACGTTCCTCATTTTGGGGTTGGACAGGCACCCTCATTCACCAGGTTGAGTCCACACCCCCCTCGCTAAGTACACCGGTGGGGACACATCTGAGCCACCAGTGGGACGTCAGTGGTCTAGCGCAAACACTACTTTTATTTAATTATTTTATCTTTTATGTCATTCACAGCAAAATTCTGTAGTGTGTCCATTGCTAGATGAACCGAAAATATGAAATCTATATATCTTTGTGGGGGGTGAAAAATTCTAGATTTTTTGGCTGTTCACAAACATTTGTATTTTACCACATTGCATGCATATTGACATTCATCGACAGCTGCAACGTATGGAATGACAGATATTTTGTACCAGAGTAAAATGAGATAGCAACACCCATATTCTTTAGATTAACACACAAGCTGAGACCCTCAGCAACCACACACAAAAAAAATATCTGCTTTGTACCTATGTGATACACTGTATAATGATAGTCAATGCTACTGACTGACAGCTGCTTTCTATGGAATGTCACCTATTCTATAGAGAACTACACATATATTTGTTACCCATTTCCTTCTCAGCGTAGACCTTCCTCAGACTGCAAGGGAAGATCTCTGGAATGGCAACTTAATATCTCGGCTAATCCAGATCCCCACTAAATGCTAATGTATACAATGGTGTACTGTGCTTCACACATAGCTACAGTGTCATTAAAGTGAAACAACATCCTAGAATGTAAACGGGTCACAAGCATTTAAATGCTGTCTGCTTTCAGTGATTGTGAAACAAGGAGGCAAAAATAAGATTTATTAAAATATAAAATAACATCCTAAGTGATCTCAAATACTCATATGGTGCTATTATGTAACACAATTGGAATCATTTCAATATCTAGGAAATGATCTGGCTTTTCCAAACTGATGGCTGATTAGGAAGGTTAAATTTTGGTTACGGAAGAAATTTGTCTAAATGAAAAAAAAAAAAAAAAATTCTTGAGAATTTTAAACTCCTGGATCTTAAGTCTGCGTCGGTGGGAATATAGATAGAGAGGGGGAAAAAGACCGGAAAGTGGAGGCGAATGAGAATGGCTGCTGCAATATAATATTGATAGATATCCCTTTTCTGGAATAAAATACTGCAGGGGATGTTTATACAAAAAGTTTTGCTACAAAAGTGTCTGGAAATTACCAAAAAAAACAACAAAATTTGCTCTTCATTTAATGGCGAATGCGCCTTTTCTTTGCCGTAATGAGTGGGGAAATTGCGTCTCTGCCAAAATGGGTTTTGTGGCCATTCTCCAGCACTTTAAATGATCATTTCACCACAAATTGTTGGTCTGGCGAATATAGAGTGAACTCTTGATTTTGGTCAAGCGTTAATGTTATACGTTTACAGCTATTTATTTGTGCCCTGGCTTTTTTACGTAACCCCTGAAGGGGGCTCATTTTAATCTGTTAGACTTACTACCCCATTGCAATCCTACAGCTAAAATTCTGTGAATTGCCATGGTGCCATCCCTGTGAGCAAAACTAACACGGGGGTCTATTCAATAAAAGGTGAGCTGGGGTGAGATTATGTGAGCTGAGGTAAGATGACCTCTTCATCTCACCATATTAGCTATAAGAGACACACCTGGTGAGTCTGTGTAGCAGGGGAAACACCCCATGTCTGTCCCTGCACAATGTCTAGATAAATTGGTGATACGGAATGTTCACCTCAACCCACCTCATCTCAACTCACCTGCAAACCCCCCTTTTAGTGAATAACCCCCATAAAGTAAGGGAGGGAGCCACAATGAGGAAATATTCGTTCAGCCACAGTAATCTGGATAGTTTAGCCCATATTTACTGCAGTCATGGTGGTGGTAACAGGAAGTAATGCTAGTGGTTAGTGAGCACCCATCGGAAGGCTGACCTGACCAGGCCATTATATAACTCTAGCATCTGCATCACTGCAATCATTCTTGCAATGGCAGCTTTTGGGTGCAAATGCTCAGTACCTGCATGCACAACATATCATCTATTAAAACCCAGGGAAATGCCAGTATTTCATTGATTTCCAGACATTGATAGCTGATTGCAAGTTCCACAGCACTCAAAATGGTTAATTACTATGAATGGGCCAGGGTTCTCACGGTAGGATTGCCACTACTTCTTGTAACAAGTACCAACTTTGCGCTGGCCTCCAGAGACTTCCCAGTTCCCTCCAGACAATTCTAGCCATGGTTTGTCTGGTCCATATGTTAATAATTATTATTATCCCACCCAACCCACTCTAAGGAACCGGGGGGATGAGAGAGAGTGGCAATCATTGGCTCCCCCTAATATGTTGGTGTTTCTAAGGTCCTTCCACTCCCCCTCATGTCTTAAAGTAGTTATTGTGCACCTCAAGTCACAATATAATGCCAATGTAATGTCACAGATACATTTAAAACCAATTTTTCTTTTAATCTATACATTTGCTTGCCAATCTGCCAACACAATATATTGATCTTTCTTTCTCTCTGTACAATCACAGTCCACAATTGTTTTTCCTTTTAAAAACACAACTGTGATGATGTCGTCCAATACATTACGGAAAGGACACTTCATACTATACACTATATTATATTATTTTCTATAGCAGGTACTTTTTATTCTGTATCTTGCACTAATTTTTTTTCTCTTTAAATTAACGTTTTTATTGCATCACTTAAATGACATTCACAATGTAAAAGATATACAGAAAAAACAGTATGTGATAATATTGACTAGGTAATACAAGTATGCACAATTTTCTTTTTTTGTTAAACGTATTATACGAGATTAAAAGAACATACAGAATCTTAAGTAGTGTGAGTTATTAATCTGGAAGACAATTGCCTTCCTAGAGAAGAATCTCAGCAAATATCAACAAGAAAATAATAGTAGCTATGCATATGATAGAGCCATTTCTCCAAATACACTTTACCACAGTAAATACCAACCAGTAAGTACAATGGAAAAAATATCAGTTAAACGCAATAGTACAATTACTAGACCCAACCACAATATCATATTACTAAAGGTGTCTATCTTGATCATGACATAACTATTATAGTTCTTTTTTTTATTTTTTATTTTATTTTAATTTATAAATTCAAAGACATAAAATATACATAGATACACATATGAGATAAATTATTACATAAATGATAAGAATATTTCGATGTTATTATACATAGACAGTAAATACATTTAGATATATGTTTTAGATTCTTTATTATAATACATATAACCTTTATACACTTTATACAGTTTTATATATAACCTTTAAATACTCTACTATGTATATACTGTTTATGTTATGTAACATTACTTATTATCCTAATATCCATATTTAGAAAATAAAATGTTTAAAAACTATTATAGTTCAATGAAGATGAATTCACCAATAAGATATGGCCAAGGGCAGGTATAACAGAACATTAGTAAACTCGTCAAACTACAGCATTAGCTCTTTAATATTCTTATTAAATCACCTATTATTATTTCTCACTTGGAGTGTGTTTTTTTTTTAAATTTGACTTATTATTTTCACACTAGACTTTTTTACGACTGCACACCAAAAGATAATGGACATGTTACCTGTTCTTAATGTGTAAGTGATTGCGCAAGGCATTTAAATGCACAATAGTTCTTAAAAGCTCTATTGAAAGAAATGTGTTCTAATGATTTACTCAGCTGTGTCCTAATGGACAATAGAAGTTTTTATTATAAGCTCGGTAACTATCTACAAGAATGGATGCTAACATATTATTGATTTTATTTTTCCCCTTTCTTTTTCTATTTATTAAGAAAGTCACTTTAAACAACCCTGGCCTACACAGACTTTATGGATACCCGCTGTGTTAGATAATACATTATTTATCAGCTGCCAATCAATGAACCCCCTGAAGAACTGCAATTGTTACAGAATTACATGTTTCCGAGATTATTTCCCTAGAATGTTGAATATTGATTCATTGTTAAGAGAGATCAGTTTTAAACAAGTATGCCATTTTAAAAAGGCAGGTTTTTTTTTTTTAATTAGAATTACCCAGCAGTGGAAATAGCATCAGTGGTGGATGCTCCATATGTGCTAGGTGTGCGCCGGACACCTAACATGGAGCACCCGTGCTGTGTATTTCTGGGGGTTTGTGAGCACACAAACCCCATAAATACAACCGAAAGATGACGCTGCATTGAATTCGGCAACAGAGTCACTGACTCTGTTGCTGAATTCAACGCAGCATCATCTTTCGGATGTAACAACGTCTCTCGGTCTCAGCACACAAACCCCCGGAAATACCCGAGAGACGTCGTGCCTCCGAGTGACAGGCGTGCTCCGGGCGGGCAACACGCCTGTCATTCAGGGGCAAGATACGCCCCTGAATAGCATATGTATTAAAGAGTATCAATCTAGTTTTCCAGAAATCAAATACTGTGATCCAGTTTCATGGAATGTATAACTCCCTTATAGATCTCTGGCCTAGTGCACGTCTAATAATGATAACATTAGTGGTGGGATGTTGTATAAGGAGAAATCGAAATTTGTAAAGCCATCCAATTTTAAGATAATGGGGTCTATTTACTAAAATAGAAGTTACAGGTGAGTTATGGTGACTATAATATTTAATCTCAATGACTTAGCTATGCATTGTGCAGGGACAAACTTGGCGAGATCCACCTGCATTATGCATGGCTATCGGAGCTATACCTGCAGAAGAAGCACATCAGGTGTGTCCCTGCACAATCTTTAGTCGAATCTCTAAGATTAAATATTTGAATAGTGAATAGACACCTGTGTTGATTGACTGTGCATTGCTGAAAGCATACTATCACGTCGCTATTTTGTACTTCCAATATCTCCAAATGGATTATTAGTAAAGTTACAGGTTTTGTGAGGAGTGCATTGGAGAAATGATATTTAAATATTATTAACTGTCTAAAGATAGAAGCACACTCATGGGACTTGTTGCAAAAGAAATCTGCACATTTTATCGGTAGGTTACATCAAATACATCAACCTTTCGGACCACACTGGGGTGCTTTGTCAAGATCTTGGACTCATGGGTTTGAGAAGGGAAATGTTATACCTATGGGGCGAAATGCGTCAGGCGACTGCAGTATGTTGATTACTAGGGTGTACCGAGGCTACGTTTGAAGAGATCTGCTCATGTATTTTTAATGAGATGATGGTTTACACCACACCCTCTGTTCAAGCTCTTGCTTTTTGAAGGCAGACTGGTACTGGGGATTACTACTTGTTACTCAGTAGAGGAGATTGCTGTTGGCTATTTAAATGTTGTAATCATACAAACAAAAAAAAAAAAAACCCATGGACAGGCACCAATTATATTAAGAAGAGCAGTATATGTGCTCACTTGAAACAAGACTCATGATTAGTTTGTACGAAATAGATTAAATGTCAATAAGTATTGAGGGGTTTCAAGGATAATTTTAATGGCAAAGATTCTAGTCATCTGTTTAATAGAACATTAGTTAAAGGAGTCTATTGTTGATGAAGACGAAGTAGCCCGGAATTTAATTTAAAATAATGAAAGGGGGGAGAAAGTAGATATTAGCTGGACTACTCTTCCTGCAAACAATACTTAGGTCGGTCATTTAATTACTAGACAGTAATGCTCATCCGAGTGATGATGAAGAAAACTGTCACTGTCATAACCACACTATTTTCCCCAGTAGCCAACAAATTGTCCATTTTGTTTACTTTGTTCATCCATGTTATTAAAGGAACATGAATTATTCATGAAAAAAATCAGTTATTCTTCATGAACATTTCTTTATTCTATTTTTTGGAGACCTTGAGTAGCTCACTGAGTTCTGTGCCACGGTCCTGACACATACAATCATTTAGTAAATGAGAAATAAAGACACAAAGTAACACAGTTTGGCATATCTTGTGGTGGAAGAAACTATTTTTGAATAATAGCTCAGAGATGTCTCAATAGAGTATTATTCTTACATGTAGCCAACAGAAACAGATCGTAAATTGCTAGAATTGTGAGATGCTACTTATATAAACAATATGTATTTGTGTTTTATCATAGTCAGGAAGAAACTGTGAAGTTGGAGTGTTTTTATATTATATTAGGTGAACAAACAGTAGGACCCGGCATGGATGGGAGACGAGCGGGAACGATGCTCAAAGTTTTCCCTGTTGTGATCACTATCTCTCATTCGCAGTTGAAAGGACCATGAAAAAAATCCTAATGAAACATGCTTATTAAAGCTGAACAAAATCACCTTTTGCAGACTCTCACCTGAGGATCTTCATTTTTAATAAAATCTCTAACAACTCTCGGGAGCCAATCAGAGGTCACCCATTGAGACATGTGTTCCGATGCATGCAAAACCAGCCGTGTTTGATGAGTATCAATACTCACCTTGAAAATGGATTAGTGTTCTACCTCATCAATACGTGGCTGGTTTAACGAGACAAGTCTGTTTTCATCTCTTCATGTGATGGTGCATGAAGTGTCTAGCAGAGACGCCTCCTTGTATAGTCCATAACGGGTAACTCTGTGTTTCTGCTAATAGACACATTTTTGTCATTTTGTATAACTGGAGCTCCTCTGATTTAATTCTACTTACAAAAGTAGATTTTTCTAGAGTGTTCCAATGCATCACAATCACACAGGCCCAGTGTTTCCCATATTATTTTCAATGGGAATAGTGTTGTGCGGTCCTCACTGTTCAGTTGTACGCTATAACTCTCCAAAAGGAATAGGCAAAGTGTCTGCACACGGTCACCAAAGTCAGTGGCAAGGTCCAGGGCTGCCCTTAGGGGTGTGCGACCTGTGTGAGTACACAGGGTGCAACACCCCAGGGTCAAAAGATCCCCCCTCACAGCCCTCTGCTTGGCTAAACTTTAGGATCTGGGGAGGGGGCGGAGCTCACTAGCTGAGGGGTGTAGCACCGCCTCCACCCTGTGAAGCAGAGAGGCGTCTGCTTCACAGGGAGCCGCGGGCAGCATGAGTAAGTTCTGCTCCCATGTGTGGGGAGTCCTGGCAAGGTCAGTGAAGGTCCAGAGAACATAGTTAAATTATCCATCACAAGGTCCAATAAATGTCTACCGTGAATAATGCTGCTTCCTCCCTCTGGGTATAACATTTATACTTATTGTTAAATTATCTCCTGGGAGAGAAAATGGAACTGATATTGTGAAAGAAAAAGGCACAGCTAGAACCAACCTTTCTTAAAAACTATTCCGCTGGGAGGAGCGCCGCAGACCTTAAAGGAGAACGGTAGCAAAAGAAAAAGAAAAAGTTATATTTCACTTCTTTGTGACACCATCCTAATTCAAATGTCCCAAAAAAGTCCTTCATATAACAGTTAATTGCGGTCGCCCGCAGTGAGCTGTGCTCGGATCCCGTTGTCAGATGAGGCCACTTTGCGATTGACATTTTGCTAAATCTCACCGTGCCTCTATCACAAGTGACGTTACAAGGTATTGTGAGTTTTCGGCAGGGACCGATAGGGTCTATTAAGATATTATGTCTATTAAGATCCTGTGCAGTTCTCTGCCACTGTGTACCTGACTACCGATCATCTCGTGATGAGTGCAGGAAGACTAAAAACTGTGTTTTGGTGCTCACGTTTTCTAGGACGCAAGTACCATGCATCGCAAAGCGGTTAATTGAAAGATGGCAACACGTGTATGGATTTTAAATAGAAATGTTTTAATAAAAAAATATGAGTAAAGTTCCGTATCGAGCACTCTGCTTGTATATGTAATAAAAAAGAAACTTACCTGCCGCCGCGAGGTCCGTGTCTCCGCTGCCGCTGCCCCTGCAGGCAGGGTGGACGGACAGCGAGGGCTCCGTTCGGCGTCTCAGCCCTCCAGGGCTGCAGACGCGCTCACCGCTTCCCCTCGACGAACGCGCAGCAAACCGAAACTGCGCGCATGCGCAGTACCGCTACACACAGAAAATTAACATAGCCTTAAAGGGCTATACTTATACTTTTTGGGGGACCTATTAGGGGCGGGTTTTACCGCCCAAATTGTATTTAAACCTTCAGTTGCTACTCAGACCTTGCCTGAGATAGTTCCTTGTGGCTTGATCTAGCGTTTATTCTTGATTCTTGATTCTTCGGTTTTTGACTCCTGCTGTGACTTCTGACTTCTCCGTTTGCTGCCTGCCCTGATCCTTTTGCCTGTTTTTGACCTTGCCTCCTCCATACCGTCTTGTACCGTTGCTCCTGTTGTGTTTGACCCGGCTTGCTGACTATCCGTTTATCCAGTAATTCCTGCGTATCCCTGCTTCAGTGTGCGGTTGCAGTCAGTGTTCCAAGTCCTGGGTGGTCATTTACCTGAGGCTCAACCGTAGGGTATAATACCATTCAGGTGAATAGACACTGTCCTGCCTCCAAACCTGTTGCAGTAGATACCAGGTCTTCGCATCGCGGATCCAGTCTTCTGATCCTACTCAGTCCGTGACATTATCTCAGGCCATATTTATGGATCCCGCGGACCTGGCCCGAGTCTCGGCCAGACAGGAATGCCATGACAAGATCCTGACCACGCACGCTTCACATCTTCAATCCCTTGAACATAAACTGGATACTGTTACCGAACTATTACGGTCACTCACCACTCATATGAATCCAGTCTCGACCGCTCCTACCATGTCTGATCAAGGGTTCTCTGTCATGGGGGCTCGTAGTTCTTCAAGACCACCTAAGATGCCCATACCGGAAAAGTTTTCCGGTTCTCCACGTGAATGTAGAGGGTTCCTAAACCAGTGTCTACTACATTTTCGCACACAACCTGACGCTTTCTCCTCATCCACCGCAAAAGTGGCGTTCATAGTTAATCTCCTGAAAGGAGAGGCCTTGAACTGGGCATCCCCTTTGCTGGAACAGAACTCTCCCCTGTTAGAAGATGCTGACGCATTTATTTCAGCCTTCAAATCCGTCTTCGATGCTCCAGGAAGAAGGGAGTCTGCAGAGACTCAACTAATGGAGTTGCAACAAGGCAAAAGATCAGTGGGTCAGTATGCCATAGAGTTTCGTACCTTGGCATATGAGACAGAGTGGAACCAGAGCGCATTAAAGGCGGCATTTCGTAGAGGTCTTAATGACACTCTTAAAGATGCTTTAACCTATAGAGATCTTCCCGAGGACCTGGAATCACTTATTACATTGTGTCTTAAACTCGATGCTCGTGGCCAAGAAAGGAGGTTGGATCGTGATAAGAACCCAAGACACTTCCAACCTAAATACTATCAAGCTACCAAAACTCCAGAGCCTGAGACCAATCTAACTAGTGAACCTATGGAAATTGGTCCTATACTACGACTTTCTGACGAAGAAAAATCTCGTCGCAGGAGATTAAATCTATGCCTGTACTGTGGTCTAAGGGGTCATTTTGCTCTGAAATGTCCCCAGAAATCGGGAAACGCCAACGCTTAGTGGAAAAAGAAGGAGTCCCACTGAGCGTTAACATCATTAATTCTCCTTCTAATCAGAGACTTTTAATACCGGTCTTGCTCCAGTGGACAGGCCACCAAGTGGCCACCCAAGCCTTCATAGATTCCGGAGCAGCTGGAAATTTCGTAGACCAATCTTGGGTAATTCAACAGAATATTCCTCTGAAGTCTAAAGCCCTGCCTATTTCTGTGTCTGCCTTGGATGGTACCCCTGTAGGCACTGGTATAATTTCCAAGGAAACCATACCTTTGGGTTTAAAGATCGGTCACAACCATTACGAAGAATTAAGCTTTGACGTCCTTTCCAGTCCCCACATCTCCATCATATTGGGGCTACCATGGTTGAAAAAGAATAATCCTTCCATTGACTGGTGTTTGGGACAAGTTGATTCGTGGGGTCTAGATGGTCAGGACCTTAATGACAATCTGCCTACACTCAATTCAGTTAGTACTCTTCCTCCTGAGGATCCTCGTTCCCGGGTTCCACAGTTATATTGGAACTTCCTAGACGTATTCTCTAAGACCAAGGCCGAGATTCTTCCTCCTCATAGGAGCTACGATTGCGCCATCGACCTATTACCTGGTTCCTCCCCTCCGGTAGGGCATACTTATCCTCTCTCGGCACCTGAGAATCAAGCACTCGCTTTGTACATAAAGGATAATCTTCAGAGGGGATTCATCCGACCATCTTCCTCTCCAGCAGGCGCTGGATTCTTTTTTGTAGCCAAAAAGGACGGTACCTTAAGGCCTTGCATAGACTACAGGGGACTGAACAAAATCACCATAAAGAACCGTTATCCACTACCACTCATCACTGAACTATACGACCAACTCCAAGATGCCAAGATATTCACCAAACTAGACTTACGTGGTGCATATAATTTGGTCCGCATACGAGAGGGTGATGAGTGGAAATCGGCCTTCAATACCAGATATGGGCATTACGAATACCTAGTTATGCCTTTCGGATTATGTAATGCACCAGCAGTCTTCCAGAGTTTTGTTAACGACGTTTTCCGGGACATGTTGTTATCTCATGTCATGGTCTATTTGGACGATATCCTTATATATTCCAAGAATATCTCCGACCATAGAAAGCACGTTCAACAGGTATTACGTCGTCTTCGAGAAAATCACCTCTTTGCTAAGGCCGAAAAATGTGAATTCGAATGCTCAAAAATCAAATTCCTGGGTTATATTATCTCCTCTGACGGCCTAGAGATGGATCCTGACAAAGTTTCTGCTATCCAAGACTGGCAAATACCGCTCAACCTCAAAGGGATACAAAGGTTTTTGGGCTTTGCTAATTACTATAGAAGATTTATCAGGAATTTCTCTAAAGTCACTGCACCCATTTCTGCTCTCACTAAGAAGGGAAGTGATCCGGCTAAATGGTCTACCCAGGCTCTCCAAGCCTTCCAGTTCCTGAAACATGCCTTCATCTCTGCACCCATTCTTCGCAGACCCAATCCAGCTCAACCATTCATTTTGGAGGTTGATGCTTCTGAATCTGGCGCTGGGGCTATTTTATCTCAAAGAGACCAAATCTCCAACAGAGTCCATCCATGTTCATATTTCTCTAAGACGTTTACCTCAGCGGAACGCAACTACGATGTAGGCAACCGCGAATTGTTGGCCATCAAGATGGCTCTTGACGAATGGCGTCATCTCTTAGAGGGTACTCAAATTCCCATCACGATTCTCACCGACCACAAAAATTTGTTATACATAGAAAAAGCTAAGAGATTGAATCCCAGACAGGCCAGATGGGCCTTATTTTTTACCCGTTTTAATTTTTCCATCACATACCGGCCCGGGTCGAAAAATGGCAAGGCGGATGCTCTGTCTAGACGTTTTGACATTGAAACGGCTCCTCCTGTGGTTGATTCCATTATACCGGCCTCTCGGATCATTGCCTCGGTGTCCACCTCCCTCCTGTGGAAAATTACCAGATCCCAGTTCCCTAGACCCACCAATTGTCGCCCTCCTGTCGGTCGTTACTTTGTTCAATCCAACCTTCGGAGACAAGTCTTGTCCTGGGCTCATGCTTCCTCTGTCGCGGGTCACCGTGGTGTACGCAACACTAAGTTTCTCATTGACCGGAAATTTTGGTGGCCTTCCTTGCAATCTGACGTTCAGGATTTTGTTCGCGCCTGCACCGTCTGTGCTAGATACAAAACTCCGAAACGTAACCCTGCAGGCCTGTTATGCCCTCTTCCTGTCCCTAAGAGACCTTGGACGAATATTGCCATGGATTTCGTCACAGATCTTCCCTTGTCTCGAGGGTTCACGACCATACTTGTAGTAGTCGATCTATTCTCCAAACAGGCTCATTTTGTTGCTCTTCCCAAACTGCCCTCAGCATCTCAGCTTGCAACTGTTGTCATGAAGGAAATCATTCGTCTACATGGGGTACCCCAAAGCATTGTTTCTGACCGTGGTTCTCAGTTTGTGTCCCGGTTCTGGAGATCACTTTGTGCTCAGCTGGGTATTTCTCTAAAATTTTCCTCCTCTCATCATCCGCAAACCAATGGTCAGACGGAGAGGACCAATCAGGTTCTGAAACAATATCTACGGTTATATGTTGATGAGGATCAATCTACTTGGTCTTCTCTCCTCCATCTCGCTGAATTGTCATATAACAGCTCCTTTCATGAGTCCTTGCAGAAATCCCCGTTTTGTGCAGCCTTTGGCTACGAGCCTACTCTTTGGCCGGACTTGGGATTGCCTTCGGAAGTACCGGCTGCTGACCGTCAGGTCCAGGATCTCAAATCTCACTGGGCTTCTGTTTCTTCGCAACTATCCAGGGCCAAGGTGTTGCAGAAAAGATTTTTTGTGATCTTGTCCAAAATCAACGATGTGTCCTATACCCTACGCCTCCCTTCCAGTATGCGCATCCACAACTCCTTCCATGTGTCCCTCCTCAAACCAGTTGTAACTAATCGTTTCTCTGACGCCCATACGGTTCCCAAACCTGTCCTCGTTCAAGGGCATGAGGAGTATTTGGTACAATCTATTTTGGATTCTCGGCTGCGCCGTGGTCTTTTGCAGTATTTTGTCCATTGGCAAGGTTACGGTCCGGAGGAGAGATCTTGGGTACCAGCATCCGATGTTCATGCTCCTTCCAAAGTTTCCTTATTTCATCGTAGATTTCCTCTCAAACCAGGTCCTGAACGCCGGTACGGCGTTCATAAAGAGGGGGGTAGTGTAATAAAAAAGAAACTTACCTGCCGCCGCGAGGTCCGTGTCTCCGCTGCCGCTGCCCCTGCAGGCAGGGTGGACGGACAGCGAGGGCTCCGTTCGGCGTCTCAGCCCTCCAGGGCTGCAGACGCGCTCACCGCTTCCCCTCGACGAACGCGCAGCAAACCGAAACTGCGCGCATGCGCAGTACCGCTACACACAGAAAATTAACATAGCCTTAAAGGGCTATACTTATACTTTTTGGGGGACCTATTAGGGGCGGGTTTTACCGCCCAAATTGTATTTAAACCTTCAGTTGCTACTCAGACCTTGCCTGAGATAGTTCCTTGTGGCTTGATCTAGCGTTTATTCTTGATTCTTGATTCTTCGGTTTTTGACTCCTGCTGTGACTTCTGACTTCTCCGTTTGCTGCCTGCCCTGATCCTTTTGCCTGTTTTTGACCTTGCCTCCTCCATACCGTCTTGTACCGTTGCTCCTGTTGTGTTTGACCCGGCTTGCTGACTATCCGTTTATCCAGTAATTCCTGCGTATCCCTGCTTCAGTGTGCGGTTGCAGTCAGTGTTCCAAGTCCTGGGTGGTCATTTACCTGAGGCTCAACCGTAGGGTATAATACCATTCAGGTGAATAGACACTGTCCTGCCTCCAAACCTGTTGCAGTAGATACCAGGTCTTCGCATCGCGGATCCAGTCTTCTGATCCTACTCAGTCCGTGACAGTATAGCTCCACAAGGGGGCTGACATCTTGGGTCAAATGAAGGATGATCTGACCCAGAATTCTAAACAACATGTCAGCACCCTGATAGAGTTACACAAGCAAAGAGCGCTCAATAAGATACTTTATTTGTAATCTTTCAATTAGAATAACACTTTAAGTGACTGTATGAGATATATTATATGAAAAGTGAGGTGCAGGTAAGTTGAGGTGAGATTTTTTTTCCAAAATGTAAAGGTTCATTAAACCGTGAACTGCGCTGATCGAGCAAAGGAATGTCAGAAATTAGACATTAATTGCGCCGTTGGAAAGCAATTAAGCAATTAAGCAAACTGGAGCATGTTTCCAACTCAGTTATTAATGCCTGATTGTTTGGATCCCTGTTTAATGTATACACCCCATGGAGCAGGAGTGGATAACGTTTGGCACTGCAGCTGTACATCATGGGGAATGTAGTCCACAACAGCTGCGGTGTTAAAGGTTAACCACCCCTCCCTGCTATAGAGTAAGGCTAGTGAATATCTGTACCGATGTGTGACAGTGCCCATCTCTCTCCCCCCTGGCCACATGGGTTTAAAGACATAAAAAGAATGCAGGAATTTCAAATGAGTGTGAAGGAAGGGTATATATACTCTCAGATATATATACTTGCACAGTATTGCTATATATATATAAATATATAATTTAGGTCATTCAGCTATATTATTGAGTACTTTCAGGATTCTTCCATGCAATAAGAAATGTACATTTTTTTAAGATTCTTCTAAAAAAAAACCTCAGTATTAACCAGCCAAATCATTGAGATCGTCAAAGTCCTCCCAAATTCTGCATGTTACACACCCTATACGGGATGTTAAAGCAGGACATCCAGCCTGGCCATGCCTTTGTTTCTCAATAAGGACTCATGGGGAATTTATCCTGGCAAATAACCAGTGCTGAATGCAATCCTTTACCGACAATTCTGAATAAAGAAATCTCAAAAGTATAATTTTCTCCGTAGTTCTATAGTAGCTTGTATTGCATTATTTTAGGCGTTTGCATTAGAAGGGTTGGAGGCCCATGGTATTCTTGTAAAGTAAAATAAAATGTATTTTTTTTATATCACATGCATCTTGAGATATTTTCCATCCAGAGCTGTCTAGCAAAACATAGGAAATATTTTCACGAAACTTGGAAAATTGACCTACCTTGTTATGTTATAATACTTACTTATACACAATCATATATATATATATTTTCTCTTTATTACAAATGTTTAGACAAGGTTAGAAATAATGATTTAGATTGTAAAGAAGACCAGTTTATTGGTTCTTCAGTACAATAACTAGAGGACATAGTCTAGAGAAAAACTAGAGAATAACAAACTAGAGGACATAGTCTTAAATTAGAGGGGCAACGATTTAAAAGTAATATCTGGAAGTATTACTTTACTGAGAGGGTAGTGGATGTATGGAATAGCCTTCCAGCAGAAGTGGTAGAGGTAAACACAATCAAGGATTTTAAGCATGCGTGGGATAGACACAAGGCTATCCTAGCTATAAGACCGGGAACGGGGGACTAAAAAAATAAATAAATTGTCCAGACTAGATGGACCGACGTGTTCTTATCTGCCGACACATTCTATGTTTCTATGTTTCTAATAGTTTTCAACTGGATAATATAAATATTACTTTCAAGCATGGTGTAATATTGTTTCTCTAATGTCAAACAAAATAAAATAAAAACTACTTGCTTTTTGCTAAACAGGAAACCGCTTTCTACAATCTATGTAATGTGGGTTATTTAAATTGAATTCACAGTGAATTTCAAATTTACGCCAAAAGTAGACAAGCTGGAAGAATTCTCTAAGCAAGCTTTGATTTCAGTTTGGATACTCTGGTCTTAAATTTCAAACACACACAGACTCCCATTTACACACACACACATACTCCCACTTAGACACACACACACTCTAACTTGGACACATACACACACACACTCCCACTTAGACACACACACACTCCCACTCACATACACACTACCACTTACACAAACACACAGTCATACTTAACAATACACACACTCCATTTACACAAACACACACTCCCACTTACACAAGCACTCACATGTACACACACACAGTCACACTTACACACAGACCCACATGTACACACACACAGTCACAATTACAGACAGACTCACACTTGCAAACACACAGACTCACATTTACACAGACACAGACTCACACTTACACACACAGACTCACACTTACACACAGGGAGAGACTCCCGCTTACACACAGTCAAACTTACGCACACACAATCACACACACACACAATCACACACACACTTACAAACTTACACAGACACTTACATACACAGAGATTTTGCTTTTTAAATATTTGGACCTATCTGCAGGTTTCATGCTGTCCCATTGTCCTGTCTTCCCGCCCTCTGACTCTAGCACATGATGTCACACGCAGGGTCGAGGAGGGAGGGATTATGCAATGTTGGGGAGGGGGGTTCAGGGGTGTGGTTACCTCTGCAGGCAGGCCGCACCAGTATGTCCAACAGGCTGCATTAGAGGGTTGCCATAAAGGGTCTAATAAACTGTTTTAGACTCTGGGCACCCCAGTCAGTGGCACGGCTCTAACGAGTGGCACCCGCCGGATAGTTTATCCATTAATATAAACTGATAATTTTCTCCTTAATATGCCACTGATAATTTTATGCTTAATATGCCATTGATAATTTGCTGCTTAATATGCCACTGATAATATGCTCATTAATATGTCACAACCAGTCCCACCTCCTCCCCAGTACTCACCTGGATGCTGCTCATCGGCCGTCCCCTTTAGCAATTCTTTCCTTGTCACCATTTTGAATATTTCCTATTCATTTTTCAACACATGTGATAATTCCTATGTGACCCCAAACATTTAAACGGTATTGTAATTATAATCTTATAAAATACTCTACTGTATGTTTATATATATACATAAGTGTATAGTATATTCAATGAACTGTAGTGAAGTACATACCACGTTTGCACTGATTAGGCAAAATAGCTGAGAATTTTAACTATTTACCTATTTATACCTAATTTTTGAGATTGCAGTTTTGTTAATTTGCCAGATCTCGCTTTTCCTGTTTATTTTGTAATTTATTTACAAACAGAATTCAACAGAGAAATGATGTTCTACAGTACTCTCTGGCCCAAGCATGTTTTTTGCTTTTACAAGGCGCGTCGAATCACGTTAAATGCCTTAAACCGCTTACTTCCCTTATGCACACAGAAACCAGCACAGCAAATGAATTTAAACTAGTTAATTAAGCTTGAACTGGTCTGTTACCAGCTGCCCCTGGAGAGAAATGTGCATTAACAACAATGAAAAGAACTTAGTGGCAGTGCATAACTTTCTCTGCCCCACAAAAAACCACAAAAACTGTATGATTTTCCCAGCTGGTAGTTGGTCCGACTTGATTAACAATGATTGGATTAATCGAGAGGGCAGTAATGTTAATGAAGGTTTCCAAGACACACTCTATCATCGTGAATCTAGGTACAGTAGGGCAGTGTGGAAACAGCATAGAGTTAGAGATACTTTTTTTTTTTTTTTTTACCCTTCATTTCTGATAAAAAAAGATCTCTCTCAAGAGCTTTGTAGACTTTGATATCCCGCCATTGGTGCAAGCCACTCTGTTGATATGGAATGTTGTAATCAGTGTGGTCAGCAGGGGATTATTGAATGTATCTGCACTTCCCAGAATCCTTGGAATCCTCAGTATGAAGTGCTGCAAAGGATTCTGGGTAAGTATATAGCAACAAGGTCAGTAATAGAAACGTAGAAACATAGAATGTGTCGGCAGATAAGAACAATTTGGTCCATCTAGTCTGCCCAATGTTCTAAATACTTTTATTAGTCCCCAGTTCCCTATCTTATATCTAGGATAGCCTTGTGCCTATCCCACGCATGCTTAAACTCCTTCACTGTGTTTACCTCTACTACTTCTGCTGGAAAGCTATTCCATACATCCACTACCCTCTCAGTAAAGTAATACTTCCTGATATTACTTTTAAATCGTTGCCCCTCTAATTTAAGACTATGTCCTCTAGTTGTGGTAGTTTTTCTTCTTTTAAATATACTCTCTTCCTTTACTGTGTTGATTCCCTTTATGTATATAAATATTTCTATCATATCCCCCCTGTTACATCTTTCCTCCAAGCTATACCAGTTAATGATTGCCTTTTGGCCACAGTATCCACTTGTAGAAGTCATATGTGACCAGTAAGTAAATCAATTGACTAATTAAGTGGTTCTGTGAAATCCACTGCTTGATTAGTCCATTATTTTCCTTACTGCAGGGCAGCCTGCAAAAGTTAAATGTGGGTAGTACAAAGAAATGGTTGCAGTGGCAACCCTAGCTACATTATGTAATATGCTACTGCTCCTGTTTCACACTGGGTTTTTGCTGATAAATGTCCACAAACATCCTCAATAAATCACATTACTGTGGTTAGTTTTTGGATTTCTGTAGTGAATTTCTGTAGTGGAGGTCTCTGTGTAGCACCCACTTGGGTAGAGGTTTTTGAAAATTACAATCTTCTTGATATTGTGGGTAACACAGCAATTTTGAGCACAACGAATCTAGCCATTTGAGGTAGAGGTTCTATTTTCCTCTACATTCACATTATGTAATGTGTCTACAATAAATACATTATCATAATCAAAATAGTATTGACTATTATAATCATACACGAATCATCTATGGAGACTATTTTTAGACATTTCGTGCCAATTATCAGTGGCTTTTAGCTCACCATGACCTGTGAGCCCAATGTGCAATATCCCAACTTATTGTGTGAGAGCCCAGGTATTTGGCTTATACTTGGTAGTATTCTCCAACAACTATCCAAGAAGCAATAAAACAGCGGATTAGTCTTTATTAAGCGTGGCAGACGCAGGTCATGCCAAGGATTCCAAGAGCAACTCCTCGTTTGGATCCAGATGATCCTGTATGTATAGGGCGGTTCCCAATCTTAAGTTGAGCATGGAGACTCTTTTCCTGTGTTAGAGAATAAACAAGAACAGTGGAAATAGTAATTACACACAAGCCAGTAGGCCACGGTTAAAACTAGTGTTGTAATGTTCCCTGTTGGCTTAACAAGGCATTACGATTAGCAAAACATAAGCACAGGAAAAAAAACATCTTTTAGAGACATTATTTTGGTAGAACAAAAAGTTGGTCAGGAGGATTTGTTGCTGTGGACTATCCCAAATCTTGCCAGCCTGGTTTCCCGGACGTGCTCAGTTTTGCTTCCCAGATCTTTTAGGCTTGGAAGAATTAGGAAAATAATAGTTTTAGCCATGCAAACTAAGGTTGTATATAAGTAATCCCTTAGGTAAATTGTATAGACTGTTAATAGTTCACGCTATCTCAACATATAGATTCCGTAGGGGCAATACACTTTTATAACATTTAATTAAGTTTTTAGAAATTCAATAATAACTGATCCAATTACTTTTTTTTTATTTTGAGAAAAAATAGTTTTGTGATATCAGCTCAATGGCCTGCCCTGTGTGACTATACCGACTCCAGAGCACCTCACCAGCTAATACGTTTATTAATGCATTACGGAGGACCCCTTTGCATACTAGACTAGTCCGACCCCTGGAGGAGGTCTAGACCTGAGAGCTATCTGGCAGGGCCCAGATGTACTGGCCTTCATCAAGAAGACTGACAATAGCCAATTAACTTATTGAAAATGCAAAGATAACTGATTAATTGCTTTCATTTTTTTTTCATACAATAACAGTCCTTTATCACCAACATGGGTTTTAAAGGACAACTGTTGGTAAAATAATTAAGTTGTGTTTAATTTAATGTTAGTTCCATATAGCTCGATCGGGGGTGGACATTTAGTTTAGATTTGTCAGTCAGTTCTTCAGTCATCTTCAGTCAGATGAGGTAAGGTCTGACAGATATGACCCAAGATGGAAAAACCGGCACAGTCATGTATACTGGAAAAAAAACATTTTAATACTTTTTTTCCCCACTGTTTATGAGTGTGCCAGTTTTTCCATTTTTGTACTATGCTTGTATGCTTTTTTTGTAGGGTCTAGGATAATGCAGTTAGAACACTGAACTGTCAGCAATGAAGAATAACGCGGCCGTTTCATCACGGACGCGGCAATGTAAGAGCTGATAGTTCAGCGCTGAACTGTCAGCTCTTACAAACGTACAAGTTAAAAGAAAATACCCCCCCTAATAAATGAATCCCCCCCAAAGTGCCCCCCCAAACCCTCATATTAAAATTAACCCCCAAACCCCAATACTAAAATTAATCCCCAAACCCGAATACTAAAATTAACCCCCAAACTCTAATACTAACCCCCTAAACCCTAATACTACCCCCCAAACCCTAATACTAACCCCATAAACCCTAATAGTAACCCCCGAACCCTAATACTAACCCCTAAACCCTAATACTAACCCCGAACCCTAATACTAACCCCCTAAACCCTAATACTAACCCCCGAACCCTAATACTAACCCCCTAAACCCTAATACTAACCCCGAACCCTTATACTAACCCCCTAATCCCTAATACTAACCCCCGAACCCTAATACTAACCGCCTAAACCCTAATACTAACCCCGAACCCTAATACTAACCCCCTAAACCCTAATACTAACCCCCTAAACCCTAATACTAACCCCCGAACCCTTATACTAACCCCCTAATCCCTAATACTAACCCCCGAACCCTAATACTAACCACCTAAACCCTAATACTAACACCCGAACCCTAATTCTAACCCCCTAAACCCTAATACTAACCCCCGAACCCTAATACTAACCCCCTAAACCCTAATACTAACCCCGAACCCTAATACTAACCCCCTAAACCCTAATACTAACCCCCTAAACCCTAATACTAACCCCCGAACCCTTATACTAACCCCCTAATCCCTAATACTAACCCCCGAACCCTAATACTAACCGCCTAAACCCTAATACTAACACCCGAACCCTAATTCTAACCCCCTAAACCCTAATACTAACCCCCTAAACCCTAATACTAACCCCCAAACCCTAATTCTAACCCCCTAAACCCTAATTCTAACCCCCTAAACCCAATACTAAAATACTTATTCTAACACTCTAACACTTTAATTCTAACATTAAAACTCACCTTTAGCGATGAGATGTCCCGTGATGAAATATCCTGTGATGAGCTGTCATGTGTTGAACAGACGGCGGTGAAGCGGCTGCACGGATACAGCCGGGAGGAAGTGTCCCATCCCCTTTTTTGTATGCTTTTGGACCAAGGCAGGCCAGTCCACTTGTTATTTGTATAATTTACGAGTGAAAGGCCTCCTTCCAATATTTTGATTACAGATACGACTCAAGATTCTAAACAACAAGGCTGCCCCATGACCGAGCTAAATGGAGTATAAAGGACTCAAAAATTGACTTTCTTTATATTCTCTCCATAAAGAATTTTATATTTAAAATTTCAAAACCTCAAAAAGTGACTTTAATTGTTTTCCTTCAATAAAGAATCGGTATGTTTTTTATTTAAAAAAAATCTTCACTTGACTTACTTTGATTTGGCCTACATTGCATAGCTATAGCTACATAGGTAGTGACTGCAACTCTGTAACTACTTGGTGTCAAAATCTGAAGCAGTAAAAAAAAAACAAATAGCGTTTTAAAACACGAATTGTGTTATTCTCACATCTTTCTACAGTGATAAAAAATTGGCTGCTGACCTGCAATACAATACTTGTGAGAAAATTCCATGAAACATGTGTTGCCAATGCAGCCAAAAAAGCAACTGAATGTATATTTTTACCTTATAATGAGTGGAAAATCATCCCAAAACACACGTAAAAATGTACACTGTATACTGAAACATTCTTTGACTGCTTTTGTTACAAAAGCTGGACTGGAAAATTGTGTTTCAATTTAATAACAATGAACAAACAAAAAATATACACTAAGGGTTTTAGTCACCAAAGGGGGAACAGCAGGGAATTTACTTTAATTTTGAGACTAAGTCAAATTCGGCACTTGAGTTTGACTTAGAAAAAAAACCCAGCTTCGAATTTTCACCATTGAAAGTAATGGAAGACAAAATCATTGAAGCTTTTCCTAGGTCAAACTCGGGTTTGATCATTTCTTCGTCTCAAAATCGACCTCCAAAGTCGAATTTTAGTGACTAGACCCATAGAAGCTGGTGAGAAATCTCAGTGGAAAAATCAGGAATGATAGGTAGAAAGGTTGAACTTGATGGACTTAAGAATTCTTTCAATCTAAACTACTATGTTACTATGTTACTTTTCAGTTCATTTTTTTTAGTCCACAGAAAGGGTCAATAAAAAGCGGACTAATCAGGCCAGAATAGCTGTTTTGGAAACATGAGTGGGCTGAAGATTGTTTCCAACTCATTTATTTTGGTCTGATTTTTGCAGCTTGATTGTCAGTTCAACACAGGTCACGGTTTTGGGAATAACCGACGTATAATCAAGTCTACAAGTTTATTATTAATTGGAACAGATAAATATAACTCCAAATATTCATCAGGTTTCAGACGTGTACATAGCTACACTCACTATGGCAAAACGATGAAAGGGAACATGATTTGGATCTGCAGAAAAGTCACCAAGTTCTTAATCGCACTGGAAAGTGGATGAAACAGTTACTAATTGAGTTGCAACAGAAGAGAGACCTGGAGGTACAGGGAGAAAATGTCTCCAATTCAGCTGAATCCGAGAAGTCCTTCAATGTCTCTAGTCATTTACAGCTATAGAGCTGCCAATTTGATGGTTCATTATTGTGTCGGATAACAGAAGTTGACTGTGGGATCTTCCTTTCCAAAGGCATCTGAATCCTCTCGACCGGCTTAATCGTAGAGTAGTGTTTGCAGATTTGAGAGTCAACTATCTTGGCATCATTTCATCTCCTAGTGGCCTAATGTGAGCAAGGAGAGGACAATTCTTTGTACAAGGACTCCTGCGTCCATTGCAAGATCTGTGAAGGTCCATTAATCATCATATATTATTAAAGTTCCATAAAGCTCAATTAAATGTCCACCATGAACAATGTTGGTGTCTCCCCCTGAGTGTCAGGACACATTAAATCTGTGCACCTTTCTACCTCTCTAAAGGGTCTGACTCAATAAAAAGAGAAATGCAGGGAACTGAGAAGGCAATCTCAAATGTAAGGCCAAAGTAGCTGATTTGGGAAAAATCTCCCATTCAGCTGCAATGGACAATTGTTTTTTCGAAATTGACCTAAAGTTTGAAAATTCCCATCTCAATGTCCTGCCGCTCTCTCTTTTATTGAGCAGACCCTTCAATATTAGCCTGATACAAAACGGCCTCATGAAAATAAATCACCTAAATTTACAACTAATCACTGTATATATCAGAAACTAATCATCAGTTGCCTGGTAGTGATCTTTTTGCTGTTTTATCTTTTTTTTTTTCTTATTTGATTTACTGACTTTGTATTCATTTGATATAATGTATCTAAATCGACAGCATGACATCTTCATTATTAAAGTTCCTTGCATTATGTAAACAAGTAGATATGTTTCCGAAACACGTGTTGTCTGTTCTCTAACACTTTTGCTGATCTATTGATGTGCTATCCCTGCTGTTGCCTATATGTGATCTCCATCAAAAGTGATTCATTATTTTTCTAATGACTTGATTCAGGGGTTTTGATTAGACTGCCAAAAAAGGTTCAGTCTTGTTATTGTCATTTTTTTTTTTTTTTTACATGTTTAGTACGTGTTTTAAGCATTGATTGCATATTATCAAAGGTATACATTTATATTTCTGACCAAAAGGCACTAAAAAAATTAAGAAAAATAAAATATATCCTGCATAAAATGTCAACAAATTTGGGGGCATGTCAGCGGGGGTGTGGAAGATGACAGCGGACATGTTTCGTTATGGATCCCACTTAACAAGCTAATTTTCTCACTCCAGTAAGGCAGATTCTATTTAAAAAAAACATAGGGAAAGAAGCTCCCCTCCATTCCTGGCATCTCTAAAAGGACTGAAAATCCCCCATCAATTTCCTACCTATTTCTTTTTAGTAGGTACCAGTTCCAGCGAAACCAACCATGAAGATAGAGATAGTAATCTATTAGCTGCAGTTCTGCAACTACATCTTAGAGATATCCCAACAATGTTGGACTTCTCAACTTTCACCACTCAGGTCTGCCTCGGTCATTGATTAAATGCAATCTACAATATGAGGTGGGATGTAGGAAATGAAAGGGACACTACTACTTACTTATGATTTAATTAGATAGCCTGGTCCTTTAAAACAAACACATATATAAATCATATGCCATTGTTTTTATATATATATGATTGAATAATTGCATCCTGCATCCATTTTGAGAATATTTTCCAAAATCTTCCAGCCAGTCTCACTTTACACCTGTTGTCAAAGCCTGCATGATGATGTCATAAGATACTATACTGCTCTCTTACTGGCTCCTGTGTTTCATAGTGAGCAGGACTAGGTGAAATTGTTTTACCTGCCTTCCAACACAAAGAAAGGAGATTAACCTGATCAAACAGGATCATAACTCCGCCCCCTTGTGATGTAATAGTTAAATTACCCTCCCATTCAATGCAAGACTATGGTCAGAGTTCTGACTTATAGACTGCATTCGGTGTACCCAGCCCCAAAGTGAGATACTAGTGCTGTAATGTGTCTGAGGGGTGGTACCCAAAAACACTGTAAAATGGCAGCGCCCAGTCACACTTTTTTAGTGACATATTTTATTACATACAGAAAACCTTTCCATTTTTTGGTGGGACTGTCCCTTTAAAACAATACCCCAGGATACAAGGTATTGTAGGGAGGAGCATAGTTTAGCTATATGCTGAGAGCAGCCAACAGGGGGTGACAGAGAAATCCACTAGGAGTAGCGGAGGCAAAAACGAGGTACCAAGGGAATGAGAGAGAGCAAAAACGGTCCGGAGGGTCAGTGCAGGCAGATATGGTTAAAAAACTAGAGACTAACAAGCCAAGAGTCAGTAGTACGGAGGATAACAGAGTCCAGAGACAAGCCAAGGGTCGGTAGATGGGACGTCAATCAATAGCAAGGGCAAGTGTATGCATCTGTAGGGAGCTTAGGAGCATTAACTAGCTTTAAAATGAGCAAGAAATGAGTGCTCTGAGGTATTATAGCCTGCCAGACCACAGGCACCTCCCACCCAGGGCAAGTGGTTCTGCCCCGCCTGCCAAATTACTTCCAGCCCGTGAAGAAATGAGCCAGGGAGCTGGCCATGGTCCCTTGCCTGTTATTAACTACCACAGTGATAGGGGGTTATAATTAACCCCTAACGGTGAGGGGGCTAGAAACGGGCCATGGGCCTCTAGCCCCATTATTCCCAACCACCCCAAATATCTATAGTAATGGTCCAGGGGCTTGCCCAAGGTCAACGAACAGCATAATGAAAAAAAAAAAAAAAATTTCTATTGGGGGAAAATGATGCATAGGACGATCTCAGTGAGAGATTATTTTTATTGGACTCACTCTGACACGTCTGCATCTCAAGAGATTATGAGGTTTTGTGCATCAGTCTCCACGATGACCTCTTAGTGCAGTATTGTAAGTGGCACGGCAAATGCCCGTTATCAGTCAGCCCTTTCATTCTAGAATGTCCAAAACTAAACGCAGCTTCCAACAGCTATATTCAAGCCTACTACACCCTACATTTTAACACGACAGCACACAATTACAGGAACAATGAAAACAATGGCAAATATCCAGCTTCAGAGTTAGGTTATTCAAGATCACCATTGGTGGCATTGACAAGCCATGTTAGCAAGTCCGTACATACCTAGGCCGAGTCATCTGGGCAGCAATGCTAATTGGTTGACTGCATAACAGTCAAAGGTCCCGGCATACTAACTACAGCTGAACATAGGAAGATAATGAGCATCTGACACAAGGAAAAAAAAAGAACATTCCTGGTGGGAGATTGGTGGAAGCAGCTGACCACAGAACGCGGTGTGAATTTGTGCATTGGTGATTGGTGCGGGGACATGCGGGTGTAGAAGGGAATATTACTTTACTTCCAATAACCTTGAGATATAAATTCCATGTATAAAGGCTTTCCTCTGCTACACACTGCATTCTGAATTTGTTTTTCCACTAAATTAGCTGACAGCCTAAATTTAACAAGACAATAAGGAAATCTTTTGATCCACAATTATTAGCACTCGAGCTATACTTAGATTTCCCAGTTGCTTGTATAATAACATTATATAGCTTTGCAAGTGACAACAGTGATTTATTTAGACTTTCTGTGCGCATGTGACTTGTCACTAAACACAAGCCACTGCATGCAAATAACCTTAAGTTAGAGTACATCGTCAGTAAATCTGCCACTTCCGTAAGCTTAGCCCATCAATCTAGTTCTATTTAACTGAGTTCTACACTAAGCGACCAAAACACAGAAGTTAAAGGCTGCCTATGTGCCAGATGTTGTTAGCAAATCCGTTGATTTCATGTGGAATAAAAGTTTCCTGATCTGCTAAACATAAAATCCATTATTCGGTAAGTGGGAAATGTGTACACGGAACAACAAAGTTTCCAAATAAGCATGATGGTCGTATATAGATAATATAATTTCCGGATTGTGAAACATAATTCAAGGTGAAAAATTAAATGATCGAAAATGATACATTGTGTGAGCAAAATTGGAAGCAAATGCCTAAATTAAGAGAGCATGTGTCTGTGATGTCATCTGTTTATGACATCACCTTCTGGCTTAATATGCAAGATACAAATGTATATGGTGCATTTGCATATCAAAACACAAGGTCCTGTCATTTGCAGGAGATACCGCAGATTTATATTAAAACAGATTGGGGTAAATTCAGTGGCCCCTGGTTGTTTTGAAAAGTGGCATTAGTGGTAAATTAATTTACACTGATTATTCATTATTGCACCCATTAAAAAAATGTGCGCACCCACTACAAATCCTCCATTCCCTCAGTGGAGGATTACAACGACATTATAAAAACGGCATTGAAACTCTGCTCTGTGCAGTGATTACTGTACAAACAATGAATCAACCGGTAAAAAATAACAGGCAAACAATATTTCAATTTTGCCATTAAATTAACAAAAAGGACAGCTTAAACATGCTTAAGGCACAAACAGTGTTCCCTACAGCACTGACATGTTTAACTGGAAGAAATAAAAATGTTGGGGGAACACTGGGCTCCCTCAGTGCCCTATGCAAAAATAATGTGGCCCCTAGTGACCATTGGCTGGCGCAATGCCCCTACAATAGATATCCTATATACTATATTTACTATATATAGGAGCTGGGCAATTTCCCCTGGTACATTTCTGTACAAAAGTAAATATAATAAAATATTCCCTATTGACCCCCACCCTACTTCTATATTGCCCAGGTGTGTGTGTGTGTGTGTGGGGGGGGGGGTGATAAAATATGACACCCCCCCCCCCTCAAAGTATTAAAAAATCATCTTTAAAAAATCCACATTGACAAAAAATATTAAAAATTGTGCAGCCCTAGCTCTTAGGGTCTGCTCTCAGTGGAGGATCAGAAGGCTCCAAAGGGAACAATAATTTTTATTGTTTGGGGGGGGGGGTGCAAGGGGAGTGGGGGGCTATTACACCACCAGTCCGCTAGCATTATATTAATTTGGTTATATGGAATAAAGTTGTTTTTAGCAAAAACCTATTATTTCCTTACCAAAATACCCATGCTTCAACGCACTGTATTTTTGCAGTCCCTGTTGCAGAATTCCTTCATGAGTAATGTGGGATTTAAAAACATTAACTTTTGCAAACTCTAATTTCTCTCCTGCATTTGCTTACAATTCTGCTAACACAATATATACACATACTTTTTGACATTGTTTTTTTATTTTCTGTATTCACAGTTTGAATAATGTTTAAGTAACAGAGTCCCTATATAAATTGGGCTGGTTTTGTTAAAACCGGGTAGAGGGGTAGAGTTATGCTCTAAAAGCAGTTAGTCAGTTATGACAGATGCAAGTCTTTGGCATTGTGTATTAAAGGACAACTGTTGGCAAAAAATATAACTTATGTTAATTGAAAGATCACATTAAGTGTAGATGTTTTAAATAGAAATGCCTTAATGAAAGAATATAAATAAAGCACCTTACTGAGTCCTGTTTGCTTGTATAGCACTGTCTGGAGGTGGACATATTGTTTAGAATCTTGGGTCAGACCGTAATTGCTATGTATGGTTTTATTATTTATGTATTTATTTACTTCATTGATAGTTTTCTTTACTTTCACTTTCTGTTTGGGGCGATTATACCCCTTCCTCCCCTCCCGTTTGTGGGTAGGAATTGTTTTCCTACCTACTTGTGTCCCTCAGGGGCGTTAGATGGCCAGTGTAAGTGGGGATCTCCTTGCCTTCCCACTGCCTGGCCATTTCATCGGTTATTACCTCAACCTTTGCGCTAGTTGTACTAGCGGGGCGGCCATCTTTGTGTAGTCCACCGGGAGCTATTGCGCATGCGCGACGCTCGCAGAGGCCATTTTTTCAGAGCGAGCGTATGTAATATACACAGAGCTCCATTAGGATCCATGTTGCTGTAGCCTGGGACGCTCTTTCCCACCTCCCAACGGACCTGCCCCTCGTGTTCGTGCTCAGAGGCACAGGAGACAGTCGGTGGTACTACAGCTGCGTGATTATATACTTTTACACTGATTTTGCTCTGTAAACATTTTTTCTCTCAAGTTTATTGCTGGTCTAGCTGATTAATATGCAGCCTGCTAATGTTTCTGACAGGGATAGCTCATCCTACCCCCTGGTGGATGCTTTATTGCAAGGGCCCCCATCTAACCCTATGGGTTTCCAAGAGCTGCAAGAATTATTGGATGTTTCTATGGCAAAATCTGTTACCCAAGCTGTTCAATCAGCAATGGGTCAGATGTCTGCCAATTTAGCATCCTCTATTTCTTCAGTCCTAAGGGCTGCACAGGACCCAGTATCTCATAGGGAATTGTCAGATATGGAATCCAGCAAACTGGCGGTGGGCCGTAAAGCCACAGACAAGGTGAAACATGCCCTCAAACCCTTACCACCGGACATGGCACGTCATGTCACAGATAGTGCGTTACAGCGCAAAAGAGCCTTGCATCAGGCTGAATCAATGCGATCATGGAAAACGACTAAAGTCCTACAAGATGAGGACTCAGAGTCCATTTCAGAGGGGACATCAGAGGGGTCACGTTATTCCGACCAAGAGGAAGTTGGCGTAACTCTAGAGTCACCCTATGATTCTGAGGGGGATACCCCAGTTGAGTCGAGCCATTTACAGGCTGGTGGTGGTGTATTGGATCCTACTGGTAATATTCGATCCTGAGCAACTTTTATACCCCAGATCCCCCGAATGGGTGCCATCTGTTCATGTATCAGAGTATATTGCGACCAGGGTTCGCAAATCTTTGGACAGACCCACTAGGGATAAATTGAGGGCCGAATGCCCCAGACGTATAGTACCTAATTTGGCCTGTAAGACCCCAGAGGTCGATCCTAAAGTGGCCGAGTTTTTAACCAAAACCGGCTGGAAACCCCGTGACACGTGTGCAGACCTGACACGCCAACGGCAGGTTCCCAATGATACCTCACATCACAGCTACATCACAGCGACATCACAGTAACAGTGATGTATTTGCTCTATACTGTATTTACATTGATATTACTGTATCTCATGAGCGCTGAGAGGCCTTAATATATCTTATTGGTGAAAACGATCTGTTATATGAAATGACACAATCCAAAAAACCTGTAATAAATTTGAATTCACATGTAAACAGGTTTTTTTTTCAGATTTAATAAAAATTATGATGAAAAAAATGCATTTCTTGTTTTTATTTAATTTTCCATTCTGCCCCCAGGCTTGCCAAATGCTAATGCATTCCCATAAATACCATTCTGACACCTAGACTTGCCATTGCATTCCCTGTATTTCCAATCTGCCACCCAGACTTGCCAGTGCATGGCTAGTATTTCCAATATCTGCCACCCAGACTTGCCAGTGCATACCCAGTATTGCCAGTGCACTCCCAGTATTGCCAGTGCATTCCCAGTATTGCCAATCTGCCACCCATACTTGCCAGTGCATACAAAGTACTGCCAATATCTGCCACCCAGACTTGCCAGTGCATTCCCAGTATTGCCAATATCTACCACCCAGACTTGCCAGTGCATTCCCAATATTGCCAGTCTGCCACCCAAACTTGCCAGTGCATTTCTTGTATTGCCAGTGCATACCCAGTATTGCCAGTGCACTCCCAGTATTGCCAGTGCAATGGCCCCTGACAATGACACCACAAAAAATAATCTATTTTTATTTAACCCCTTCCCGACGCTAGGTCACTGTATGCCGTCCTTTTTTTGGGTCTAAAAAAACACTAGAATGGCAGAGAAGATCCTGTGTTTAACAGCTCAACATACACATTCTTATAGTGTATAAAATGCGTACAATAAACATACAAATGCAGTACAGATTGAGTATCCCTTATCAGAAATGCTCGGGCCCGGCAGCATTTTGGATAATGGATACTTACGGATAATAGATCGTTTAGGCAGCACCAGCCCAGAAATCATCTACAACTCAATGTGAGAATCTTGCACACATCCAATTGCTCACATTGAATTTAGGTAATATAGATCATTACCAGCAGTGGATCTGGTGACCTTACCTGCTCCACGGTGCTGCCGAGATGATCTGTCCGTCACGTGTAGTCCCTCCCTCCCGTCACAGCGTCTTGGCAAGGGATATTTAATCTTTTGTAGGCAGCAATTACATTTTAAATACAGCTATGTTACACTAATGATATATATATATATGATAGTAAAACCATACTATCATATACAACACATCCTCATGAGACAAGACAGATGATAGGAATGAATGATAAGGCGAGAGTAGTATTTATAGAACATAATATATATATAGCGCTGTTTTATAGACTGTATATATATATATCTGGTTTATATAATATTATATATAAATATATAATTGTTGGTTTATATATATAAGTGAGTACACTCGGAGGTGCGGCTACCTGTGGCAGTGCGGTCCCCACCTCCGTGTCCAGGTTTTGTGTACAGGTTTTAACACAGCTGACATGCCGGCTGGGCCTATTTTAAAGTAGGGGCCTGGAGTGGCAGCTCCATCCGCCCCTACTTCAATCCAGCTACAGTGGAGCCACGTGGTTGAATTTGGACTCTATACAGCTGTTAGCAGTCCAAACTATCTATTCTGCTTAACTAACATGAATTATGCCCTAATGGCTTCCCAGTAGTGACACTGTTGGCAATGTCGGCATTCGCTATACCAGCTAGGGAAGGGCTTTATCAGTTGATCTATTAAATGGGAGGAGAGGAGGCAGTCTACACTTATTGGTACATGTTCCACAGAGATACATATATGTTATATGTATAGAATATATAATAAGCAAGAATTAATCTCCAATCAAACATAGGCTATTGCATTTCCAGTAGAGGCTTAGATCATGGTGTTCTTCCCATTCCCATTTTATGTCGGTACATTTGCAGCACTCAGATTAATGACAAATATTGGTGCATAAACTACAAATAATGTTATTTGCTTTTTCCCAAGTTGCGTCAAGGCGTTATCATATTAAATTATGAAAACATCCGCAAAATGATTTTATTTTCTTCCTATTCAAACCCAATTTAAAAGCTTTGCGCGTAGCTGTTAAATTAGAATCCTTTTATCAAAACACCCCAATTACAATCATCGCCTTATTTATTTTTTCACATCCCCCCCTCCCCCCCTTCGAGTTAAGTGAACACAGCTGTATCTGAACCTTCCAAAAGTCCGGGTGGTCCGCAAGAAAACTAACAAAAAATAAAATAAAAATCAGAATATAGAAAATAATTCAAGAAAAAAAAAAATACTTATCACAAAAAAATGTTGCAGCGTGGATTACTGTGCCAAAAAGGATGATGTCAAAAAATACTGTGTGAGTTTACATTATTTGCTTGCCAAAATACTGAGAAAAAACTGAAAGATTATGTTTATCTTTAGTGTGAGTCTGAAGTTTCGAAATTCCATTGTACATAACAAATGTAGTGTCATTTTACTGTACAAGATTTCTAAAGGCATTATTTTTGGATGTATCTAGTGCGCTATCAATTTCATATTTATACTTTTAAATGAACACTGGACATGAGTCATATACGCTGTGCCCCTGCTCTGCTCGAATAGGTCATGACTCAAATTTAATCTTTCAGTTTTTAAAAAAAATTGAGTAACGATTTGAGAGAATGCCCAAATCTTTAACCATGGGTCAATATCGACGTACCGTCTGGGCTAACTCGTAGTTGAGATTTGTGTTTTGTTTGGCTAATAAGGCATACAATCGTACTACTTTCATTTCTTCCTGTCATTGAAGGTGTCTCAGTGGGCTACCAAACAACTGTAGAATTGGTTTAATCATCAGGTATCCAGGCTCATTTTTACTCCACCTTTAATCCGTCGGAGGTCAATACAATGAGTACCATCAAGTTTGGTAATAGTAACACTACCCGGATGATGAACAGTGGTATCTGCTCCAGAATATTCGAGGAAATGAGAGATAGCTTTAGTCTATCCTTAGTGTTAGGCCTTTATGTGTCAAATAAATGAGCAGCATATGCATGCAGACGTATTCCAAAATTGGTGGGGTACACCTGGTTGGCAAGCTTTAAATCAAATACTGTATAACCCAGGGGTTACTGTGGTCCTACAGTTATTAGAGAACTACATCTCCCATACTACCTCACCGGACTCCGAGCTGGCAGAGCATTATGGTAGTATTTTTTTTTTTTTAAGTTATTGTTTATTCAATTTTTTGATGTATAAAAAAGGTATAACCATACAAACAAACGGCAAGTTACCGTTAGGTATCACAAACAAACAGATATATAAGGTAGAATGAGTACATGGTAAGTACAATATCTTGGCTCAGGTCAGTGGTGTATCTTGATTTTGTGCTGCCTTAGGCAGACAAAATCCGGGCACCCCCCTACCCAAGCTGCACGCCCACGTTACACACCTAAGACATGCCCCATCATTCAGACTCACATCAAGCTCACACTCCCATCACACTCAGTCACACACTCCTACTCCCATCACGCACACTCTGACTCCCATCACACTCAGTCACACACACTGTCTCCTATCACACACACTCTGACTCCCATCACACTCAGTCACACACACTGTCTCCCATCACACACACTCTGACTCCCATCACACTCAGTCACACACACTGTCTCCCATCACACACACTCTGACTCCCATCACACTCAGTCACACACACTGTCTCCCATCACACACACTCTGACTCCCTTCACACTCAGTCACACACAGTCTCCCATCACACACACTCTGACTCCCATCACACTCAGTCACACACACTGTCTCCCATCACACACACTCTGACTCCCATCACACTCAGTCACACACACTGTCTCCCATCACACACACTCTGACTCCCTTCACACTCAGTCACACACAGTCTCCCATCACACACACTCTGACTCCCATCACACTCAGTCACTCACACACACACAGTCTCCCATCAGCACTTACCTTTCCCTGGCAGGCAGGCAGCATGGTCCCTCCATGCTGCCTGTTCGGCTTCCCGGCGATTGTGCCGACAGGTCACGTGACCGGGCGCGCCTATGACGTCAGCGCGCCCGTCACGTGACTGTCGGCACTTCCGTGTCGGCACACTGCACGGGGAGCCGAACAGGCAGCACGGAGTGCTGTTTGGCTCCCCGTGCAGCCTGGCAGGCAGAGCGATGGTGAGGGGGGATCTTCCGATCCCCTCTCACCTCTGTCTCTGCCTGCAAGTGCGTTTTTTTTTTTTTTTTAAAGGGCCGGATTTTGTTTTTTTTAATTTTTTTTTTTAAATTTTTTACCAGTGCTGGGGGGCGCTGTCGCCCCCCAAAATTTGCCGCCATAGGCAAAGGATCCGCCTAGGATGCCTCGCGGTAAATACAGCACTGGCTCAGGTATTGCGAATGTCCACAAAGTCTCTGTAACCCGTTACATGGATATTACCTATATCGTTATTACTATTAGAAAGTGAAGAAACATAAAGTGCAAATTAGTCCGTCTAAAATTAAGTGGTATGATAGTCATGTAAATAGGGAAAATTTGATGGATAAACCATCTACTAACACTAACGGTTACATTTAATATTTTTCATTGCTTACGATAGTTAGTATACATATGGCTAGTAAAAGAGAGTCAGCTGGGTAGGTATCGGTCGAGTATAGTTTCATATATCCAGTACTAATAAGTAAACCAAGTACAATGGTACATACCTCCTTATAAACATATAGACATACCTTCTTACAGACAAATAAACAAATACACATGGGTGCGCAGTGTACAAGGGAAAGAGGAACAGAAAAATATAGGCAGATATCCAAAACGCTTTATACCCCAGGAGGATGGACGGAGAAGAGACGGAAAATACCCAGATCTACTTAGGTCCAGGATGATTAACTCCCATTTATTTGAGATTATTTATGGAGTTGTAATAGATGAAATGACGTGGCTCCAAATTTTAAAATAGGAGGGAAGAGATTTATTATCCAGAAAAAAAGAGCTTTTCCATATTACATTGGTATTGGATTTGAGACCGTATCTCTATCTCTGAGGGCGTGTCAGTTTTTCTCCAATTTCTTGAGATACACATTTTTGTTGCCATTAAGACATGTATTACTAGTTTTTTTTTTTTAAAAAGTTGTTCATGTCGGGCAACTTGAGATGAAACAAAAAAATTTCCGGGGTAAGATTGCCCAAATCTAAATTTATGGGAGTATTAAGTAGGCCATGAGCACCTAGAGGGATGAGGTTTGACACCTTTAGTGTAAAGCAGTGGTTATACTCGGTACCATATACCACTCATTGGCACAGTAAAGATTTAAATCAGTATACTTATAGTACACATATGTAAAATGGAATATGTTTGAGTTAAAAAAAACTTGTCAGTCATTTAGTAATAGTATAATATTATACATGTAAGTATATATAAGAATATATGTGTATTTTTAACATGACCGGTATATTTAAAGAAATAATAAGCATGAAAGTAAAAATACATTCCATATCGGTAGGGAAGAGAAGTTAGGAGATTTGCAATGGAGTCATGTTCCACTTCATCCCCCCCCTCCAAAAAAAAAAAAGAAGAAAAGATACAACACACACTAAGGGATTTCATTTTTGGGGCCAAAGGACAGCTCTCTTTGTCATTTTTAATCAAACATTTGCTAATAACATCAATGGCCAAGTGTATGACAAGACATTCTTCAGGCGCCAAAAGAATAATTACAAAGACGATTCAGAGAAACTGACAAGGAATACGGATAATCCTCTTAAATGTAGTAATACTAGACTTGCTGAAGGAAAGTATTCATTGTGTTGAAATGACACAGTTATATGTCTAATTAGTTTAAACTAAAGCTTCTGGGGACTAGTCACTAAAAGTGAACAGTGGTGAAATGACAAGTGAACTGCAAAAATAGGGCATTAATAATGAAAGTCAGTCCTGCGGTTAAACAAGTGGTGTTTGCAAACATCACTCAAAAAATGATGCTTTAATGCCTCGAGATCGAGGCATTAAGCAACACTGAAATTTGGTGGCTAGGGCATCCGCACTCCATGCATGGAGCGAATCACGGGTGCCAAAAAATAATTTCACTTCTATGGCTCTGATGTAAGGAGAAAAAAAAGACTTAATTAGCTTAACATCTAGGGTTAGGGTTAGAATAATGGTTAGGGTGACAATTAAATTAGGGTTTATAAGTGTTAGGGTTACAATTAAATTACAATTAGAATAAATTAAGTGTTAACATAAGGGTTAGCGTTAGGGTTAGATTTAGGGTTCGGGTTGGGGTCAAAATGTCACTGTAGTTTTAAATGGTTATAAAACAAAAAAAACACTATCTCTGGTTATTTCCTTAGCAAAAAACAGCAGAAAAACATGGAAACAAGCACATTTATAAACTTGGGACAACATTTTGAAACTATTTAGATGGGGTCTTTTTTTGTGTAAATTATATTTTAGGTCAGAGGTAGAAAGATTGGATTTATATATAATAATAATATTATATTATTATGCTCTTCTTATGGCAATAAAACCAATATATAATTTGTGTGCAGTATGCGAGAATGAAGACACATTACAGCTAAACACAAACACCCCAGAAATGTCAAAACAGCCTCCTGTTTATGACATCATCTGTGACCTGATACACATATTAACTGTTTTTCAAAGAGTAATGTATAATTTGCAAATCAAACCACGGGCTTGAAATTCTGGTAACACAATGTATAGATCATAATCAATCATTCTGTACTCTCTACATTTGCAGAAGAGACAATGTTTAGGTGATACAGACTGGTTTTGTGTGACTTCTATTTACCACAATAAAGAGTTTAACCCCTTCTTGACACATGGTGCTTGCATCCCAGACAACTCAAGCACCTGGTAGCAAGAAACACTTTGGAAGAGACCTGATCAGGGTCTTAATAGACCTTGTGGGTCTCTACCAAAAGATAGCGATACCTCAGGACTTAACGTATGACATCACTGCGGCGTGTCCTGACTTGGAAATTCGCTTTGAGCACTGACTACATTTTCCCTGTCAGACTAAGGCCACTCAAAATGCTCTCATCTGACAGGTAGAATACCGTTGCAAGTCTATGCAGCGGTATCCGAGAACAGCGCACCGCGGGAAGCCGCGATGAGTTGTTAAACACAGGATGTTCTATGTTGTCCTAGCGTCTTTTAGGATGACTAAAATCAGGACAGCATAGAACGTCCTAGCATCTTAAATATACTTATTTTGTCATTGTTTTATATGCCTCTGTGTTTGTCTGCGGGTCTACCTACCCACTTGTATTGAAACAAGAATCACTTAAGAACCATCAAAAGTTTTCGTTAATCTTCTTTTTTAAATGTATTGTATTTTTATTTTGTCCCTAAATTTTTATGTGAATATGAATTTAATTTTGTTTAAGCCATACATAGACACCATCATTTTTGAAATATAGGACTCATAATTATTTTTAAATGAGGAATTATTTGGAATTGATATTAAACTGTTGGTTAAAGAATTTGAATAAATTGGCATTCACATACAAAGAAACATTCAAATTTATTATATAACATAGAAATAAATATACATGCCGATGAAGCCGAGGGGTTGGAGGCCATGCTGTTGTAAGCTAAACATGGCGGAAGATCCAAGCTTGATGTTAGAAAACAGATGTTCCAAACTAAGAATGGCATTCATGTTATAATTTGGCCGTGTACAGCTGACTGGGTAAAAACAATGAACATTCTATAAACTAATATATACGGAAGTTGCAAGCAGGGCTGATATAGTTTAACGGTCATTTCCCTTTTCACTTTTTTGGAAGAAGAAAAGAAAACATATGAAAATAGACGTCAGGAAACACATATCAGATAAACACGGGAGGTAATCATTTGGACACAAAAAAAGGAGAGGAAATACCTTGTTGTTCTTTCTTCCAGGGTGTTCTTTCAGCCCTTGACATCCACAAAATTGAAGGAAATATGTGTGTAATTGTAGGGCAACGGTTGTTTACATAGAACACTGACATTTACTGTCATCCATATGATGTTTAGTGTATCACCTTGAGATAATGTCCGCAGATAAATTGGTTTCTCATGTGCTGTGAAAGAAACAGTCTTTCACTTGCTAAACCTACCACAGGTTCGATTACCCTTTAGGGAAATAGTTTGGTGAAAAGCAAGGGATATATATTTTAAACAAAACAAAAAAGAAAATGAGCATTCCGATTATTTTTTTTTGCAGTGATTTTTTTTATTTATTTTTATTTTATCATTAATAAAAAAATAAATATGTTTGATGAAAAGCAAGGGATATATATTTTAAACAAAAACAAAAACAAAAGGAACGATCAGATTTTTTTTTGCAGTGATTTTTTTTTATTTTTTTTTTATTTTATCATTAACAAAAAAATATATATGTTTGATGAAAAGTAAGGGATATATATTTTAAATAAAACCAAAAACAAAAGGAACATTCCAATTTTTTTTTTTTGCACTGATTTTTTTATTTTATTTTTATTTTATCATTAACAACAAAAATATATATGTTTGAAGAAAAGCAGGGGATATATATATTTTAAACAAAACAAAAAAAGAAACCTTCCAATTTTGCCCTGGTTTCTTTGATTTATTTGTATTTCATCATTAACAGAAAATCTATTAATTTAGTGTAATGCTTAATGATTGCTAGGTTGTACAGTCTCATTTTTATGAAATTGAAAATTGTAATATTATTTTAAAGAATGTCTCAGACATGAGGTTATGTATTATGACGGAGCTAGACTTAACAGTATTTATGATTATTTTGGAAAAAGCAGGACTGGGAGCATTTTTTTTTTTTTTAAACGCTTAGGAGTTAAGACCAAAATCCTAATTTGCCTCTGGGTGCTCAATACTCTTTTGCATGACTTTGAGGAAATGTTTTCCTAGGAAAATTTAAGTTTCTGGAATCAATTCTAAATTAACCTTTATTTTAACCCTTACTTTCTTGAAGGAAGCAAGGGTTAAAAACAGGTCCTGCTCGCCTGGAGTAAATAGATACACACGGGTTTACTCTCAGCTGTGTCTCAAAGCTAAGACACGGAAGGTCTGGAGGTTGGAGCGCGCCAAGGCTCATCTGATCGGGGTCTGTTTTTTTGGGGGGGATCTATTTCAGCTAGAGAGAATTAGCATGGAATTAGCACAGAGGATCTGGTAACAGAGATCTTCTGATGATCCCATGTATAAATGAGAGTTTCACTGTGCACCAGTAGAGAGACAGTCGCTGACCAGACCAGGCTGCTCACTTCCCATGGAAGCATGGCAGCTGCCGGTCAGAGAATAAAGTGGCACGTAATATCAAAAGTACAAGCCAGTTTATCTTCACACTAGGGGCAACTAACTTCTCACGTGGGCTTCTATATTAGATTTTATATTGGAAGCACAAGGGAAAAATAAAGTTTGGTTGTCCATCAATGACTTATTAGATAGGTTAAACAGTTTGACGTAAAAAGAAACAAGGATTAATTACTCTGATGGTCAACTAATTATGGTTCTGTAAAGTTTGTCTTCTGTAACCACATACTTGTGTATTTATGGCTAGTATGATTTCAAGAGAAATAATTGCAGTAAGTTATAAATCATCCGACAAAGTCCATTATTTCATAAGCAAAAGGAGAACATAGCGGTATTGGCTAGCTAGGCTCTTTGGGGATACGAAATTCCTGGTGGCAGTAAAACGTGGTTTGATTGCCAAACGATGTCACTTCCTGGACTTACCGCATTGAGTTAAATTCCACGAGGGATAGTCCACGGCAGTAGGGGATTGGAGAAATGGAGTTTTTCAGGATTTCTCTGCAAGTCTGAAAAATATAGCATGGCACTGACATTGGTATATGCAAAAAAGTGAAATAGAGGGTTAGGCCATGTATATGGGAATGTGCATGGGAATGAGAGATGACATGTAGTTTGGTCAGCAGTTAAGAAGAGATTTGTACAGGAGGAAAAAGTGACATCTGCAATTACATAGGCGAAAACAGCAATTAGAGTGCCCAGAAACCATAACAGTAATAGACCACAGTAGAAAACAGTATCATTAAAGATTGGCTTCAGCTGATAGGAAATATATTAGTGCACGGCCACCAGGGTGTTTATTTGCTTACTGCTGACAGCTCTGCAGGGCTATTTCCTGTGCTGGTCGCTGGTGTGCATAGTGTCTTGTGAGTGATGTATAACATGAGCTAAGCAGCATTTTGTAGCTGGAGTGGCTGATTCGATAAATATAGTCTGCGAGGTGGTCTAGTGCCGTTAAGCATGAGGGCCTGTCATTCCTGTTGTATTAGAAAGGAGCCATAGAATGACTAAAAGCTGGTACACTGAAATACCAAAATTGTTTTTGGCCAGCACTCATCACATAAGCGGTATCTTCAAACTATAGTTTGCTGTCTCTAGAATAAATTTGAGAAATGGTGGATCTTTGTTTGATGATTGCTCATAGAGCTGGAAAAAATGATATGGGGCTTGGTTAGCATTGCTGACCTCTGCAGCGATGCAGAGAGGTATATCTCTGTAGGCAATGGAATCAATGCATTCAAGTGGAGAGATATTTAGGAGAGATATTTAATTGGGGTATGAGTAGACATCTGTGTAACAGTGTACATAGCTTATTTGCCGCTGAGATTCCCAGGTCGGGATCTCTTGAGGTTGGAAGGGACAAAAAGTTGGAATCAACTGAGACCAGTCTTGGACTTCTGTATTAGGTAAGACCAAGTCTTTGAGAAAAGTCAGAATGTCTTCATGGCCAGTTATCTATATATAGCTTCAGCATCTTCCTCAAGCAGAAGCACAAGTTCTCCTATCTGTCTTCTGTCTTGCTTAATTTCAAGCAGGTCAGATTTCATGGTTTAATTAAGGATCTTAATGATGTCTCCTTTAGTGGACAGACATTTGAAGACCTTTCTCCAATCACCTGTAGCAACTTTGGTTTTTGGACCTTCCCTAGGAGTGTTAGTAGTAGGTTTTGATGTGGTCTGACTGGATGGAGAGATCCTGCGTGCTGGTAAAAAAAAACCCATTTTTACCAACTTTGATGCAGCTTTCATATGGTTCCCATGAGATTTGGGGGTCTGTAGAACCTTGTTTTGCTTGCCCATCATGACTGATGGCTGTGATATAGGGGGGGTGCCCACCATGGATGCCTAGCAGCCATGAATCCCTAAAATTTATTTCAACATAAATAATAATTTTGGTGAATTTGTGGAATTCTTTACTTGTCAAGATCTCATGGGAATCTTTTCTGCTGGCCCCATTCCATACTTATGGAATGTTCTTCAAATGCTTAAAAGTAGAGTTTAACCTTAGAAAATGACCCATAAAACGTTAGGATCACCGAAAATCATAAAGCAGTGACGTGAGACAGAGAAAGCCAGTGATTAATATTCCTTACTGAACAATGATAACAGAAGAATTTATCATCATACGTGGGAAATTGTTGCCAACCAACGGAGTTATGACCAACTTAGGGATGTAAGAGGCATCGACGCGAACTCCACCACACTTCCTGATATAACCGATACAACACTAGAATCTAGATTTCTTACCTTTAAGAGTGAACTTTTGCTTTGTCAGGGAGCAGGAATGAAAGTAATAGTGATGTTAGTATCTATCAATAAGTCGTACAATGTAAAAAGAGTTTTGTGTTCTGAATTAAGTTGCAGTCTTGAAAGTTCAGCATCATAAAAACCAGAGCGTGGTTCTAGCTGACAGCTGTTCCGCTGAAATAATTTTTGAGAATTGTAACTCACCTTCTGTTCTAAACTTCTGGTCATTTTGTAGAAACCTCAACATTTGACAGTATGAGCAACCGTAAAGATTGATTTCCCTTGTGATCCTATCCCAATAATACTGTCTCCAGAACTTTTATGAAATCTTTTGCTGATGGAAGGCTGCAGAAAGCAGTATTCATAGCCCTCACTTGTACTCTTTTTTTTTTATGGGGACATGTGTCTTACATTAATAGTACAGTGAGGAAAAGGAAATTTGGGAAACAGATCAGCTCAGTGTTGCTAACTAGATGTTTTAGTGTGCATTGGCCATCTGCAGTTATGCAATTTGCAACATAACATTTTTATGGCCTTAAACATCTGAGTGCAGGTGGGCTTATACAAAGGCACTCAAATTATTAAACAAATCTTAAACTGTCTTTGTTTCACTGTAATGGGGATAAATTGGGACATCATTAGATGCTTGTTTGGAATGTTGCTATACTAATCTGAGTAATAGATTTTCTTTATATTTTTTATTTCTGTGTTAACATGCTCACGCTAAAATGCTTCCATAGCAGTGTATTATTTTACCCTCTTGAACGACTAAGGTAGCCAGTCTTTAAGCGTAGTCTCTCAGCACCATCAAAAGCAACTCATTTGGAAGCACTAGAATTCTGAGAAACAAGCAAGTGACATACATTTTTGCCATTAATCTCTGTTATTAAAAATTGAGTTGATCTCAGGGGCAAACACAGACTTAACATACCTGGGATTCACATAATATTGACCCACAGTCATGCCAATCAATCCCCATTGTTTACAATCTTCATACAGGGATGAGAAATGAGAAGGGCCCAGCTGTTAGGATCCTTCCATTATGCCGATTGTCAACACCACTAAATCAAACAAAGAACAGTTCACGGTAAAAAAAAATGTAATACTTTTAGGAGCTATGCATATCCCAAGGTTGGGGGGGGGGGGGGGGGGGGGGAATGTGAGCTCCTTTACTATGGTTTCTTTTTTACCTCTTTTTTGTCATCGGCCATGTCAGGCCACAAATTATGCTCAATAGTAGGATTGCTTTGCTTCTGCTTGCCTCGACATAGACTGTTCATTTCTCTGCCCCCACTATTACGTAATGTTTATCTATCGTATCTGACCACTGGTGGCTCCCCTTTCGTTTTCATACCATGAACTGTTCCATTCTCTCTATATTCCCGCCGCCTTCTTACTTACCCACCTCTTTGTCTCATGTAACTACTGATCATACCTCCACCCGACTGACCTATTTATTTATCTCTTCATTGAATTAAATCCCCTCCATATCCCAGTAAATCTAACACTTGCTGCTTCAGCACCCCACCCTGCTGTCTTTATTGTCATACAACCTAGTTTTTGTACAAAGCACATTGCGACCTTCTAGGCTTCCAAGGACACAAATGAGATATTCACGGCATGGTCTATCTTATGATTGTAAAGCTTTTTTTACCTTAATATCTAATTACCTCTTCTTCAAATTCTGAAAGCAGGTTGCCTTAATAGTGTACAGGTGGTAATATACAGCACTGCTCGCCTACTTCAGAGCAAAATTAATCGGTAGAGTATAGTGTTCACAGGGATAGTGGACTTCATTTTCTACCTGGTCTTTTTTGGCTGGAATCAGTGAGGCGGATCTGCCTGCTAGATAGGCTAGATCAGGGACAGGCAATGTTTTAGAGTATGGAAACATGTGTCCATGGCAAGGTCTGCAAAGATCAATAGAACATGATTGAATTGTCTGTCTGTCCATTAGATGTCCACCGGCTAGAGAAACATTCCAAAAATATAAAACTATCTGCACTTCTCACCCGACTAAACAAAATGTATAAACATAAATCAGAGTTTTTGGTTATTTGAATTAAGCTCACCCACCACGTCAAGGCTTACTCTCAATAAGGTGAGAACCTGACCTCACCTATCATCTAGTGGGCACACAAAGCAGTTTATACTGCTGCTAAAAACTGTTTAATATGAGGGAGGAGGTCCAGTTAAGCCAGGTAGTTTTTCGTTATGCTTTATAGCCAGTTACACTGTACTTGCAGGACACACCTGTGTAGTAAGCATCATATTTTACATGTATAATATTTTGAGACAATGAAAAGTTTAGTGCACCAGCATTTTTCTTTTTTTCCCTGCTTAGCTATACATTGCCACTTTGGTGAATATAAACATCCCACTTGATTGAGTGCATTCATTGTTTTTTTTTGGAGTGAATTTATTCTCTGACATACCCGTTTGCGATCATCAGCAGAGTCTCTGACATATACGTTTTATTAAATGACATTGACAAAATTAATTATCCGTCCCTGATGTTTTATGAGCATTTTATGGGTATGTGATTTCAAATTCAATTGTGGTTGCAGGTAATGCCAGCTACAGTAGCATATATTTGGCATCTACTAAAACTATAGCAGATGCTATTTTGGGATTTGTACCAAAATATGAAAAAAAAAAAAAAATGAGACATTGTACTGGAATTAATATAAAGCTAGAGAATTTTATATAATTTATGTACGCAAATGGAAACTCTGGTGACTACACATTTTAGTACACTGCACAAAATGTCTTGCTTATGTTTTCTTAGATCAAAGCACTTATAGACAGCCCCAGTTCTTATAGATCTTAATGTATTTTACTATAATGCCTACATTCCCTTGTTTTGGAAGGAAGGTTTCATGAAATCCATGAGTATCTGAGTTTGGCATGCTGAAGGACAATAATCAGGCGCTTTTTAAGCTTCAGATATTCTTTTACATTGGTTGCGATGGTGCACTGAGTGCCGTCACAACCTGGAAGTGTGTTTGTGGCGCAGACTCCTGATATTTTCCTGGAGTTTGCTTTTTACATAGGCGCACACGCCGATTGCGCCACTATTTGAGGCTTTTGAGGTGGCACCCTTGGGCTTCAGAGAGACAGCTACTGAGTCAACGTAGGTCAAGAGCAGTGACTTTAAAACAAGTGGTGATCTTTAAGCCCCACGAGAGAAAATTTAGTAGCAGTGACCCTGTGCCTTTGCTCCAACCGGTAGTGATAAACCTGTGATGTGCAGAAAGTCGGATGGGAGACCTGGTCCCTATAATGAAGCTTTGCAGTACACACACACAAGTGGGTACCACTGCTTGTATCACTGGCTCCCACCTGGAAAGAAAGATATCGCTATTGTCACAGTTACCACACTTATTCCTTTGCTGCTCCTTACAATGGATGCAGTTGGATAGAAAGTTCATCTGAGGTCAGTTATTCACAAAATTCTGGCCTTGAAGTAGACCTCCTCCTGCAACACTTTCCCCACCTCTCACGCCTTCCTCTCACTGCGGTGCACACGTGAGTCCACCCTTGTCACCACCGGATTTTCTCCCATCTCTACATTTTTGGATCTGAGATGATGAAAAGCCAGTGTGGGAGACTGGGTTAAAAGCGAATTTGGGACTGATCACTGCTGTGTCTGTCCTTCAATCTCTGTGTCATCACTGATACAATTGTCATCTATCTATCTATTACTATGGGCCAAGAAATACCCCCTCCTCCCCCTTAGCCAAAAGTTGTCGGCCCTGCCCTGGGCACTAATTAAGGGCTTTGATTTTGTTGACCCAGGGAAACATACCCCCTTAGCTATCCCACTTTAGGGCTGTCCTAGGGGGGTGCCTGTCTTGCTGTCCTGCCAAGCTATACCTTTATCTTTTTTCGGGACAGAGGTAGAGCTTGGCGGGACAGCTGGCTTCAGGACCACAATTTCACTTGTCCTCCTTCTCCAGTGTGGGAGACCAGAGGAGGCAAGCAGAGCTGTCAGGATGACTGATGGTGTCATTGCGTGTGCGTGCGCACAGTCAGCTTTCCGACCCATACCAAACATCACATTTAGCTGGGGGTAAACGTTGGAAGGTATGAGGACTCTGCATCTAGAGGGTGTTTCTGAGATGTGGTCAAAGCTTGAATTTCAGAAATTGTATGTGTTTTAACCAAATTATATTGACCTGCTTAATACTTCCATGAAAAGGGTGTTGAGAAGAAGTCAGTAAATATAGTATAAAGGGTAAACATGCACAGATATGTGCTGCCCATTATATACACAACATACACGCAAACGACATTTCTTTAGGGGAAGGCAGAGATTATAGGATATAAGCAAATCCCTGGGAGTTCTCGTCCACCCAGTGACATAAATATATGTGTGAAAAAACTTAAACTGTATTCATTTATTCTGTGTTCTAGCCCTAATGTTCTATGTTATCTGACAGAACCATATCCAGTTAAATCGCCCTTAAAGCTACAAATCAAATTCTTGAAAAGAAAAAGGCAGAAGAAATTTTTCCACGAATGTAAAATTGACAAAAGGAGTCTATACCCTAAATGGTGAGCGGTGTTGAACTGACAAGTGAATGGCAAAAAATAAGGCATTAATAGCCGAGATGGGAAGATTTGGAGGATTTTTCCAGATCATTTATTAATGCCTGATTCCCCAAAATTGAATGTACAAAATAATTGACTTTAAATGTACAAAATATATTATTCTCTTACCAAGGTACCCCCCAAAAAGCATCCCCATTTGTAAAGGGAAACACTAGCTAGCCATTTCTCTAATTTTGGGGGACAAAAATAGCTTTAATGCTGAGAATGACACATTTTATTGACATGCATGAATGTCATGTAGCAACAATTTCTAACAAACTGTACTATAAACCTCACACAGGTTACCTACCAGCTGATGCATTCCGTGGGAGTATGTGTGCAATCCCTAGCTTGACGTTACAATGCCATCTAGTGTCATATTATCAAAATAAAACACCAGGGTTTCTTAGAAGAGCTAGCATAATGCTATCTGGAATGACACTGCGTGTAGGTCTCACTTTACAAATATATGATAACTTCCTTAACAACACGCTTGGATCCGAGCCAGCTCTCACCAGTGAAAATTGCATACACAGCTGCACATCATGAAGCACCCTATAGACTGGACCACCAGTTGCTCTGTTGATGACAGATGATAACTTGTACCCTGTGATAACTATATAGTGATTCTCTGAACCACAAAGACAAATGTATTTCTTCCCATTGTTACATTTCTTAGCAGGCAAACCTGGATAACCCCGAATTTGATAAAACAGGGACAAACCCCCCCCCCCCAAAAAAAAAAAATGGAACTGTCCCAACAAATTCAGGACAAGTATGTTGTATGTGTGCCTTTTTTTTGTTAAAGTATAGAATAAAAAGTGTTTTTGCTAAATTCTGTTTTTGTCTGTTTTAGTAAGTATTAAACTCCCCTAACCCCTATCTTCAAATTTGCATAATACTGCATATTTAAGTAGCAAACGTTGTTTGGCTTTAACGGGCCAGATTAGAATTCAGGGAATCTTTCAATAACAGGAAGAACGGGAAGATGAAAGGGAAAAAAAAAAGAAAAAAAAATTGAAGGTTCCTAACGTGTTTCTAGAGCTCTTTTTCACATTGTCTATAATCTCATCTAGAATTCCTCATTTCAAGGAATGGCAATGGTTGTGCATCAGCAAATGACCCAAATAGTTGTTTCATGTTCCTAATGCCATAAAGCCATGCATAGCGGTAAGCACCAGTACTGGTCATGGCGGACCTATACTGGACTTTGTGATGGGCACTGCAATCCTCGTACGGCCAATTTACCTATACCTGAGTTTGATCACAATGTGGACATAGTGGTGGATTTAGGGTGTAAGGGGCAGACGGGGTATTATTTTTAGGTTTTGGGGGAGATTAAATTTAGGGTTAGGTGGGTCTTTAGGGAGAACCCTAATCTCAATTGTCACAGTCCATGTGCCCGGCTGTAGCCTATATCATAATCAACTTGATTTTGGCATATTGATTTAGTCATTAAAATGTTTGTCATTATGCTGACATGCGCTCATATCGGCATGACATCAAAAAACGCGCGGAGACAATTGTGTAAGATTTTGACTGGTGACGTTTCAGTGGTAAACCCTTCCCCTAGTGGTTCCGTGGTTGATAAGCTGGCATTTCACAAATCCCAGTAAATGAAGTTCACATTTATATGTAGCGTGGCAACAATCTATGGAGTGTTTCATATAGATTTGATAGAGGTGTTACAAACTCATGTAGAGGGGTGTTACAAAGGGATTTACCAAAAATCAGTACAGCGATACACGTGGCATGATGTCGGGAGGGTACATATAACCTAACAGTTGTTGATGTGAACAATAAATAATGTAATGCCAACCTATAGCTTGTTATACCCCATGAGCCCTTATGGTGGTGTGTTAAATAATATATGTTAATGTATATACATATTTATATGTGGCTATTCCATAACTTTTATTGGGGATAATGAGTGGCTCATGGGATACTTGTGTGTTTTATTAGATAACTGGTTGATTGACATGGTAATTGCACCATTTATGCTATAATAGTATATTTAAAATAATATTCTAATCATTATTTTTATTTTTTTACTGAATATGCTATAACGGCAAATATTGCGCAGTTACCATGTAAATTAACCATTTAATGTATTTATAAAACTGTTTGCAAAGCTTTGTCGTATTTGGGTAATATTTCATCCTATGGATTCCCCAGGCTAAGTTCCCCGAAACAAATAGGTCTGAAATCTTAACATGTATAGCTTGGAGGAAAGACGTAACAGGGGGGATATGATAGAAACATTTAAATACATAAAGGGAATCAACACAGTAAAGGAAGAGAGTATATTTAAAAGAAGAAAAACTACCACAACTAGAGGACATAGTCTTAAATTAGAGGGGCAACGATTTAAAAGTAATATCAGGAAGTATTACTTTACTGAGAGGGTAGTGGATGTATGGAATAGCCTGCCAGCAGAAGTGGTAGAGGTAAACACAGTCAAGGATTTTAAGCATGTGTGGGATAGACACAAGGCTATCCTAGCTATAAGACTGGGAACGGGGGACTAATAAAAGTACTCAAAAGAAAATTGGGCAGACTAGATGGACCGAATGGTTCTTATCTGCCGACACATTCTATGTTTCTATGTTTCTACATAGGGTAGAGTTTGGTAATCGACCATATTGAACAGCTGAATTGCATATTTATCTGAAATGTGACTATTAGCTCTAATCTGGCCTGATATTTAATTAACCTTTTAGTAAACGGATATGGCAACTGCAAACTGAAAAGGCAAAATTCAGGTAATGCACAGCTTTATTGTACAGTGATGACCTGTATCTCTTCAGCATTCATTAATAATACTTACCAGGATTCTATCCGTACTCTATGCTAACGTTCTAAATGGAACAAACCCAAACCTGACAACTACCCAAGAGTCTAGATGTAAAACAAACAACAACACAAATTTGTTTGACTTTTTTTCTTCTTCTAAGCATATGATAGATCTACTTGCCTATTTTATTTGTAGATAATAATGTATTAATTCAGAAAGAGAGATGAGAAAACAAAATACAATTTAGCGATAGGGACAAAACCAGAAGTGAGCAAAGTGTAACATATTTAAAAAATACTCCTTCTGTTGTACTGCAGATCTCGAATAAGTGGTCCTCGGGCACTCCAAAACACAATGTGCCAAAATTGAGGCGCGTGTATAGGGGGAGAAAAGATGAAGACACATATAGCGTAATATTGCAGGAGCAATAAACCAAAATGTATCTTTGTAGGTATCAAACTCACAGGAGATTATAACTGGCTGAAAGATGTTGTTATACTGATGAGCCCGTTATAGCCCAAAGAGAGAGAGATGAGATGCAGAAAGGGAGCAATACGGTGATGACAAAAGACAAGCGAGAGATAGACTTAGTGATTTTTTATAGGCCCTATGCAATTCAACTATTGTTTGTTTGGACAGTTACTTTAATGTAAAACTATTCAATTTGAACCCATATCTGTTTAACGCAGCATAAGGTCTTGCCTGAAAACCCACTTCACTTTCTAAACCCTGGAGTATATAATTTCTGAATTATCTCATTTTCCCAAACAAAGTGCTCTTGTTCAGGGCACAAATGGCATATGTGCAGAGTGCCATCTGTCAGCCAAACAAGGCCCCTTGAAAAAAAAAAAATAATGTAGTGCAGACTCCAGATCCCGTAATTTTATTACAGCGCGAGAGCTAGCCAATGCCTCTGCACCTGCACACGATGTCTGTTCTGTTGCTGATGTATCTGTAACATTAACACAATAAACATCTTAATGAGGTAACAGCTGTGGGTGATCTATTATACAATGTTCACACATGGATCTAATTTGGTGTACAGCTAAACAGGGAGCTTTGAAGCAGCCAAATAATAAATAGGAGATTCTGCATAGAAAGCCTCTTTCTACTTATGTCATTTGCCAAATACATAATGCTACTACTTGTGACATCTTTATCAGGCACTAGAGTTATACATTCAGAGGGTTTCGATGGCTGATTTAATTTTCCTGCTCCACAAGTGCGCTTGGTCTTTATTACTATAATAGAAAAGTCATTTTTTTGTAGATTATAATATAAAACCATGCTCAGTTCTTAAAAAAAAATAAAAATGACTACTAAAACGGAAACCACGTGTGGATAAAAAAGATTAACAAACATACAAAATGCTTTTGACGATTACCCCCAATAAGCAGACGGCTTATTGTATTTTTTTAATTTTTAATTATTACGCTTTGAAAAGAAAAAAAGCATATTACAAAATAGCTATTCCATCAGATGTGTTAGTCAGCTTAAAGGGACATAAAAATTATCTATAGTATGAATGTAAATAATATAAACATATCACATTGACGAACTATACAATGGGTAACCTTCATTGCAAGCAGATGAATAAATTAAGTGCATACATTTTTTAATTATGTCCATGGTGTCTTCTGTTTATGACATTGATGGCACAACTTGGGATAGCAGACCAGGGATGAGCCTCATTGCAGGGCATGGTGGGGGGTCTGTCTGCACCCCACGTTGCATAACTAAGGACTGGTAGCCGAGACTGGAAACTGCGACATGACTGGTAGTCGAGACTGGCAACTATGACATGACTGGTAGCCGAGACTGGCAGCTCTCTGAGCAGGGCACTGGACTGGTAGCTGAAACTAATGTTTCTGGTAATATTTGTAAGTGTTTTACTTTGTGTTATTGATTATCTTAAAAGATTGAGATGGCAATAAGGATTAATAAACATTCCGAATAAGGATTAATAAACATTCTGAATAAGGTTTCATTCATCCAACGAGTTAACATAGAAACACAGAATGTGTCGGCAGATAAGATCCATCCTCTCACCTCCGTCTCTGCCGGCACGTGTGCTTGCGTTTTTTTTTTTAAAGGGGCAGTTTTTTTTTCCCCACTACCGCACCGGCTCTGCTCAGGGGGGGGGGGGGGGGGGGGGGGCAATTGCTCTGTTTGCACCAGGGAAATGGAGCAGAACCATGACACGCAAGGTGATGTCATAAACAGAGGACACCACAGGTGCATTTTAAACAGGTTTTGTCTTACATTTTCCTAACACAATGTATAAATAATTTTTCATAATATTTTTCTCACCGTTTCCTGAAAAACAGGTCTGTTCCAAAGTATACATGTCATCAATAGTGGCATCTTTTTTGGTAGTTTCTCTGCACGAGGTAACAAGGTACAAATCTGAGCACAGCAGGCTACTTTCTGGCATTGCAAGAGCACATATTTGGCTCTATTCAATGTATACAGGAAAGAATAAAGTGACAGGTCTGCATAAAAACACTGAAGTGCAACTTCAATAGTAAATACAATACTTGCAATACCACACGGAAAACACAGCCCTCTGGAGCACTCTCCACAAATGCTTATAATAGGTACAGAAATAAAAAACACAGAATGGCGTGGGACCGTGGGAACGTTAAATATATATATAACACAATAATAGTGCAACACTGTGATTTATAAAAGATAGCAATGCTGGTGGCAATTTATAAACTCACAAACGTATATGTGAATAAAGGGCATCTCAGATTTCACTTGATTTTCTTCAATAAAACTTTAATAAGTCTGAAAAGATTAAAAACATACACATGTGCAGGACCACAATGTTGGGCTAAAATATGGCCCCCACTGAGGAACACTCAGCAGATGTATTACAAAAAAGTCCACAGCTGGAGCAGCAATGTCAGTTTGCAGGATCGGAAACTAGCGATCTGAACCAGTCTTGGAAGATGGAGGAGAAGAAACAATGTAGGTGCCAGCGTCTCGCCGCGTTTCGCCAGAACACAGGTCTCAGTTTCATCAGGAGAAGACTACAACCGGCATACATGCAGGGCTGTCTTTAATGCGGGGCAAACGTGTCAGCTGCCCTGTTACACTTGGGGGGCCCAAAGCAGCAGCCCCATGGGTCCCGTGCCCTCGTGCGTCCTCCACAGCGCATTGTGCTGCAGAAGGTTTCTTTTTTTTCTGGCAAGCTGCATTTATAAGAATTTCTTATGAATGGGGACTCTAGTTCGGTTTATAGAAAACCAATAGCATTACATGTATTCCATAAGCCGAAAGTCTATAAACCGAACGACATTCGGTTTATAGACTTTCGGTTTATAGAATAGCAATAGCATTACATGTATTCTATAAAACGAAAGTCTATAAACCGAATGTCTTTTGGTTTATAAACTATCGGTTTATGGAATACATGTTATGCTATTGTTATTCTATAGACCGAAATAGAGTCCCCATTCATAAGAATAGGTCAATTGACCTATTCTAATGAATGGGGACTCTATTTCGGTTAATAGAAAGCCAATAGCATTACATGGCTATTGGCTTTCTATAAAATGAAATAGAGTCCTTCATTTTGCAGCCCTCTAGCCCTTTCCAGGACTTTTTTTAGAGGCATTTTAGTGGCCAAAAGTTCGGGTCCCCATTGACTTCAATGGGTTTCAGGTTCGGGGTCAAGTTCGGGGTCAAGTTCGTCCCCGAACCCGGACTTTTTTTCGAAGTTCGTCCGAACCGGTCGAACCCGAACATCCAGGTGTCCACTCAACTTTATTCCTAAAGGAATATACAAAGTTTGGGGGGGTCGTCTTATAATTAGGGTCGTCTTATAATCGAGCAAATACGGTATAAGCTGGAGTCACGTACACGCACATCACATGAGCTTAGTGTAGGGAGAGGATGCTGCAGCTGTGAGGGACAGATTAAAAAAAATTCTAGTGTTGAATCTGCAAACTACAGCGATTATTCAAACTACAGCGATTATTCAAATGACAGTGATTATTTTAGTGGGTGCTATACTACATATTTGTACCCTGCCCTGAGCCCAGTGCCACAGAGAGTGCAGTGCACTTGCAACTGCATGTGTGCCAGGCACATGACTTTAATCCTGTTCTGTTAGCTCAGTGGGCAACATCTAGGCATTTTTAAATACTGCAATTTGTTGGTGTTAAATATTACATTTGCGTCCTGCACTTCATATCTGAGAGTCAAATAGAACCGTCAAAAACTGTGCTTATGGTGCACTTTGAAAAATTCTAATTGTTTTGTGTGGTAAATAGTACATTTGCGTCTTGCGGTGAACTTCATATCTGAGAGTCAAATAGAACAGTCCAATACTGTGCTAACAGCACACTTTGAAAAATTCTAATTGTTGTGCTAAATAGTACATTTACGTCTTGTGGTGCATTTTTTGCAGTCCAATAAACAAAAAAACAAAAAAAATACAAATAAAAATGTTGGCTACCTCCTCCTCCTCCAGCGCCGCTTCCACCTACACCGCCACAGTCACCGCCTCCTCAACCTATGGGTCACTTAATATACCCTGCACTCCAACCCTCTCGCAAATGTATAATTCTGTTGATCCTCCTGGCAGCCATGCTTTAGATTTAGATTTATGTTCTTCCAAAGCTAAAATCAAAGATTCCATCTAGTGCTATTTTATGGCTCAGCAGTATTTGTATGTATTTTATGTTACTTTAAGTTATTTCCCTATCCACATTTGCTTGCAGGGCACTTGTCCTACTCTTACCCACATTTTACTTTCTTTTGCAGCCCTCTAGCCCTTTCCATGACTTTTTTAGAGGCATTTTAGTGGCCAAAAGTTTGTGTCCCCATTGACTTCAATGGGGTTCGGGGTCAAGTTCGGGGTCAAGTTCAAGCACGGACCCGGACATTTTTTCGAAGTTCGGTTGAACCTGCCGAACCCGAACATCAAGGTGTCCGCTCAACTCTATTAAAGACGACCCTGTCTATTGCCTTGCCTGCAGTTAGACCCACTCACACAATCATAAACATACATGATGTGCTGTAAGCATTCATTAAATTGTTAGGATGCCTTGTTATGAGGAAAAATATTTTAACAGCTACTACTGCCATGTGTTTATGTACACTGAAAAATGTAATGTTTGGTGCGGGAAGTAAATCAATTTTCTTAACCACCAACCATTTCCCCAATTTTGTTTTATTGTATATTTACCAGTGCCCCACTGTGAACTTAATTTATAGAAAGTTTCATGTCACAAAAAAAAAAAAACTGAAAGACTTCAATCAGAGCTTGCACATATTCTGATGCGTTTCACCTTGTAGGTCATTAGCTCCAAGACGGCCATGCACTGTGCAAGACCATGATGTCCGGGTGAAGGGTTGTGATTATTTTATGCATTCGATTTGAATCCTTTCTAAAAAAATTATAATAATGAGCTTTTTACAAACTGTTCCAGTTATATTTACAATTCATAATGCGTTCATCATATCTCCTGTTTCCTTATAAATAAATATATTGATCCTGTAGTCCATCTCCATTGAGGGTCGCCGTTTTCTAACATACCAATGATAACAACAATTGGTCGGATAAGTAATCTAACCATTTAAAAAAAAAAAAGGTAATTAAGGGGTTAATGATACCTGCTCATGTTACTTCAAATTTACCAACATTCAAACCTACACAAGCTGAAATTAATCAAAGTGATCGAGCATTGAAAACAGGGTAAGTAATACGAGCGCACACTCCTGACTAATTGGTCTGCCTGCTCAATGTCTGTAGCTTGTAATGAATGCCACAGAGCTTTCCTTCCCCTATACAATCTCATGGTATCCAAACAATTAAGATGACATGTTTAGCAAATGATTATGTGATTAAGCATGTCACGATTCTTTCAACTTCCATCAAAAAAAATAAAATAAATCAAAACGGGACTAAACACCTGTTTAAACAGAAAGTTAGGTGACAGGTGGTAGGAATCGCCTCTGAATAGGGAGGTAATATCCATCCAGTAGACTCACCGCGGTGTAGAAAAGATATATTATCCGTCAGGAACTAAGCCGTCTTGTCTCCTTCACCAAACACGTTATATACTAAACAAATTAAAGAGTCTTTTCATTTGGGGTTTAAGCGTTTGATTCAAGGCCAAAGCGGTAAGATGAAACTAGTTTGTATTAATATTAATTGCACTATTAAGTTGCAGCATAAGCCAACAGGGATTTTTTTTTCCTAATTGATTTCCATTTAATTTATTGTAAATAATCAGACCAGCACATAATTTTCGGTTTAAGTGGTGTGAAAGGGACGGGCTGGTTCAGTACAGTAAAACAGATCAAATATTCCTATTATTATAGATAAACCACAATTGTGGACTTACCACCTTAATGACATGACTGCTTTTAAAATCACTGGAGTGAGTTTCCAGAAGCACCTTATTTAATTAAAAACAATTATGATTTGCTTCATTAATCTCTTTAAAATAGGAATTTAGTGCCACGAGTGAAGCTATCCAGAATAGAACATCACATTCATACATCATATTCATCACTGACCTGTCAATCCAGTTTCCAAACCTGATGAAAATTGGGTGAGGGGCGCTCCAAGATGCCTCTGGATTTATCCAGGCCTTGAACACCCAAAAAAGTGGCTGAAATTGCTTTCCCAATAATTGCAAAGAGGATTTGACAAAACTAGGGGTTTGTCACAATCCACAGGCATCCTCCCCAAAGTCATGGGAGGTGATTGATCCTGGTTGCCTGAAGAGTTGGCAGACTAGAATCAACCATTATTTTTTTAAATAAATGAAATTAACTTATTCAATCACAGTGATAGCATGCAATAAATGACAGTTCAGTGTTCTGTAAACACTAATGCTGTAAAAATCACCCCTCTCTCTAAAACCATTTCTTTCTCTTTTCTTTTTTATCCTTTATTGCATTTTAATCAGTAAACAAAAGGTTAAATCTTTACAAAAAAAGAAAAAATACTTTAAGAAGCAAGCATACAGTTTTGTTTCAACACACACATAGCTAACATAGCCAACTGTTCTTGTCCCAACCAACACTACATCAAAACAAAAAACTCACTGTCATGAAGGTGTTGAATATCAATTTAAGTATAAATACATATGATACACACATATCTACGTGCAATTTATAGTATCTCGGAAAAGAGTCAGACAATGTTTTTTCTCTTAAACATTATTCTAGCAATAAATTAAATTAGTGATTTTTGGGGGTTTTACTAACATAGGGAACATTTTTACAATCCTAAGCTGTATGTAGCAGCTAACACAGCTTTTGCAGTCAAACCACTGTATAAAAGTTGTTTAAATGCATACTTTCCATTACATTTTAATCAAAGCTTTCATGATTTCGTATTTGTGAGGAGAGCGAGAGAGAAAAGTAAAAAAAAACGAAAATAATTATTAAAGCCTTTATAATTACACTAGCATTGCAATATCCTTTGATATACCGAGATTGTATTAAAATCTTTTCCATCTAATAACAGAACAAATCCGCTGATTCCAAAGGGGGATGAGCCACTCAAGAATGCTAAAGAAAGAAAATAGAGAATCAACATTAACATGGCAGGGAAATTCTAGGATTTGAGAAATTGTGTATTTAGTTAGGTTTTCTGTTTAAATTAGTTTTAACTTGTCTGGTCATGAGATATTTGTTCATCTACTTAATCTACACACGTAAGTCCCAGATCGCCATTTTTAATGTAGGACCAAAGTTCTACTGCCCTGCTGAACTATACCTCTGTCTCGAAAATTGGGTTATTCTGGACAGTAGGATGGCCTCCCTCAATCAGCATTTTGGGATAGTTTGGAGGCATGTGAATATCCTGGAGGCATGTGAATATTCTGTTTCGGTTAACAGACCATTTCGGCAGCACCTGCCCTACAAATGATCAACATTACCTAAATTCAGCGTGAGCAACTTGATCACATTGTATTGCGGTAAAGAGAAAAAAGGACGAGCAAAAATAGTGCTACCAGGGTCTATAAAAACTATGTGTATATATTAAAAAGGTGTCTAAAACCGGTATAGACATTGGAGACCTCTCTTTCCCTAAATTCCTCTTTCACATTAGTCTACAGGAGCTTCCCAAACCACAGAGAATATTAATAACACAAATCCTTTTGGCTACAAAGCTGTGTCTGTCAAGACACTGGAAGAACATTGTAGGGAACAGGTTAGTAGTCAAACCCCCCGCCCCCCCCCCCCCCACCTCAAGTGACCTTGTGATAAGTGAGAGTTGTGAATAAAGCCCCCATCTTATTTTCAACCCTTGTCAATCCACCTTGTAAACCAATATATAATTTAGTCAGACATTAGCAAAAAACTATTTGAGTAGAAATTGTCTTGAGAGTGCTATCAACACCTGAGTGATTTATTTCACGATAAACTTTTTAAGAATATCTCTACACAATGGGTGCTGCAAATGTGTTCATATAATATTAGTATTAAAGGACAGCTGTAGCAAAAAAAAAATCTGTAAGTTTAATTGAAAGATTGTATCAAGTGCAGATGATTTATAAAAAAATTATTTAATTAAAGAATACTATTTAAATGTTTTATTGAGCCATCTTTACGCCATATTGTTCACTCAGGGGGCAGACATGTTGTTTAGAATCTTGAGTCAGATGTTCACTCACCTTGGTTCAGATAAACAAAGATCTGACCCATCTGACCAAAGGTTCTAAACAAAATGTCTGCCTCCTGTTAGAGCTGTATGGAGCAAAGAGGGCTCAAAAAGGTACTTTATTTGTATTCTTTTACAATAAAGCATTTTTCTTTAAACTTACTAAACAAGATGCAATATTTCAATTGAACAGAACTTCAATTTTTGCTACAGTTGTCCTTTAAAAAGTAAGGGTTTTATCCATGAAAGAGGACAGCAACAATATTATTACTTATCAAAAGCAAACAAAGGTCAGACATTAATCCGTGTATGAGATTACTTACAGACAGCATAACACTGCAATCACAGTGAATATAAATTAATGGGCTTGGATTTTGAAAACTGACTATCTTTTTACATGCGTTAGAACATATTACAGAAATGTACCATATTTGCTTGAATATAAGACAAGGTTTTTTTCAGAGCAAATGCTCAAAATAAAGGAAATCCAGAGAAAATTCTCAAATAGAGAGTTGATTATAAGACTAGGATCCAGGTCCCCGCAGAGCTGCTGGGGATCTGTATCGTCCCCGCAGACAGTGCTTTGGCAAATTGTTGGAATGCATTGGAAAGTCTGTGAGTGTATTGGCAAGGCTGTATGTACATTGGCAAGTAATGGGGGATATTGGCAAGTCTGTGGGTGTATTGGCAAGTTCTGGGGGCGCATAGCTAAGTCATGAGGGTGCAATGACAAGTACTTGGAGTGCATAGGCAAGTCTGTGGGTGCATTAACAAGTCTGTGAGCGCAATGGCATGTCCTGGGGGTGCAATATGTTATTGTTGGGTAAATAATGAAAGGTGAGCAGGCTGGAACTGGAATGAAGGGGAGACAGAGGAAGAAAATACAAAACATTTTCACTAATATTCTTTTATTAAATATGAAAAACAGTTTACATGTAATGGAATATATGCTAATAAAATCTTTTCCCCTATAGATTCGCTCTAAAGTTAGACTTTTTTCAAAATTAAGATCTAAGGTTTGGGGGACTGCCTTATAATCAGGGTCATTTTATATTCAAGCAAATATGATATAAAATGGGGAATAGCCAGTGCTGTATTTACCGCGAGGCATCCTAGGCGAATGCCTAGGGCGGCAAATTTTGGGGGGCGGCAGCGCCCCCCAGCACTGAAGAAAAAAAAAAAAGACCACGCTTGCAGGAAGATCCCCCCTCACCATCGCTCTGCCTGCCAGGCTGCACGGGGAGCCGAACAGGCAGCACAGAGAAACCTCCGTGCTGCCTGTTCGGCTCCCCGTGCAGTGTGACACGGAATGCCGACAGTCACGTGACGGGCGCGCTGACGTCATACGCGCGCCCGGTCACATGACCTGTCGGCACAATCGCCGGGGAGCCGAACAGGCAGCATGGAGGAACCATGCTCCCTGCCACTAGCTACCAGGGAAAGGTAAGTGCTGATGGGAGTCAGAGTGTGTGTGATAAGAGACAGTGTGTGTGACTGAGTGTGATGGGAGTCAGAATGTGTGTGATGGGAGACAGTGTGTGTGACTGAGTGTGATGGGAGTCACAGTGTGTGTGATGGGAGACAGTGTGTGTGACTGAGTGTGATGGGAGTCAGAATGTGTGTGATGGGAGACAGTGTGTGTGACTGAGTGTGATGGGAGTCACAGTGTGTGTGATGGGAGACAGTGTGTGTGACTGAGTGTGATGGGAGTCAGAGTGTGTGACTGAGTGTGATGGGAGTAGGAGTATGTGACTGAGTGTGATGGGAGTCACAGTGTGTGTGATGGGAGACAGTGTGTGTGACTGAGTGTGATGGGAGTCAGAGTGTGTGTGATGGGAGACAGTGTGTGTGTGATGGGAGACAGTGTGTGTGACTGAGTGTGATGGGAGTCAGAGTGTGTGTGATGGGAGACAGTGTGTGTGTGATGGGAGACAGTGTGTGTGACTGAGTGTGATGGGAGTCAGAATGTGTGTGATGGGAGACAGTGTGTGTGACTGAGTGTGATGGGAGTCACAGTGTGTGTGATGGGAGACAGTGTGTGTGACTGAGTGTGATGGGAGTCAGAGTGTGTGACTGAGTGTGATGGGAGTAGGAGTATGTGACTGAGTGTGATGGGAGTCACAGTGTGTGTGATGGGAGACAGTGTGTGTGACTGAGTGTGATGGGAGTCAGAGTGTGAGTGATGGGAGACAGTGTGTGTGTGATGGGAGACAGTGTGTGTGACTGAGTGTGATGGGAGTCACAGTGTGTGTGATGGGAGACAGTGTGTGTGACTGAGTGTGATGGGAGTCAGAGTGTGTGTGATGGGAGACAGTGTGTGTGTGATGGGAGACAGTGTGTGTGACTGAGTGTGATGGGAGTCAGAGTGTGTGTGATGGGAGACAGTGTGTGTGACTGAGTGTGATGGAGTCAGAGTGTGTGTGATGGGAGACAGTGTGTGTGATGGGAGTCAGTGTGTGTGACTGAGTGTGATGGGAGTAGGAGTGTGTGACTGAGTGTGATGGGAGTAGGAGTATGTGACTGAGTGTGATGGGAGTATGAGCTTGATGTGAGTCTGAATGTTATGTGTGATGTGGGGTCATGAAATGGAGGTGATGGGGCATGTCTTAGGTGTGTAACGTGGGTGTGCAGCTTGGGTAGGGGGGTGCCCAGATTTTGTCTGCCTAGGGCAGCACAAAATCAAGATACACCACTGGGAATAGCAGTCCTATTAGTCCCATTGTATTTATCTTTTAGGTTTAAATATACAACCTGTTGTACATTATAAGTGTGAATGCTATAAATTTCACATTAATATATATTAAAAAAAAAAACTAAATTCTCATTACCCTTTCATAACACAATCACAAAAGTAAATTTTTGTTATTTGCTTTTGATTTCTTTAAGTCAATATATAATCATGTCAATTCTGCGACAACTATTTTTTTTTTTTATCCCTTTACAGTAACATTTTTTTTTTTTTAATTAACAGATGTGAAAAAGTCTTTCCTGTTTGTGTTTGTCTTCAGATCCATAGTTTGGCTCCTTACAATGTGCCTCCTGGTCACACATCGTTGTATCAAATCAAGATAATGCTATGAAAACATTAAATTCTGGCATTATCTTTAGTGAAATCTCATAGTAAACCCCTTCTATTCTTGTTAGAGAATATTTTCTTTTTCTTTTTTTTTGGGACACGAGCCAAGAGGTGTTAATTAAGGAACCAACTACCCCATTCGTTTGCCTTCAAGCATTTGAATGGAACCAGAACGATATGTTTCGTTAATAATGAATTAAACATTAATTTCAATACAGGTGTACAGCAACTATCACACTATGCTATAATAATAATTAAAAACATTTTTTAAAAAAGCTACGAAAAAAATGTATTCTTAATGCAATATTTTCACCTTTCTTGTATAAAAAGCCAATGACGTTTGTAAAAAAAAAAAAAAAGGACTATTTAATCCATAGATTTTTCTTTGCCTTGTTTTTTCTAAGGCAATACGAGCTGCTAGACTTTGTTGCAGAGTGACAGTCTAACAATCCACATAGCGCAACCCTTGAGGCGCCATGAACTGATGTGAATGACTCGTTCTGCTCTCTATTCAGATAACAAGAAATATCTACTCAATGTACTGCCTTTCATCCTCTTTTCCCCCCTTCCAAATTGCAGCTAATTTAATTCCAAACAAATAGTTTAGGAGTATAAATGAGGATTGGGGGGGAGAAGATCTCAACTGCTAATAGGACCGTATTGTGCGGACAATAATATATGACTTTCTTCCTTTGCCAAGCTTTCTAGATGGATAGAGGACCTTCCAGCGTCTGTGTTATAAATGAATATCAGAAACCCAGTGACAGCCTATGACATGATTTCCATTGTGTTATTTATTCTCTATTTTCCAGCCTACAAAAATAATAATAAGGTTATTCTAATGATTTCTGGGGCAATTAATGCGAAATCAAATTTTAAGAGAAAAGTTAAACTTTTTATTTTCCTATACATTCATTTATCAACCAGGATGCTAAGGTCAAACATTTTTTTTTTATCTGGCAGTGAAATCACATTCGGTCATGCATGGAGGATTGAATAATGACATGATTCCAATTTTTTTATTAAATTTGAAAGGTAACTTTAAAAAAAAAAAATGGAAAGAACTAGGTAATTAAGAGGTTAATTGGTTTCACTTTAAATATGTACAATTGCAAAGGTGGATATTTTTTATTTTAAACATGTGCCCCCCCCCCCCTATTCTTGAAAATAATTATTTAGCTCTACCTCTCATGAAAAGGTAGAAGAGGTAAGAGGTAAAATGAGGCAGTGTCGTTAAACTATAACTATGTGGACTACATACATGTCTCTTGGCTGGGTTATGTAACCATTTGCCACTGATACTTATACCACGAAGAATAGAAAAGCTGTTTGGTAATCCTTTGGGAGCACCGTTTGAATTAATGAATTTAAAGATGCATTATTAGCTGGAATGTTCAAAATGTTCAAAATTAAGGTGCCATTATTTGTAGAATTTAATTTACCTTGAAAAAAATACTTTGGGGTTCATGCACTAATCAGTGAATTACCATGGGAGTTTCAAACTAAGACCACAAAGGACAACTGTAGGAAACAAAATAACTTATATTTAAAAGTAAAAAAAAAAAAATCAGTGTAGACTAATGTACCAAATTGGAAACTTTTTGGCCCGTATAGCTCTATCAGGGGGTGGACATGTTGTTCAGAATGTTGGGTCTTCCTTTGCCTGACTCAAGACGTAGGAAGAACTGACAGAAGATTCTAAATAATATATCTGCCCCCCTGAAAGAGCTGTACAGAGCAAAGAGAATTTGACAAGCAACATTATTTGTATTCTTTCAATAAAACGTCCATGCTTGATGGAATGTTTTGATTAAACATTACTTAATTTGTTTGCCTACTAGTGTACACTCTTACTAATTTGGAGAAATGATCAATTCCCTACAAGGCTATATATTAGTCCTAAGAATTTAGAGCATCTACTAAAATAATAAAAAAAAAAAAAAAAGTCACGAGATTGGAAGTATGAAACGCACACATTTTAATATTACATAGAAATCCAGTTTTAAGTAGTTAAGTGCTAGTTACACACTCTCACCAGATAGCTATGTGTAAGTATTTTATATTCATATAAAGGGAATTAAACAGTCCAGTTTTGAAAACTTGGCAAAGCCACAAAAAAAAAAAAAAAAAAATCAGCCTTCCTCCCCAAAAATGTGTTGTAGCCTGGGGAGCAATCAGTCAGCGCACAACGTGTACAATCATTTATTTTTTGAGGCTACGTGTCAGCGTTTTGTCCCCTTAAGGGACTCGTCTCAAGGTGCATTAGGGATTGCAATGTTGACATATAACCTATATAAATAAATGAATTTGTATTTGGAGAGTCCCGCGAGTGTTGGCTGATTGCTGTCCAGATGTAAATTACTTGTACTGGCACCAAGACAGTGGAGTCTTGTATTGCAGTCTGTGGACTTGCTGATTTTTCTTGATTGTATGTAGATCACTGGGTGTGTAAATTCATAACAAAGATAGGGATAGGAGGCCTTTTGTACAATGCATATGGTTATCTTATTTGTTTCCTCTGATCTCATAGTTTTGTACATTATTGATGCGCTGGATATTTTTGCTTCTCAAAACTCTGGTACACTCCCCTTTTGCCATCTACCACTTGTCCCACCCCAATCAATTTACTATCCAGACGTCCATCCCTACTGTCAGTGCGGGCAGCAGGAGCCTACATGCCTTTTGTTGTATCGCCTTGTCTAAATGTGTTAGATGCTGCTCCTGCATTCTATAGTGCTTAAAAAAACACTGATACTTTATACAGAGGTAAAGAGCGTTATCGGGGAAAGGAAGGAAAGCTTTGATTTGCTTATTAATGGTATTGGATTGCGCAGGAAGTCTATATATGGTTCCTGAACCAAACCATGGGGCAAGTCGACTGACAAGGGAAGTGGAGAGAATAGATTGCCCAAAAATCCCCACTGCTTATCTGCATACTGCCACATCCTTACTGACATGGTTTTTTTATCCACTTTCTCTCACATTATTGCAGTAATTCCTGTTGGTTTCTAATGACAATCCCCTCTTTTCCTATTTTTTTTAAAACAGTTTTTCTTGCTATGTTCCCTTTAAGTACTGTTAAACTTTTAGCCTGCCCCAGGCATATTTTGTCTTGTTCCTTCCAGTCCCCCCTGGTTGCTTTGAAGTGGAGGTCTATTTAGTTATCATTTTTTTTTTTTTATATTTACCCTTCTGATTTTTTATATTTATCCTTGCTATTAGTCCCAGAATACTATTACAGGATGCCAAAGTATGCAAGGTTGAGAGAAGATGAAATTGTTGATTATTTCATTATCAATAATATTTGCCCTAATACTCATTTTTCCTCGGGAAGGTTTGTATATTTATTTGGTAATTCTGGAGTTTCATTTGCTGGACGTGCAATGGTATAGTGACACCTGGTGGAAAAGAAAATCACTTGCTTAAAATTAGAATTTACAATGTACAAAAATATATAAATATCAGCACATTATAAAATACACAACTGGGTCTATTCAAAGTCAAAATTTGACTTTGTAGGTAATGGGAGGCGAAAATGAACAAAGCTTTTTTTTTTTTAGACTAAAAGGGGCATGTACTAAAACGCAAATATATTTTATGTGCAAAACTATTTTTGCCCTTTGCTCCAATTGCAATGTCAGGAAAAAGAAAGTGCAAAATGTTACAAATAGTCGCAAATTGCTCCTTACTCATGTTTTACCTACTTTTTTTTTTTTTACCTACCTATCGGACATGTTTCCAGGGACACGTGTTCCACATGCTGCAGACTGAGCATGCAAAGTGCTGCCCAGGAGTATGTAGGACGGATATACACATAGACAGAATCCAATTAATTAATCATGGTAGGTTCCATGAGATCTCCACCCTGATTAATTCACTGGATTGTGTCTGTGCGTACATCCATCCTACATACTGCAGGGCTGCACTTTGCATGCTCTTTCTGCAGGAACAAATATGTGTCCCTGGAGACATGGCCGATGTCAGCAACTATGCCAGTGGTACATGGTTCACTGGACCAAAACTCTATCTCACGCCACGGACACCGGTTGATTATGCAATTGGTGGACAGAGTTGTTACACCACTAATGGAGCTTTGCCAGCACCTGGTCATGATCTTCTTCCAATATAATACGTATATGTGGAGTCACCAGATAGTGACTTTGACCTGTTGATTTGCACACTGAGCAACACGTGATGTCATTAACAGGAGACTCCACATGTGCATTTCTATACATACATTTCTCTGATTCATGCATTTACTGTCATTTTAGATGCATGGCTTCGTTTTTACACGAAGAAGATGAACAATGTTTAAATTTCATCCAGCACTGATAGGGGTTAAATTGATTAGGATTAGTTCAATTTGAGTTTGCTTTAAGTAGCTGAGTTAACTTTTAATAAGAGCAGATGGGATCAGTAAGTCATGTTGTAAATAGTGTTCATTTAAAGGGCTATACTTCTCATTAAAAGACCCATACTGGTTACTGCACCTCATAGAATCACTTGTAGTGCGGTAAGTAACATGCGTTATATTTTAAACTGGTTTTAGGTCACACGTTACCCTCGTTAGCAGCTGACATAATAAAATAAAGGGTTAAATAAGGTTTTTTATTGATAGCAACTTTGGAGACCGGCCTAACAATACTTAAATGCAATTAACAAGTAGGTAGTGAGCTTAAACAGCAAATATTTTAATATTAAAAAATTAAATATGCCACATACAGTCCAATAAATATGCCACGCCACATGCAAGAGCTCATAAAATATGCCACATACAGGAGCCCATTAATTATGCCACATACAAGAGCCCATCAATTTGGCCTCCAGACTTTCTAATCTGCATCCCCAGACTTGTCAGTCTGTCCACCAGCTTTCCTCTCTGCCCCACAGACTTGCCACTCTGCCCCCCCCAGACTTGCCACTTTGCCCCCAGACATGCCAATCTGCCCCTCAGACATGAAACTCTGCCCCTACGATGTGCCAATCTGTGCCCAGGCATGCCAATCTGTGCCCAGACATGCCACTCTGACATGCTACTGTGCCCCTCAGACTTGCCAGTTGACCCCTAAGACTTTCCATTCTGCACCCAGACATGTCACTCTACCCCCAGACATGCTAATCTGCACCCAGACATGTCACTCTACCCCCCAGACTTGCCAATCTGCGCGCAGAAATGCTCTCTGCTCCACAGAATTGCTAAATGGACTTACCGCAGCACGCCAATTGCATGCTACAAAAACTTGATCCCATCCTACATATGACCTGCCCACCCCAGCGATGATGCTGCTGCAGATCTAAAGTTCTCCATACCTCCTCTGTTATTATATGAAGTAGCTGGAGGACTTGCAGCTGCCCAACATAATAGAAAATCCAGTGCTGTATCTTCCACGAGGAAAACAAGGTAAGTGCCTAGGGCGGCACTGTCCTTGTATGCCTTTAGGGGCAGCACAAAACGCAAAAAAAAAAAAAAAAATAGCCGCCCCTTTAAAAAAAAAATAAAAAAAACGCACTTGCCAGCAGAGACGGTGGTGAAGGGAGATAAGAAGAGATTGTTCAGCTCCCCCATGCAGTGTAACAGGGGAGTGCCGGAAGGTCACGTGAATGGCGCTCTGACCTCAGAAACACGCCGGGTCATACTGGAATAATATTGGTCAAATTGGGAGGAGCATGTTCAATGGCAAATAATACTGGGATAGTACTGGGCAAAGTTGGCAGGGGCATATTAAATGGCAAATAATACTGGCATATTATGGGGGAAATAGGCAGGGGCATATTAAATGGCAAAAAAAAACTGTCATGTTATTGGGCATATTGGCTGGGGCATATTAAATGGCAAATAATACTGGCATATTATTGAGCAAATTGGCAAGGACATATTAAATGGCAAATAATACTGGCATAATATTGGGCAAATTGGCAGGGGCATATTAAATGGCAAATAATAATGGAATATTACTGGGCAAAATGGTTGGGGCATATTAAATGGCAAATAATACTGGTATATTATTGAGCAAATTGGCAAGGACATATTAAATGGCAAATAATACTGGCATAATATTGGGCAAATTGGCAGGGGCATATTAAATGGCAAAAACTGTCATAATATTGGGCAAATTGGCAGGGGCATATTAAATGGCAAATACTGGCATATTATTAGGCAAATTGTCTGGGGCATATGAATGGCAAAATAATACTGGCATAATATTGGGCAAATTGGCAGGGGAATATTAAATGGCAAATACTGGCATATTATTGTTCAAATTGGTTGTGGCTTATTAATGGCAAATAATACTGGCATATTATTGGGCAAATTGGCTGGGGCATATTAAATGGCAAATAATAATGGAATATTATTGGGCAAATTGGCTGGGGAATATTAATGGCAAATAATACTGCCATATTATTGGGCAAATTGGATGGGGCATATTAATAGCAAATAATACTGGCATATTATTGGGCAAATAGGCAGGGGCATATTAAATGGAAAATAATACTGGCATATTATTGGGAAAATTGGCTGGGGCATATTAATGGCAAATAATACTGGCATTGTGTATGTAATGGGGTGATGGGGCATGTCCTTGATGGGCAACGTGGGTTATGGGTCATGTCGTGGGTGTGCTTCGTGGGTAGGGAAGGTGTCCAAATTGTGTCTGCCTAGAGCAGTACAAAACCAAGATACACCACTGAGCCAATCACTGTGTCTGGGAGGCAGGACGAGAACTAGGCACATGCTCATACAGTGTGGTGCCTCTCCTCCCCCAGCAATGACAGCTCGGTGAGAGCGTCTCCTATGTATCTGGGCCCTAGGCCGGGGCCTACCTTGCCTATATGTAGTGCCAGCCCTAGTCATGTACTAAACAAGCAAAGTGAAAAAATGAGCACTAAACATGAAGAAATTTTTCATCATTTGTAACAGTTTACAAAACATTTTGCACTTTTTCTTTAATGTTCATTTTTTTCCAGCTTATATTTTATGATTATTTTTAAAGGAGAAATGTAGGTACAAATTATCTTAAGTTTAAATGAAAGATTGCATCGGGTGGTTTTAAATGAAAATACTTTAATGAAAGAACACAAACTAAGTATCTGATTGTGCGCTCTTTGCTCTATATATCAGGGGAAAGACATGTTTAGAATCTTTAGGTCATATATTCCTTCATTTTGGTCATATGAAGGAAGATCTGACCCAAGATTCTAGACAACATGACTTATAGAACTGAACAAAGCAAAGATGGCTCAATAAATTACTTTATTTGTATTATTTCATCAAAGCATTTCTATATAAAACATTTACACTGTACGCAAATTTTTCACTTAAACATAAGCTAATTTGGGCCTCCATACAGTCTTTTAAAAATAATAATTATTATTATTTATGTAGAATTTTACATTTTAATGTATACATTTAGCAAATAATTGGAACACTTTGAACAGAATGTTATTGATACATCCAAAAAAAAAAACATCCAAAAAACAATAAACAATTATATTGTATCCCACGCTGTGTCTTACAATAAACATATAGCCATAAAATGATAAAAATTGTGGAAAGGTGAGAGGAGACAGGAAAAGAAAAAAGGAGAGAGAAAAAAGAGTAGCACAAGAACCATGTAGTCTTTTAAACCAATTTGTAAAGTGCAAATAACAATGGCCAGGCTAGTTTTCATATAGATGTCCTCTTTTTATTTCTCATATTTACTAACCAAGTGTTAACCACTTTTTTTTCCCCAAAAGCAGCTTAGCACATAACATGCATTTGCATTATTTTAGTACATCCCTCATAGATTTCTACAGCAACACAATCTATTTATAATATGGAAGGAAGTGAAAATACACAGCTATGTGCTTGTAATTACATTTTACCCCCAGGCTTTCCCATGTTCCCACCCAGCGTTTCGAAAACATGACCTCTACCTGTAGAAAGACACAGTGTCGGCCCCCTCTTCCTGCTGCTACAAAACCTCTGCCAATTTAAGTTAACCTCTTTCATACCACGCTCACCACTTTGCTACTTGATTGTGGTGTTCTGAAGTTAGCTGTTATAATTACATCCAGATCCCTGTCTATATGTTTGCGCCATGTCTTTAAGGTGGTACTGCAATCAGTAGCTGGATGTAATTGGAAGGAAAACAAGGGTATGGCATCTGTTCCCTAAGCAGTGACCTGATAACTGAATAGCAAGAACTAGTTGGAAACATAGGCAAGTTGGTTGATTTTTTCCAAGTCAGCAATTTTGACCTGATTGGTGCCATTCCCATCAATTCACTGATTAATAAATAGGTCTTTATATATAATATCAGAATAAGAAATGTCTATAAAAGCAGAAAAATCCCCTCTTCCCTTTATGGTTAGAAACATAGAAACATAGAATGTGTAGGCAGATAAGAACCATTCGGTCCATCTAGTCTGCCCAGTTTTCTAAATACTTTTATTAGTCCCCAGTTCCCTATCTTATATCTAGGATAGCCTTGTATCTATCCCACGCATGCTTAAACTCCTTCACTGTGTTTACATCTACCACTTCTGCTGGAAGGCTATTCCATACATCCACTACCCTTTCAATAAAGTAATACTTTTATTAGTCCCCAGTTCCTTATCTTATATCTAGGATATCCCACGCATGCTTAAACTCCTTCACTGTGCTTACCTCTACCACTTCCGCTGGAAGGCTATGACTTCCAGAGACAGTTGGTGAATGGTTGGCCTGACTTCATTGCTTGTTCTGTGTCTTTATTAAGTTGGTAAGAAAAAGTTATAATTTTATCTTGCGAACCTTTTAGTGTACATCCTATAAGTATAAACATAGATGTGAAGATGACATAATATAGATGTCGTCCTACACTGTTGGTGCATTGAACCTTCATTTTATTGGCATACTCAGCTTGTATGTCCTAACCTCAACATCTGAGGAAAGGGAATTAGGAGTAATAATTTCAAAGGACTTAAAGGTAGGTAGGCAATGCAATAGAGCAGCAGGAAATGCTAGCAGAATGCTTGGTTGTATAGGGAGAAGTATTAGCAGTAGGAAGAGGGAAGTGCTCATGCCATTGTACAGAGCACTGGTGAGACCTCACTTGGAGTATTGTACGCAGTACTGGAGACCGTATCTCCAGAAGGATAGTGATACTTTGGAGAGAGTTCAGAGAAGGGCTACTAAACTGGTTCATGGTCTTGTGCCTATACCACGCATGCTTAAACTCCTTCACTGTGTTTACATCTACCACTTCTGCTGGAAGGCTATTTCATACATCCACTACCCTTTCAGTAAAGTAATACTTTTATTAGTCCCCAGTTCCCTATCATATATCTAGGATAGCCTTGTGCCTATCCCACGCATGCTTAAACGCCTTCATTGTGTTTACCTCTACCACTTCTGCTGGAAGGCTATTCCATACATCCACTACCATCTCATTAAAGTAATACTTCCTGATACTACTTTTAAATCATTGCCCCTATAATTTAAGACTATGTCCTCTAGTTGTGGTAGTATTTCTTCTTTTAAATATACTCTCCTCCTTTACTGTGTTGATTCCCTTTATGTATTTAAATGTTTCTATCATATCCCCCCTGTTACATCTTTCCTCCAAGCTATACATGTTAAGATGCTTTAACCTTTCCTGGTAAGTTTTATCCTTCAACCCATGAACCAGTTTAGTAGCCCTCTCAAGACAAACAGCCATTCATACACGTGTGACAGCACCTTTGGTAAGTTACAGCAACAATTATAGATTTAAAAAAAAAAAATCAAAACCAATCTATTGATCCTGTAAGAATAACACTTGTGCTCTAATATCTTGGATTTTCTCCTACGATTTGCATTACATAAAAAAACCTTTTCTTGTCGTTTTTTTGTTTCACTTGTTCATCCTTAAACACATTTTGTTATCACTTACCACTTTATGATACTTTTATAGGCGTTCATGTACTCAACAAGTGCAGTGGGGAAAAAAGTAGGTAAAACATGAGTAAGGAGAAATTTGCGACTATTTGTAACATTTTGCGCTTTTTTTCTTGATTTGCGTCTCTTCCGTTTATTTTTCTGTGCATTTGTCCATTTGCGCTAATAAATTGCGATTAGATTTGCGCACGCTAAAGAGTTTTGCTAATATTTCGTAAAAAAAATAATTCTTATTTTGCGTGTGAAAATTACAGCAGCTTTTAACAAGTGCTATCAAAAAAGGTAGAAAAAATATCCGCAAAATTGCCAGTTTTTATTCGCAGTTTGCTCGTACGTACTATTGGAGTGTTAAATGTTTAGTACATAGATTTGCGTTTTTTTAATACATGCCCCTCATAATGTTTTAATGCTGGATCTAATAAGGCTAGGGTGTCCAACATGTGGCCTGCAAGCCAAATGCAGCCCACCGGCAGTTCAGGTGCGGCACGCTTGAGATTGGCAGCGGTAGCTGCACCTGAGCCCTGCTTACATTGGCCACAGGCAGAGCCAACCACTTGTGCAGCGTGAGGGAGGAAGCTCCGCCCCCACGCTCTGTGACTTTCTTGGATCAAAGGGATGTTACTGACACCCGGTGCTCCAACAAAGTCAGAGTATGAGAGGGCGGAGCTTTCTCCCCTCTAGCTGCACAAATGGTTGGCTCAGTCTGCAGCCACTATAAGTACGGTCATGGGGGCAGCAGTGGCAGCATATATATGGCTCCTGCATGTTATATTCAGCACTTTGCCAGAGGTTATTAAAGCACACTTCTGGTGCTTCAAACATTTTCTTTCCCTCCCTCACTATTCAACAAGCTGTAGCTCCTTTTAATTAATTGGGCTGATGGGGGCATGTAATGGACGTGGTGGGGCTATGAAATGATGGTGATGGTGGCATGTAATGGGGGTGATAAGGCATTTAGTCCTGCCTAGGGCAGCACAAAACCAAGATACACCACTGGGTATGCTCAGTGATGCTCCACAACTACTATACCTTACACTGGATTGGTTTTCTATTGCCTTTAACCCCCAAAAACTGATGTTGTGTGTGCTTGACTTATTATTCAAATATATCTATATTGCCATCTGCTGGATCATTTTAGTATTATTCCTTTTTTTTAATATTTCCAAACTGGCTATCAAGTATTCCAGTACCCAAAACATTAACTTCTGTTTCATTGAAAGATTGGATCAAGTGTAGATGTTTTGATGCAGAAATGGTTTGATGAAAAAATACAGATACGGCAATTTATTGAGCCATCTCTGCTCCATGTAGCTCTATCACATGGTAGACATGTTTAGAATATTGGGTTAGATCTTCCTTTATTTGGGTCTGGGAAAGAAGATCTCGCTAAACATTCTAAACATATCTGCCTCCTGATGGAACTGTCCAGAGTCCAGAGCAAAGAGGACTCAATAAAGTAATTTATTGGAATTCTTTCCGAAAGGATTTCTATTTAACACATCTACACTTAATGCAACCTTCCACTTAACCATAAGAGGCTTGCAGGAAACTGAGACCGGAATTACAAACTTCAATGGACACTAAACTGTATTTTTGCTTGGGTTTCTAAAATAGAATTATATTATTACAATTCATCTTATCAACACTGCTAGATCACTAATACCCTTTTTATGGGCAATACAAGTGCAAAACCAAGTCAAAATAAAAATGAGTAGAAGAAAATGACACACTTTTTTATTTACAAACATGCCCTTTTTATATTTGCTAACCAAGTGTTAAACAATTATTATGTTGCAAAAGCCTGTCTGAGCATCATAGGATATGTAATTCCCACATGTCTGCAGTGCCAAGGTTAACATCACATCACTTTTATGTATTTTTCCCATGGAAAGAATATGACTAATATTTGTCATTTATAATTTGCTGTAGGAAATTCATCATGATTAATGAGAGTGTTAACTGCATAAGATCCTGTCAGGAGTGTTAATTGGCATACATGTTATAATTATTCATTAACGAGATGTTGCAGGCCTCTGTCTGGGCAAACTTACTATATGTTTACATATTTATATTCCTTATTGTCAACAACTTATAAACAAATTATTATACATTTTTTAAGCCCCTGATAAACAGATAACTGCTGTATAACACTCGGCGTGAATCTTTGGATGAAGGAATGCAGGTTAAACATGTGTGAGAATATTCCTGCTATCTAACTGAGAATATTCCTGCTATCTAACTGAGAATAATCCTGCTATCTAACTGAGAATATTCCTGCTATCTAACTGAGAATATTCCTGATATCTAACTGAGAATATTCCTGGTATCTAACTGAAAATAGTCATGCTATCTAACTGAGAATATTCCTGCTATCTAACTGAGAATATTCCTGCTATCTAACTGAGAATATTCCTGCTATCTAACTGAAAATAGTCATGCTATCTAACTGAGAATATTCCTGCTATCTAACTGAGAATATTCCTGATATCTAACTGAGAATATTCCTGCTATCTAACTGAGAATATTCCTGGTATCTAACTGAAAATAGTCATGCTATCTAACTGGGAATATTCCTGCTATCTAACTGGGAACATTCATGCTATCTAACTGATAATATTCCTGCTATCTAACTGAGAATATTCCTGCTATCTAACTGAGAATATTACTGCTATCTAACTGAGAATATTCCTGCTATCTAACTGAGAATATTCCTGGTATCTAACTGAGAATATTCCTGCTATCTAACTGAGAATATTCCTGGTATCTAACTGAGAATATTCCTGCTATCTAACTGAGAATATTCCTGCTATCTAACTGAGAATATTCCTGCTATCTAACTGAGAATATTCCTGGTATCTAACTGAGAATATTCCTGCTATCTAACTGAGAATATTCCTGCTATCTAACTGAGAATATTCCTGCTATCTAACTGAGAATATTCCTGCTATCTAACTTAGAATATTCATGCTATCTAACTGAGAATATTCCTGCTATCTAACTGAGAATATTCCTGCTATCTAACTGAGAATATTCCTGCTATCTAACTTAGAACATTCATGCTATCTAACTGAGAATATTCCTGGTATCTAACTGAAAATAGTCATGCTATCTAACTGAGAATATTCCTGCTATCGAACTGAGAATATTCCTGGTATCTAACTGAAAATAGTCATGCTATCTAACTGAGAATATTACTGCTATCTAACTGAGAATATTCCTGCTATGTAACTGAGAATATTCATGATATCTAACTGAGAATATTCCTGCTATCTAACTGAAAATAGTCATGCTATCTAACTGAGAATATTCCTGCTGTCTAACTGAGAATATTCCTGCTATCTAACTGAAAATATTCCTGCTATCTAACTGAGAATATTCCTGCTATCTAACTGAGAATATTCATGCTATTTATTTGAGAATATTCCTGCTATCTAACTGGGAATATTCATGCTATTTAACTGAGAATATTCCTGCTATCTAACTTAGAATATTCCTGCTATCTAACTGAGAATATTCCTGCTATCTAACTGAGAATATTCATGCTATCTAACTGGGCATATTCCTGCTATCTAACTGAGAATATCCCTGCTATCTAACTGGGAATATTCCTGCTATCTAACTGAGAATATCCCTGCTATCTAACTTAGAATATTCCTGCTATATAACTGAGAATATTCCTGCTATCTAACTGAGAATATTCCTGCTATCTAACTGAGAACCTTCATGCTATCCAACTGAGAATATTCCTGTTATCTAACTGACAATATTCCGCCTATCTAACTGACAATATTCATGCTATCTAAGAGTGCCTGGAAACCGTTGGGCAGTAAAAACGAGCATAGGAAGCAAATTTAATCTCTTTAAGCTCCTGATAAACAGATGACTGCTGTATAACACTCGGCATAAATCTCTGAATGCAGGTTAAACATGTGTGAGAATATTCCTGCTATCTAACAGAGAATATTCATGCTATCTAACTGAGAATATTCCTGCTATCTAACTGAGAATATTCATGCTATCTAACTGAGAATATTCCTGCTATCTAACTGAGAATATTCATGCTATCTAACTGATAATATTCCTGCTATCTAACTGATAATATTCCTGCTATCTAACTGGGAATATTCCTGATATCTAACTGATAATATTCCTGCTATCTAACTTAGAATATTCCTGCTATCTAACTGAGAATATTCCTGCTATCTAACTGATAATATTCCTGCTATCTAACTGAGAATATTCATGCTATCTAACTGAGAATATTCATGCTATCTAACTGAGAATATTCATGCTATCTAACTGAGAATATTCCTGCTATCTAACTGGGAATATTCATGCTATCCAACTGAGAATATTCCTGCTATCCAACTGAGAATATTCCTGCTATCTAACTGGGAACATTCATGCTATCTAACTGAGAATATTCATGCTATCTAACTGAGAATATTCCTGCTATCTAACTGAGAACATTCATGCTATCCCACTGAGAATATTCCTGTTATCTAACTGGGAATATTCATGCTATCCAACTGAGAATATTCCTGCTATCCAACTGAGAATATTCCTGCTATCTAACTGAGAATATTCCTGCTATCTAACTGAGAATATTCCTGTTATCTAACTGGGAACATTCATGCTATCTAACTGATAATATTCCTGCTATCTAACTGATAATATTCCTGCTATCTAACTGAGAATATTCATGCTATCTAACTGATAATATTCCTGCTATCTAACTGATAATATTCCTGCTATCTAACTGAGAATATTCATGCTATCTAACTGGGAATATTCATGCTATCTAACTGAGAATATTCCTGCTATCTAACTGAGAATATTCATGCTATCTAACTGAGAACATTCATGCTATCTAACTGAGAATATTCATGCTATCTAACTGAGAACATTCATGCTATCTAACTGAGAATATTCATGCTATCTAACTGAGAACATTCATGCTATCTAACTGAGAATATTCCTGCTATCAAACTGAGAATATTCCTGCTATCTAACTGAGAATATTCATGCTATCTAACTGGGAACATTCATGCTATCTAACTGATAATATTCCTGCTATCTAACTGATAATATTCCTGCTATCTAACTGAGAATATTCATGCTATCTAACTAGGAATATTCATGCTATCTAACTGAGAATATTCCTGCTATCTAACTTAGAATATTCCTGCTATCTAACTGAGAATATTCATGCTATCTAACTGAGAACATTCATGCTATCTAACTGAGAATATTCATGCTATCTAACTGAGAATATTCATGCTATCTAACTGAGAATATTCATGCTATCTAACTGAGAATATTCATGCTATCTAACTGACAATATTCATGCTATCTAACTGAGAATATTCATGCTATCTAACTGAGAACATTCCTGCTATCTAACTGAGAATATTCATGCTATCTAACTGAGAACATTCATGCTATCTAACTGAGAATATTCATGCTATCTAACTGAGAACATTCATGCTATCTAACTGAGAATATTCATGCTATCTAACTGAGAATATTCATGCTATCTAACTGAGAATATTCGTGCTATCCCACTGAGAATATTCCTGCTATCCCACTGAGAATATTCCTGCTAGTCGAGTCAGTCAGCATCACTAAAGAAAATATATTTTCTTGGTCACTGCGTGACACTGCCCGATTTCTTCATCACAGAGGCAATCAGTGACTGCCAGGCAGACAGTCAGGCAGGGGCGGACTGACCATTCGGGCACTGGACATTTGCGCATTCCCCGAGGGCCCAGACCAGAGGGGGGGGTCCGCCGCTGCAATTTAAAAAAACGAAATGCTGTTGCAGATTAGTTAAAAAACAAACAAAAAACGCTGCTGTCAAAAACCAGCTATCCAGAGGGGGTTCTCCCCCCAGTGCTGGCACTACTCAATAGATTTCCTGGGGCCCGGTCAGCGATGTGGTGCTTTAAGAGCACGACCGGGCCCCAGTGATGAGCCCCAGCTAACAGAGGGCCGTGCGGGAGGAGACCGCCGAGGAGGCAACCACTGGGCCCCCAGGGAAGTCACCCTCCTGCACCTAGAAGGTAGGAGGGGGACATTTTTTTTAAACAGTTTGTGTGTGTCTGTCTGTGTGTGTATGTGTGTGTGGTATGACTGTGTGTGTGTCTGTATGTCTGCATGTGGGTCTGTATGTCTATCTCATGCAGTCAGTCACATACATACACACACACCAGCAGCTTTTTTATTTTTAAGGGGGAGGTGGGTTTTTTTCCTACTATGGATGAAATACACAGAATGACACTCATACAGATATAAACAGTGACACACATACAGGTACATAGGGGGAAAACACTGACACACATGCAGACAAACAGATACACATACAGACATGCATGCAGATACATGGGTATCTGTTTCTATGTGTATCTGAATGTTTGTCATGTGTATCTTAATGACAAACATTCAGATACACATGCAAACAGATACCCATGTATCTGCATGCATGTCTGTATGTGTATCTGTTTGTCTGCATGTGTTTCAGTGTTTCCCCCCAATATGAGTGTCATTCTGTGTATTTCATCCATAGTAGGAAAAGAACCCCCCCCCCCCCTTAAAAATAAAAAGGCTGCTGGTGTGTGTGTATGTATGTGAATGACTGCATGTGTGACTGTATGTGTGTGTGTGTGTGTTTCTGCTTGTATGTGTGTGAATGTGACTGACTGCATGTGTGACTGTATATGTGTGTTTCTGTGTGTATGTATGTGTATGTGACTGACTGCATGTGTGTATGTATGTGTATGTGACTGACTGCATGTGTGACTGTATATAAGTGTGTGCGACTCACAGGATCTGGACTGCCCTTATGGGTGGGATCAGTCTGATATGCTAATGGAGTGGTTCCTTTGCAATGGTGTAAGCAGGCAAAAAATGGAGTTGCTCTCCCGAGTAGGTATTATCCTACAGAACAGACTATTGCAGTACTGTTTGTTCTCGGGCATTGTAGCACCCACCCCCCTCTTTGTCGCCATGAGTAACAGGGTATGCCTACGGCCGTGGGTCCCTGGCCTGCTTGCACCTAGAGGATCATCAGCCATACCACACTGACGAGGCCATGTAGGCCGAAACGTACGTCTGTGGTTTGCTGTGTTCCTCGTGTAGAGGGTACTAGCCATGCATTTCGGATCTGGACTGCCCTTATGGGTGGGATCAGTCTGATATGCTAATGGAGTGGTTCCTTTGCAATGGTGTAAGCAGGCAAAAAATGGAGTTGCTCTCCCGAGTAGGTATTATCCTACAGAACAGACTATTGCAGTACTGTTTGTTCTCGGGCATTGTAGCACCCACCCCCCTCTTTGTCGCCATGAGTAACAGGGTATGCCTACGGCCGTGGGTCCCTGGCCTGCTTGCACCTAGAGGATCATCAGCCATACCACACTGACGAGGCCATGTAGGCCGAAACGTACGTCTGTGGTTTGCTGTGTTCCTCGTGTAGAGGGTACTAGCCATGCATTTCGGATCTGGACTGCCCTTATGGGTGGGATCAGTTTGATATGCTAATGGAGTGGTTCCTTTGCAATGGTGTAAGCAGGCAAAAAATGGAGTTGCTCTCCCGAGTAGGTATTATCCTACAGAACAGACTATTGCAGTACTGTTTGTTCTCGGGCATTGTAGCACCCACCCCCCTCTTTGTCACTGCATGTTTGACTGTATATGTGTGTATTTGACTGACTGCATGTGTGACTGTATATGTATGTATGTGACTGACTGCATGTGTGACTGCATACTTGTGTGTATATATGTGTATGTGACTGTATATGTGTTTCGGTGTGCATATGTGTGTATGTGACTGACTGCATGTTTGACTGTATATTTGTGTGTAAGTGTGTATGTGACTGTATATGTGTGTGTGTGTGACTGTGTATATATGTGTGTGTCTATGTAACTGTGCATACTAGTATATGACTGTGTATGTAATTATGTATGTGCATGCATATACACATTAGAGGGCATGTATAAACACAGGGCACACACAGATTTAGGCAAATACTGGTGCAATCGGCGTGTGTGCCAGTGTATAAAACAGACTCACAGGAGTCTGCGTTATCTACGCTGAATGCATAGATTTAAGTTTGGTCGTGGGACTGGCGAAGCCTATGTATAAAAAATAAGGCAATGAAAAGCGCCTGATTTGTGTCGGGGAACCTGCGCCAAACACAGTTTGATGGAGGTCCCTCTCTCCCTCACTGCATGATATAGAAAGATTATGTTTATACTTCTCAATGTGTGTATGTGAAGGACAATGAGTACAGAATGGTGAACAGTGGTGCACTCACAAAACACACTAATATACACAAACTTGCACTCACATTAATACACACTCACTAATACACCAACACACACTCACATGATGCTCCCTAATACACACTTACTGGGCATGCCCTGGGCAAGTCCTAGGTGTGCAATGTGCGTTCTGGAGTAATGCCCTGCGGCTGTGATGGGGCATGCCCTGGGTGTAAAGTGGGTGCTAAAGTTTCATTTAAAATGTATTTTTTACCCCCTTCGTGACGTATGGTGTTTGCGTCCCAGACGACACAAACACCAAAACAACACGTTTTGTTCCTGGCCACCAATCACATGGGATTCATAGCCAGGAACACTATGGAAGAGACCCGATCAGGGTCTTAATAGACCCTGTGGGTCCCTGCCAAAAGGTTGCGATACCTTCAGAAGTCACGGAGGCGTGCCCGAGCTCAGAAGTTCAGGAACAGCCACGATGAGCTGTTTAACGCTGAACGTTCTATGCCATCCTAGTGGGCCCTATGAGTTGTCAGTCCACCCATGGGCAGAGGGGATACTCAGATCAATATTAAACCAATATTGATCTGACCACTTTGGCTCTGCCTCCCTCTCCTCACATTGAACAGAAGTTATCACACGTACAGATTCCCTGGTCATATATCATGGAGTGCTCGCAGATAGGGGCTACTCTGGAACAGGGAAGGATCCGGACTGTAGCCGGATTGGGAAGGTGCCGCTCTGGGGGAGTACCAGTCGGTGGGCAAGCAAGGGAAGGGTTTCCACTCTGTGGGGGATACCCCTATGTGGCCGAGCTATAGAAGGATGTCACCCTGTGGGGAATACCACTATGTGGCCGAGCTGTAGAGGGATGCCACTCTGTGGGGGATACCACTATGTGGCTGAGCTAGAGAGGGATGCCACTCTGTGGGGGATACCCCTATGTGGCCGAGCAAGGGAAGGGTTACCACTTTGTGGGAGCGCCACTCTGTGACCGAGCGAGAGAGGGATGGACATATACCAGAATCTGTGAATTCCTGTTTGAAGTACAATGTATGTGGAAACAAAACTCAAAAAAATTACTAACAAAAACTTTGACAAAGGCTGATGGTAGAATTAGTACATGTAAAGTATTATAATACCACTATTTGAAATACCTTATGATGTTTAATTTCCAAAAATATATGGTTTGATGGGGTAAAATACATTGTCCGGCTTCAAAAATGTTCCAAACAGAACATGGGCGCAGGATGACTACATGTCAAAATACCAAGTTGGAAATACGCACATCTCAAATGTTTCCTTTTAGTCCCAATTCAAACCAACAAAGCTATGCATAGGTAGTAACCCTGTACTAGGGAGATGTTTCTGCTAATTTTGAAATAGCTTTGCACTATTTATAGTTCTTGCCCTGTAACTTGAACAAAAAAGCACAAAAAATACCATACATGGGCTATTACTGAACTGAGGACAAATAATAGAAACTATTTAGCAGTGTTTATTTGTTGAGTACATGATTTTTCAAATAAAAGTCAGAATTTTTTTTGTTAACATTTTTTGCCATATTTTATTATTTTTTTAATATAAAAAATAGACCACACTTGTAAAACACACAACACTGCCAGCAAACTGCACGGACACACCTTTAACAGAGTAGAACCTCTACTTTGTCAAGGTAACCTTGTCGACCATCTCCACCTGGATGTCTGGACTCATAAAACGGAGCTGATCATCTCTCCTCTCGAGGCCCGACTCTTAACCTGATTTTGCCATCAAAAATGTCAGTTTTGTACCCACTGTCAGAGTCTAATTGTTTTTTATTCCTTTGTCCCCAATTCAGTCTCTAGCCAAATTCTAACGCCCGTTTCTCAGCATAGAGACCGCCAAAATCCTAGTGCACTCGCTTGTCATCTTTCCTGCTGTAATAGCCTTCTGACAAGCCTGCTCATCTTTCTTCCCTGCAATCTATTCCAAACACAGCTGCCAGACTCATCTTTCTCACTCATTATTCCGATTCGGATGCTCCTCTCTGCTACACCCGCGTCTAGCTTCCTCTTCACACTAGGGTAACATTTTAAATCATATCTTTCACCTACAAAGCCTTCCCATCCTCAACCCCTCCACACATTGCCTCTCTCTTTAAACGTTACTACCCTGCACTGCCCCTGCGCTCCTCAAATGGACTTAGTTTCTCTTCCAACTTCGTCACCTCTTCCCTCTCACTCAAGACTTCACCCGGTCATCCCTCTTTCTCTGGAACTCAGTTCCGCAGAGCATCTAGCTCTCTCCCTCATTCTCAACCTCCAAAAAGTCCATTAAAACTAACCTCTTTAAGGAAGTCTACCACTCATCCCTCTAGAATACCCATTAATTATCCTTTAGCTTAGTTCTCGCTGTCCTCAAACACTGTTAGGAATAAGGAAGCCAACAACTCATCCAACTAGCTCTGTACCAATCACTATGTAAATAATTGCTGCTACATGAATCCATTTTAACTCCATAACCCATATGGATGTATATATAATTCCTGCAAAGCATGGTTCTTGAGGACAATGTGGACGTATATATATATATATATACATCCTGAGTATAGATGTAGCGACCACTTCTTAGCGCAATGCTACTTGTTGGTGTACAGTCTCAGAAAGTGCTTCGGATCTGGGGGACATATTGGCATGTGTGAGGAGGCACACTGGCAGCAGAATGGAAAGTGTGGGGGCTGATTGGCAGCAGGTTGGCAAGTCTGAGGTCTAAATTGGCAAACCGGGAGAGTAGATTAGCAACTATGTGGATGTATTGGCAAGTCTGGGAGTGCATTGCCAAATAAAATAAAATAAAAACAAGAAATGCATTTTTCAATCATAATTGTTAATAAATATGAAAAAACTGTCTACATGTGAATTAATATTTACTAATATATTTTTTCTATATGGTAGTGTTATATTCAGGCCTTTTCTTTTTTTTTTCCTAAATTAATATCCAAAGTTTGAGGGGTCGTTTTATAGGTGAGCAAATATGTTACTAACAATGGGCCTTTTATCCAATAATTACTGCTACAGCCACTGCTGCCACCAGTTATTTGGAATCCAAGAAGTCCAATGAAAAGCTTAATCATAAACAAGATTAAGCATTTATATCTAGGCTGATGCAAGACCTGCTACATTCCATGGCGGCTACTTAGTCTTCACTTGCAGATGTGGCCTCCTGCCTCATTTCATTTTACGCATAATCACAGTTTAAATAGATTCTAACGCAATCACTTCCGAAATTTGTATTGTTTGTAAAGGCAAATGTCTGAATGGAAACCTAAAAGAATGAACATTAACTAAAGTAAATTTTGAAACTTTTAAGAAATAATAGTAAAAAAAAAGAAAAAGAAAAAACAACTAATGCTGCACAAATTGAATTAATAAAAAATACAAATGTATGGTTCAAGTATGTAAACATATGTATGGAAACTTTAATTCTGGATCAGAATCATGTCGATGAGTGTCAGATCTTTAGTACATGATGATAGAGATGCATTTTAACAATGGTTTCAAACTGGTACAATCTATTAACCTTAACATAACAAGCAACTGACCAGCAGAGGAGGAAGCGTATCATGTCATCACTTGATAAAACTTGGGGATCTTGTAGCGGCCACTAGCCGTCTCCACCAATGGTGACAGATGCTGTCAGCTGGGTGAGTAGTTTATTTATCCATTACACAGCTGAGACTGAGGGTTTGTCTGATGTCAGGTTGGTAAAGTTCTAAACAACGTTTTGAATACATGTTTAATAGGGATAAATAAATAATGTTGGCTTTGCTCTCATTAGCGCTCGGCTTTGATAGCAGCAGATTGCTAAACTACTGAATGACATACCATAACATATAGCCCCCTCAGCACATCAACCAACAATCTTAGGTTTTAATTATCTGGAAGGATGTTGATGTAATGGGGGGGAACCTTTCACCCACTTACTCAGGATATAGCAGGGTTAATCATACAATTACCCTATGCAATAACATTATGTAAGTGGTCAGCCTGGGCAGATGCCAGGAGAACATTAGCTGCCCAAGTGCAATTGTTGGAGTAGGAATAATGGAATGGGGCTGTTTTTCAGGGGTTGGGTTAGGCTCCTTATTTCCAGTAAAGGGAAATCTTAATGCTTTAGTAATACCAAGACATTTTGGACAATGCTATGCTTCCAACTTTGTTGGAGAAATGTCTGGGGAAGGTCCTTTTCTATACCAGCATGACTGTGGTCCAATGCACGAAGCAAGGTCCATAATGACATGGTTGGATGAGTTAGGTGTGGAAGAACTTGACCAGCCCGCACAGAGCCCTGACCTCAACCTCACCTGTGAGATGAACTGGAATAGAGAGTGGGGGCTGGTATAGCTGAAAAAGTGGGTCCAACTACCTGTTAATGTTTATATATTTAGAACTCAATGTCATAAAAGTTGGTGTAATGGCAAGGTGCCATTATACATAATGTATAGCAGATATTATTTGTTATCTAATGTTCATGTAACATATTATGGATGTTATTCAAATTTTGCATAATGTCCGATGCTCGTATAAATTATTCTGGATTTTATCCAAATTTCGCATAATGTTAGATGTTCACGTCTTTATGTCCGATTAGCATTTTTCCACATAACGCCCAATTTGCTTTACGTCTTTCTGTAGACGTAGTTACAAACAATTCTTAAACTTTGCTTTGTTTCTTCTGATGCTTTGTATAAAGCTGAATTTTCCATGGCAAGCTTGTCATTGTTTTTTTGATTGATAACTGTGTATCAACATCAGCTTGTTTAAAAAGACTTGTGTATTTGTAATGCTCTAGAACACTGGTTCCCAGCCCATTCTTCAGTGGCCAGCCAACAGTCCAGGATTACCCAGTTGTATCTCAGGTGTTTAACAACACAAAAAACAGCTTAGACAGAACTAGGTAATCCCTAAATCCTGGAATGCTGGGCGGACCTTGAAGACTGGGTTGGGAACCACTGCTCTAGAACACATCTATGTTATATTGTGGCAATGTAATCATTTACATTATCTTCTTTTAGAAGTTTGTACTTGTTCCTTCTTTTTCTGCATTAAGACATTGCACTTGCTTTGATAGTTTAGGGAAGTGCATTCTTAACAGAAAAGTCATTTATTCAACTCACCACAAGATGGCAGCAATACTGCATTTCTTGAAATGGCTACCTATGTTGGCTGAAATAAAATGAGCAACTTCATTTGTCTGGTTCACCTTAGTTATAACATTATCCTAAAACAGTTGTGCTTTCTAGGGTAAAACAAGCATTAATTACCTATAAGGTGTGCACTGATTTTTTAAATTAGTGTGCTGATTAAATACCTTCTTATTTGGAATTATTATGCACAATGGCACCTATTGGGTTATGGAGAGGCTTTGATGACCTCTTGTTTAAAAAGTGCACATGGAAGTTGCTTTCCCCTATGGCTTAGACCCTTGATGAAACGCGTCAGGGGATCGGCAGGTCCTGAAGTCCTTAAGTTGTTACAAGTCAGTTTGTTCTTTCAATTGTTTTAAATGATTTCAATAAAATTAAGATTTTATTCTCTACTACACACCCAAGGATGATTTGATTTTATTCTTGGAGGTCCGGGGGTGTGGCATATTTCCAAAGGGGAGGTAAAGGTGTATTTTGTGCTATTGCTTTTTGACCGGTTTTGGAGCCCTGAAGATGCCCTTGATCGGACCATGCTAAAGTGAGATGGATCTACATCCTGTACATACATATTCAGGGAAGGAGAACCATGAGTAGGGATGCCACCCAGATGGTATTCTACTGGCAGGCCAGTAAAATGTAGCTTGACACCAGTGTTAACTCTATGGAGGTAATGGCTTGACTGGTATTTTTTGGAAGAAGAGATGTCAACTATAACCATCAGATAAGACAGAGTCACCAACGAAAACAAGGGATGAAGGTCCCTACAGCTTACTATGCAGGAAGGAAGGCAAAGAATAGTTGAATTGTGTTGCTCAGCCAGCTTGTGATACTTGGATGAGCATCATGGGAAATGTAATCCACAACCATAGAAGTGACGTTGGTGCCGAAGCAGTAGTGGACTGCAATTACCATAATTCTCAGACAGCATTTGCCAGCTGGTCTTTATGAAACTGTAATCCATACCAGTAGGTGTGCCAAAGGTTAACCCACCCCGCGTTTGACATTCTGACTATTGTCATCATCTCCCATGAGGCTTAGCCTTTAAAACACAAGAAAGAAAAGAAGATGGGTGGGTATAAGGCACGGGATCTGGGATGGCATTAGACCATGAGCGCCCAAGATACGGAGCCCATTAGCAGGAGTGTAGATACAGGCTTGATCCTGGGTAACCCCATTCCCCTAGTAGTTTGAGACCCCAGGTTACTTTGGCCACATTTCAAGACCATATAGGAGCAGCCGTTGTATTTAGTATAAGTAGAGATAGGAACCGGAACTGAAGAAACCCTGCAGCTATCCTGGAGCATGCATGGAACATAAACATGAAAAAGGATTAGCAGGATGGTACCGGCTAATATTGGCAGATAGACCAAGCAGAGCGGTAGCAAAATAGAACAACAGAACTGAATACAAACTGGACACATGATGATTTGAATGCTGGATGGAACCTGATCCATCTGATCCTGACAGTGGGTGACCAAAAAACCTTTGCATCAGCACCCCCTACTGTCTTGTTCTGTACCTGCACTGGAGTCCAGGGCTCAATTCACAAAGTATATTATTGTTGTTACTTTGTGGCATGTTTTTTATTGATCCAAGAATAAAGTCTTTTATCAAAGGGATGAATTTTCTGTTTGCCAAGGAAAAAGCTTGGAAGAGGATAAAGTTGGAAGCCATTAGCCACTTTCGTATGCAGTCCATTCCCAAGTCTACCTTTCCGACGAGCCAATTTCTGCAATCGAGAAAAATCCTGTATCAATCCCCCAACTGTCTTTGTCTTACATCTCAATTGAAAAAAATGGGTTAAAGGAGCAAATAGGTAGCATTATCCAGGAGGGAATTTTTGGTTTGTAAGGAAAAACCTTTGACTGGCAGTCTTTTAATTGTATAAAAGATTTTACAGGTCAAAGTTAGAAAATATATCCTATGATTAATGTAATGCTATCTAAAGAAATACCTTTTTTATGGTCATAAAACCAGTATATAATATATATGTGGGTAAATTAAAGTTAAACACAAACACCACAGATATGTTAAAAGTAATGCTGAAGGGGTTAAAACACATTTTTCTCATGGTTTATGGATTTTCTTGAAATCAGTTAACACAATTTATGGCTAATTTTTGATATGTGTTAATCTCTACATTCACAATATAAAAGCTATTTAGGTGTTAAATTCCCTTTAATTTCACATTATTTTGTAAGAGGATTTTTTTTTAAATATGTTATTTTTAAAAGCATTATTTTTTTTTCAGAGTTGTTAATATTTTCCCTCTGCTTTGATGATTGCAGCATTCTTGAGTCAAACAGAGTCCTACGTTTTAATCAACATATTTTTCCTATCACCTTTAACCATCTTAGATCTTTGTGCATGGCACATGCTTTGAATCTGTAAGTACAGCAGCATGGCAGGTTGACCTTCTCAACAGTTAAAAGCTGAAAGAGGCAGACTCATTAGCATAGGAAGTTTCTTTAGTTGAAGGTTCTCTTAGACTGAAGACACAATAATGTCTGGGTTTAGAGAAGTAATTTGCTTTCTGTTCTTAATGGAACTGGCATAATAAGCACAACAGATAAAAAAAAATATTAAAAAAATAAATTAAAAACAAATGTTTTTTTCACACAAAATGAAATTTGCTGGTTTTCCCCATGGAATATTTTCAAGGAAATAATCAGGATGGGGTATAGTTGCCAGCAGTCAAGAATTTGCCAGGACAGTTCTGCTTTTTTTTTTTTTTAGTCCTGTCAAATTCAGGTCTGCCCTGGCTTGCCTGCTGCATGTGTACCCCTACCAACATTGCGTAATGTCATACTGCATCATGTAACCCCACCCACTCTGCACTTTGAGACAATGCTTGACTAAACTGGTAGGTAAGGATGTGTTGTTTCATATATATTATGTGCTTGATGATATTTAAAATGTTCATAGAAAACTCCCACACTTGTGCTGTTCCCATCAATTAAATCCTCTGTAGAGCCTCCATGAGGCAACGCAAACAAGGAGGGTGGGGTTCAAATGTTCAGCTCAAAAAACCAACAGAAACTATGAGCCGATATTCATGTCGATGCACTGGAGGTCATATGCAAAGGTCGGTTGCTTATTGTCTATGTTCACTGCAGCTTTTGCTTTGCTTTTTCATTTTGCTTAGGACTTATGCTCTGGCTCTTGGTTTATATCTTTGTTACTTTCTCCTTGTCCTTGCTTGGCAGCAGTGTGGCGCAACCTCCTTGCTTGGCCACATAGTGTATCCCAATAGAAAGGCAACCCTTCCCTTGCTCTGCCACAGACTGGTATTACCACAGAGTGGCAACCGTTCCCTTATTGTCCCCAGAGTGGCACCTACTTAAGCCTAGTCAAAAGACCTACTACCTGCCTAAGTCTGGCCATAGTGTGGTACCTGCCCGAACATAGCAATAGTCCGGTACCTGCCATGTCTAACCCCGACTGGCCCTTACCTAAGTCTAGCTAGTCTGGTGCCTACCCCAGCCAAGCCTTAGTCTGGTACCTACCTAACTCTGACTATTGTCTGGCACCTGCCCAACCTGGCTACGGTCCAGATCCTGCCCTGTTCTAGAGTGGCCCCTACCTGTGAGCATCCCATGACATATGACCAGGGAATCTGTACATGTGATGTCTTCTGTTCCCTTAAAAAGTTAACCAACAAAGCAGTAGTTCTGGTCACCCCTGGAGGTTATTCATGAAATTAAAGGCTAAGTTTGCTCCTTTGCTCTAGTACTTGTATCCTGAATTCCTGTATTGCTGTACCCTGTTATAGTGTCTTCCCTGTAGGGTAGGAACTATACCTGTTCCTGCCATGTTATAGTTCCTACCCTGTCTCAGCTCTGTCCTTTCTTAGAACCCTGTTAATAGGGTTTTCTGTTTAATGTTTCTTTGTTCAGTTCCATTCCAGGTTTTCTCTATTCCTCTCTGCCTTGTTTCTCTGCTTTGTATACACGTGCAATCGTACCCATTTGTGCTCTGTTTAGTTTCTCCAGCCTTCAGTTCTGTGCAGCTCAGTCTACAAGTATGCTTTGTGTCTCTGTGCAATGTAAAGTCTTTAGTTTCTCTCATAGTTAGGGACTTGCCTAATTGTGAGGTACCTTGACGTGGTTGGCAAGCTTTCGCATCTCATGGCCATAATTTAACTAAATCCTCACTATATTTTTTATCGGTCAGTTCCTGTACCTTTGTTTGTATGTATATGTTCCCTAATCCTCTATCCCTGAAGCACCTGAGGATCTTGGCTCCTCTCTGCTATCCCCATGTCCAGCTTGGTTCCCATTATGAAGCGTCCAAGGATCTCGGCTCCTTAGTCCATCTCTTTTGTTCCTTTAGCTGCTATCCCCATCCTCTATAAGTTGTCCTGTATTATTTATGTATATCTGTATGTCTCCTTAGTTCTGTAGTTGTGTCTTATGCTTTGCCCTGTCTTTGTATGCATCAGTTCTGCCCTTGCTCCTTGGTCTGTCCTGTAGCCCTGCACTCTGTATTTTGTTCATCTGTTTTCCATTGTCTTTGTACTCACTCTGCTCTGCTTGGCTGATCTCTCTGCCTTAGCCGGCAACATCCTGGTAACTTGTTGTAGTTATTATCCATATTGGCCCCAGGATGTTTGCTGTATACTTTCAGTTGTCCCTTAAGCTACACTGGATACAACAGCTGCTTCACGGGCCTGGTCATAAACCTGGGGTCTCAAACCACTGGGGGATTTCAGTTACCCAGAACCAGGCCCTGTGTCTTCGCATTGAGCTCCTGCACTGGATGTTCAGGATCAAATACCATCCAGCACCTGGTTTGTGACAATGAAATAGATGTTGTAGATAAGTAAATTTTCCAGTTAATCATAATTTCTGAATTTCCATTTGTTTTTCATTAAGCCTTAAAAGAATATCTGGGCTTAATTAAAATGATTATTTTGTTTTAAATGCAAAGCAATTATATTATTCCAAAACATTATTCCAGAATATGATGTTGATTGTCATTAAAATGTGAATATTAAGATCATTAGGATTAAGCTCATGTCTTCATTTATTACTATTTTATTTTGTGTACTGTACTACCAGTTATTTTTATTTCTTATTATTTTCTTAATTTATGATTGTTAATGACCGTTTGCACAAAAGTTACATACTATAAACCTTCACTATTGTCAGCTATTTTATAAGTGAGTGGAACAAGTACTGTCGTTTTATTTATTTCTTGTATCGTATTTTTTCGTCACAAACAACTGTAAGAAGACTTTTGTAAAATAAGGTATAAATAATATAAATGTAAGGGGCTTTCAGGAAGGCGCTCACAGTTTTCAGAAAATCTGTCACAACTTTAAGTCCTTGTCAAAGGAAAATGAAGGCATGTCTAAAATGTATCTTGTTTTTTTTTTCTTTCCTTTTCTCGTGGCATATCAATATCTGAGTATGTGTACTGTGACAGTTAAATTGTTATTCGAAAACAAATATCCTGCTACGAGCAACACTTAGAAGCCACAACGTTGAATTTATGTTGCAAACACAATTATCCATGACTTTTAGATAATGGACTCAAATTGCTCTTTTCATGTTTATTGTTTTAAACCCACTATTTATGATCTGCTCAGAAAGGAGTAGTGCGATTTCAGTCGATTAGATGTTTGTCTGTCTATTCTTTCAGAACAAATAAAGTCATTTTTAATATTTAATGGATGTTTTGACGCTTCAGTAACTTCTAAATCACATCCTTTTTGTATCCAAAGGCCTAATTTAAAAGGACAACTGTCAGCAAAGATATAAGGGTCCCTTAAAAAAAAAAAAGACCTTATTGATCCATTATTTGCTTGCATAGCTCTCTTCATAAATTATGCACACCGTTTGCTTGCTTTCATAGCTTTCGATCATTTTTCTGATGGACATTGATAGGAAGTTATATTCTATCAGAAAATAACATTCATTTGACTGCGACAGTTGTCAGCAAGGATTATTTCTGCAAAGAATTGTTCGGTATTGTTTTATACACTTTACTATATAAAAGTAACAAATTACTAGTTACATTTGTTTTACATTTTCCACAACTATAAACGTTGGGGAATCTTTTAAAAAAACATTTAATTACATTTAGCTTGTTAATTTTGTTCATTGTGCAATGTGGGAGCATTATAAATGTATATACCGTATTTGCTCGATTATAAGACGACCCTTATTATAAGACGACCCCCCAAACTTTGGATATTCCATTAGGAAAAAAACTAAAAGCCTGAATATAAGACTACCCTATAGGAAAAAAGTTCAACTTGTATATATTCATATGTAAATTGCTTTTTTAATAAAAAATTATGATATCAAAAAATGTATTTCTAGTTTTTATTTCTTTTTATGTGCCAATGCTGCCTTTCTCTTTCCCTTGCCCCCATTTTTCTCTCTCTCCCCCCTCCCCTTTTCTGTCTCTTAACCCCCTCACTCCCCTTGTCTCTGTCTCTTAACCCCTTCCCTCCCCATGTCTCTGTCTCTTAACCCCTTCCCTCCCCTTGTCTCTGTCTCTTAACCCCCTCACTCCCCTTGTCTCTGTCTCTTAACCCCTTCCCTCCCCTTGTCTCTGTCTCTTAACCCCCTCACTCCCCTTGTCTGTCTCTTAACCCCTTCCCTCCCCTTGTCTCTGTCTCTTAACCCCCTCACTCCCCTTGTCTCTGTCTCTTAACCCCTTCCCACCCCTTGTCTCTTAACCCCCTCCCTCCCCCTGTCTCTCTGTCCCCCTCCCTCCCTCCCCCTGTCTCTCTGCCCCCCTCCCTCCCTCCCCCTGTCTCTCTGCCCCCCCCCCCCTTCCCCTTACCTTGATCCCTGGTGGCTAGTGGGGGCAGCCGGGGGATGTCTGCACGATACTTGCAGACATCCTCCATGCTGCCCGACATGGCAGTCTATTATGACGGACAGCTGTCCGTCATAATAGTCTGCCGTGTCGGGCAGCATGGAGGATATCTGCACGTATAGTGCAGACATCCCCCAGCTGCTCGATTGTCCCTGGTGCCTAGTTGGGCAGCAGAGGAAGTCTGCGCGATGAGCGCAGACCTCCCCTGCTGCCGCCCGGCACGCTCGCCGGGACTTCTGTGACGAAAGCGGAAGTATCCGGCTTCTTCACAGAAGCCCCGGCGGTCGTGCCGGGCGGAAGCAGGGGAGTCTGCGCTCATTGCGCAGACATCCCCTGCTGCTAGAGAGGGGGATCCAGGTTCCCTGCAGCTCTGCTGGGGACCTGGATCCATGTCTTATAATCTGACCTCAATTTGAGGTCAGATTATAAGAAGACCTCGATTATAAAACGAGGGGTAGTTTTCAGATTTTTTTTTCTGAAAAAAACCTCGTCTTATAATCGAGCAAATACGGTAGTAACTGGCAAGCTATATCGATGGGAGCTTATTGCATAACACTATTCTATAATCTTATTTTTCGGGGGGGGGGGGGGTTGTTTGGTAAATTAGATGAAGTAAAACAAAAAAATAATAAATACGAATAGTGATCTAGATGTTTAACCCCTTTGTGACATGACCTTTTGACCTTGTCTTTCCCTTGGTGACAAGGTCTGTTTTGACATTTCTGGGATGTTTGTGTTTAGCTGTCATTTTCTTCCTTCTCACATACTGTACCCACACAAATTGTATATCGTTTTCATAGCCATAAGAAAGGCTCATTGGATACCATTATGTTCATCATATCTTATAATTTACTACAAAATAAAATTATAAATTATGATGAAAGAAAACAAACAAACACTATTTCTAACTTTTGACCTAAACAATTATTTACACAAATGCAAGCTGGACGTGCCTGACGCATCCTTTGTCGCGAAGGGATATGTAAGGAGACGGATCCTACGATGGGTAGTCACCTCCTTTAGCCCGTAATAAAAGCCAGAAAGTCCCAAATAAAAGTCTCTGTTCCCTTTCTGTCCCAATAATCACAGTCCCACAGGTGTCAGGTACAGCAGAAAACTAAGAACATTTATTAAACCATAACATGGGGAATACATACAGTCAGGCATCTAATAACAGAGATTAGGCAATAGAACAGTAAACAGATTAGTTTTATATACAGTGGGAAACACAGTTGGGACATAACGGGATTAATTTAACATTCAATACAAGGCTCTTGAGCACTCTGAGGCTGGACAAAATAAGTCACAAAAGAGGTTGTAATCCACAGTTATTCACTTTACTCTCCCATTTGGAGAGAGTCATCTCGGGATCACCCACATGGGTGAGCTTGCAGATGACGTTTCACAACATCCAACAGGGGACAACATAAACTTCAGATAATCCACAGATTTAGGCATCTAACTGCCGGAGAGGCCATCTGCATTTTGGTTGTCCCTCCCTGGTCTGTATTGAATGGGAAAGTTGAAGGACTGCAAAGCCAAGCTCCATCGCAGAAGTCGCCCATTGTCTCTGGACACCTGGTTTAACTACACAAGAGGGTTGTGGTCCTTGATAACTGTAAATTCCCTCCAGTACAAATATGTCTGGGACCAAAAACGTTCGCCATCACTGTTCTATGATCTCTACGGGTGAAGAAATAATTCCATATTTGCTTCTCAAGTTAATTTTAAATTACAGACAGTTAAAAACAGCCTACAATTATCTCTGACATATTAAAACATCTATAGTATATCTTTACTGCGCTAAATATCTGCATTTGAATAAAACATGATGCTTGATACATTTTTTCACATTAAAGAATTTCACTTACAACATAAAACTCTTAGATACTTAAGTAATTGAAGAAAGTATTAAATTACAACACGATGTTTAGTTATGCAGATTTTAAGAGTTTAATATCTGGCTACAACAAAGTTTAGTAACGTACTTTTTGATATCACTAATTTGCTAAAAAAAAAAAAAAAACTCTAGATGATTAAAGCTGAATAACTTACCTCTCTATGTTTTTGTATTTAATTATAGCTCTTTAAAGTTATTTGCTTTCTCTTAAACAAAGGTACCATTAGCTTGCATAAACCTTGCCACTTTGTTCTCTACTATGTGAATGCATTTTATCAAAGCAAGTGAAAGGCTTCACATTTTAAAACAATAATTTAAAAGGCCCTGGTGAGGAGGGGAAACAAATCTTCAAAGAAAAGTGTATAATATAAATTCTGCAAAGACACAATACAAGCATTGTACTTGTGATATTGATGTCTGTAGCGAAATGATCAGTCAGTGCTTTCATTTTGGATGTCAACTCAATGGACATTACGGAGGACCTGTTTTGATGCAAGTAATGATAATAATAATAATGAAAAAGACAAACAGAACCCATTGTCTGTGATCTCTTTTTCCTGTATCTTATGCAGTATGGAACAATGGATGAGACAAATAATCATACCATTTGTGACCATGTGATATATCACATAGTATACATAATTGGGAATGATATACACTTAGGTGAATAGAAACGGTCTTTGGGACAGGAAGGGGTCTGAGCAACCTTAAAATGGGAGGGGCCACTGCAAATATTATGCAGAGCGTGGGGGGATAAATAGTGGGGGCCGTTTCCTGAAAGTACCCCTGAAAAGTAGGTGGAGTCAGAAAGAGAGTGGGTGGAGAACAGAGGTTTGACCAGGGGGTCGGGCAATCAAACATGAAACTTATCATGTGAAAGTTATAAGCTATATATATATATATATATATATATATATATATATATATATATATATATACATATATAACTATATTTAATTACCTGCACCTCCTAAGCTCCTCTTGTTTTGTTGCTGATAGCAAAAGCTAAATAAATAAATATAAATATATCAGTTATGCAAAAAATATTACTATATATAAAAATAAATGAATATATTAAAATACACTGGATTATTTGTTTGTTTTTTTTATATCTCCCAAGAAATGTTTATTTAAACAATTATTGAATCTATACCTGTTTATATATTTTTATAGACAATGGAGTATACCTGTCATCATTCCTGGAAAAAGGGGAATGCTGTGGGCATGGATTCTGGAGAGGTTGTGCCAGTATTAACGGGCGTGTGTACTGCACTGGCACACCAGTCAACAGCATCTTCCAGTCTTAATATTAATTAATGACCACTCTTTGGGACTTGGTCACTTTTTATTTATTTTCTAAATATGTTTTTGTAAATTAATTTCAACATTTAATGTAACCAATACGATGGATATATATATATATATATATATATAGAAATCCAAAAAACACGCACTCACGGGGCTTAAACAAAAACAAGTCGATGCTTTACTTACTCATACAGGTGTGGAATTCACATGAGGATACAATCGACGTTTCGGTCCACAACGTGGACCTTTATCGACTTGTTTTTGTTTAAGCCCCGTGAGTGCGTGTTTTTTGGATTTCTGTATTCTTTAGCTACACAGCACCCGGGCCAGTGTCCATTACGATTGCCACTAGCTGAGTGCATCATACCTTGGATTTTTATATATATATATATATATATATATATATATATTTTTTTTTTTTTAATCATAAGGGGCATAATATCCAAGATAAATGGATATAAAGAACTACAATAACAATCACCTGACAAGCAAAAATCTGTCTTTATATTCCAGTCCGTCCAAGTCTCCGATTAAAACCAAGGGCAAATTATTTCAATTGTGTAAACCTGAAAATGCTGTTGAAATATTAGGCTGTATTTTAAGTAATTAACACTTGAACTTACTGTGGAATTGGTTATTCAACAATTTGATGCCCTGATATTTACATTTTAGGTCAACTTGTGTTCTGGAGCACATTAAGATATGCTTTAATACATATTGGGGCTATGTACGAAATTGTGCACAATGTTTAATTGAGTAACTGCTGTAGCATCAGTCCTGCCCAGCACGTGTGGTAGATTGCCTCCTGGGCTGCTTTCTAATATAGATCAAAGAACTGGGGCTGCACTACTTTTGCCTATCTCTTGCCCCCTCACCACTGGCCCAAAAAGTTCCCATCCCTTCCCTGGTCCTGCCTATCTTCACAAACAGGGTCTAGGACTCTTCTTCGCCGCAGCTTCATCGCTGACAGTTCAGCGCGGCAGTTAGAACGCTGAACTGTTGGGAATGAAGAATAACGCGGCCGTTTGATCGCGGACGCGGCTATGTAAGAGCTGACAGTTCAGCGCTGAACTGTCAGCTCTTACAAATGTAAAAGTAAAAGTAAAAAGAAAATAACCCCGATAATAAAACCCCAATACTAAAATTAACCCCGACCCCTAATACTAACCCCTTAAACCCTAATACTAACCCCCTAAACCCTAATACTAACCCCCGAACCCTAATACTTACCCCTAAACCCTAATACTAACCCCCGAACCCTAATACTAAAATTAACCCCCTAAACCCTAATACTAACCACCGAACCCTAATACTTACCCCCTAAACCCTAATACTAACCCCCAAACCCTAATACTAACCCCCTTAACCCTAATACTAACCCCGAACCCTAATACTAAAATTAACCCCGTAAACCCTAATACTAAAATTAACCCCGAACCCTAAAAACTAATTCTAACCCCCTAAACCCTAATTCTAACCCCCTAAACCCTAATTCTAACCACCCTTACTAAAATAAACTAAAATAGATAAAATACTAAAATAAACTTACCTTTAGCGATGAAATCGAGGGTTCGAAAAATGCTATAGATTGAGCAGCCTTTTTAATGAAATTAATATTTCTAAAAAATAAAAAATAAAACCGCCAAATTCTTGGCAAATAGCGTTGTTTTGTCAGGCATATTCATGCAAAAGTCTGATGGACTCTGATATTTTTTTTATTAGTGTATAAGGTGATCTAAGGACACGTTCCAGAAGCCGTCAGTGCTTTTAAAATAAAAATGTAGCAACCGCTAATAGTATTAGTCATATCCTTCCCAATGAATCTTTCTAATGTGGGAATTATTTTGTTTAGGAAATTGTGTGCAGCTAATTTCATTACCATATACAATTATATTAGGAATGATGTTTCTTTGTAATTAGATGACATTTTTGACAATACACATACAGCATGCTTGCCGCGTGCTACTAATCAGGAACAGTAACACGGATTTTATTTTTTTTGGGGGGGGTATATTATCTGATCAGCATACAACCGCGTGCTAAAAATGCAACATTACCATTAGCATTTTGATTGAACAATATTAGGTATTCCAATTTGAAATACGGACTTGAATAATTTACACTAAATGAGAAGGTGACAGAGTTAAACTGTCACAATCATTATTAAGATTTTAGCTTAAAATTACTTTGTTACAAAGATAGAAGCTGTGCAATTTGCCCAAGAACCTCAGGTGAATACATAAGCAATTTGGAGTAAATATGCACATTTTGGTTTTGTTTAAGCATCAATCAGATGCAAAGATACACATTATGTTAAAATAGATTGCAATAAACAGTTTTTTATAAATGATTTCAGGTTTACTTTCTCAGCAGCCAAATGTGGTGAGCAGACAACATGCGACTTTTTGTAGACCTGAGTGTCTACTCAGGTGTCTACTCAGGTGGCTCCAATTGTTGAATCGGAATTCCGCGTTTCAGATAATTTTGGATTACATCCGAGATCTGATCAGTCCTTAAATTCGGGCTATTGACAGACCACCCATGGGGTCCCGAACCAGAACGGAAATCTGCCAATATAGATCATTTTAGTTCCAACATTTCGGAAGCTGAACTCCTCCACTGCACCCAATAATAGAATTAGTCATATTCTTCCTAATTAATCTTCCTAATGTGAGAATTATTTTGTTTAGGGAAATTGTGTGCAGTGAATTTCATTACCATAGACAATTGTATTAGGAGTGATGTTTTTTTAATTAGACATTTTTGACAATACACATAAAGCATCCAGAGTATGGAAGACCGAAATGGTAGCCTTGGTTCTCCCCATAGATTTATAAATGGAGGTTTGTTTTGGGGTCATCCTCTGTGTCCTTCCATAGAAGTCAGTGGGAGGGCTGAAGTGGGCCGAAGTTTATTCATATAGAAATAATGACAAAAAACAAAATTAAATGCATAAAAAAAAAAAATGTAAAATAAAGTAAATTAATATTAAAAGTTAGAAAATTTAAATGCCTACAATTTGACTATTGTAGCCGAATTCGGGGCCATTTCAAGGGCCTTTAGTCCTTTATTCCCCCAAAACTAAGATGGCTGAAGATTGACCTGAAATGAAAGGAAATTGCAGATTTCAGGCTGAAATCATCAACATTGAGAAGCCAAATTGTGGTAAATACTGCAGTTCAGTTAGATGCAAGATCTGGCCCTATTTCGGAGTTACCTGAGTAGCCACTTCTTCAAATGCAATTGGTTAGTCTACCACCAGTCAAATAGATTTTTTATTTTTTTGTTTTAATTATAATAAAACCCTATATGCAGATTTAGAAGATATGAATATTCTTTACTTTACATGTTACAGCATTGATCTAAAAAATGTTTTGTACATTGTAGGTGGAACTGGCCCTTTATAATATATCAATCCCCCCCCCCCCCCTCTCTCTCTCTCTCTCTCTCCCATCTCTCTCTCCATATATGCAATAACCTTTACTAAAACAAATACAAAATAACTTATTTTTCTTTTTCCTTATAATCCAGACTCGCAATATAGACGATGATTGGTAAGAATGGATTTGAGAACACAAGGTTAAAAGGGACAATTTTGTGAAATTTCACCCACTGCATTTCCATCGAGATTAAAGGCATCTTTCAGTAAAGTACACTAGTGAACCTATCATGTCACAAATCAAGTAGACCAAAGCGGGGTATTGAGTTTGTAGCCATATAAGGAAATCATATTTACGTATGAGAGGTAGCAGTCTACCACTGAAACTATAATTGGATTGATTAACCCCTTCCCGACCGATGGTGCTTCGGTCCTTAATGACCAAAGAACCATTGGCGTCTTTTTGTTCCTGGGCGCCAATCACTTTGTGATCGGCAGCCGGGAACATCCAGGCAGGGACCCGATCAGGGTCTCTATAGACCCTGTGGGTCCCTGCCAACATCCCGCGATACTTCGTTAGGTCACATGTGACATCACGGAGGCGTGCCCGAACCCGGAAGTTCGGGCACACCGGGATGTCAGTAATGTAGCGAACGCTCTGTTTGAGAATTCACTACATTTCTTGTATCAAAGTGACACTGGGTGGGATCCCCAGTACAGTTCATTGCGGGGATCAGGGCCGTCTTTAACGCGGGGCAAACGGGGCAGCTGCCCTGGGCCCAGTTACTCCTGGGGGGCGCCAAGGCAGCTGTCCCGTGGGCCCCCAGCCCCTGCTTGCCGCGTTCACAGCGCATTGCGCGTGTGAACGCTTTTTTCCAGCAAGCCGCATCCGATGGATGCGACGGCCGTAAAAAAAAAAAAAAAAACTGCCGTCGGATGTGCCGATCGGTCACATCCGGTGACTGTTTCCCTCCTCCGTGCAAGAGGGAAGACTGCACGGAGGAGACATCTGGCGGGGGACACGGAGCAGGTTCATGTAAGTACTAGGGAAGGGGGGAAGGGGGCTTTACAGGCATCTGACTGGCATAATATTACAGGCATCTGACTGGCATAATATTACTGGACACTGACTGGCACAATATTCCTGGTATCTGACTGGCACAATATTCCTGGTATCTGACTGGCACAATATTCCTGGGCTCTGACTGGCACAATATTCCTGGGCTCTGACTGGCACACTATTACAGGCATCTGACTGGCACAATATTCTTGGTATCTGACTGGCACACTATTACTGGGCACTGACAGGCACAATATTCCTGGTATCTGACTGGCACAATATTCCTGGGCTCTGACTGGCATACTATTACTGGCATCTGACTGGCATACTATTACTAGTATCTGACTGGCACAATATTGCAGGCATCTGACTGGCACAATATTCCTGGTATCTGACTGGCACAATATTCATGGGCTCTGACTGGCACAATATTCCTGGGCTCTGACTGGCACACTATTACAGGCATCTGACTGGCACAATATTCCTGGTATCTGACTGGCATACTATTACTGGGCACTGACTGGCACAATATTACAGGTATCTGACTGGCACAATATTACTGGGCTCTGAATGGCATAATATTACTGGCATCTGACTGGCATACTATTACTGGGCACTGACTGGCATAATATTCCTGGTATCTGACTGGCACAATATTCCTGGTATCTGACTGGCACAATATTACTGGTCTCTGAGTGGCACAATATTCCTGGGCTCTGACTGGCACAATATTACTGGGCACTGACTGGCACAATATTCCTGGTATCTGACTGGCACAATATTCCTGGGCTCTGACTGGCACAATTTTCCTGGGCTCTGAGTGGCACAATATTACTGGGCTCTGACTGGCACAATATTCCTGGTATCTGACTGGCACAATATTACTGGGCTCTGACTGGCACAATATTACTAGTATCTGACTGGCACAATATTACTAGTATCTGACTGGCACAATATTGCAGACATCTGACTGGCACACTGTTGCAGGCATCTGACTGGCACAATATTGCAGGCATCTGACTGGCACAATATTCCTGGTATCTGACTGGCACAATATTCCTGGGCTCTGACTGGCACAATATTCCTGGACTCTGACTGGCACACTATTACAGGCATCTGACTGGCACAATATTCCTGGTATCTGACTGGCATACTATTACTGGGCACTGACTGGCACAATATTTCTGGTATCTGACTGGCACAATATTACAGGCATCTGACTGGCACAATATTCCTGGTATCTGACTGGCACAATATTCCTGGTATCTGACTGGCACAATATTACTGGTCTCTGAGTGGCACAATATTCCTGGGCTCTGACTGGCACAATATTACTGGGCTCTGACTGGCACAATATTCCTGGTATCTGACTGGCACAATATTCCTGGGCTCTGACTGGCACAATATTACTAGTATCTGACTGGCACAATATTGCAGGCATCTGACTGGCACAATATTCCTGGTATCTGACTGGCACAATATTCATGGGCTCTGACTGGCACAATATTGCAGGCATCTGACTGGCACAATATTGCAGGCATCTGACTGGCACATTATTACTGGGCTCTGAATGGCACAATATTGCAGGCATCTGACTGGCACAATATTACAGGCATCTGACTGGCACAATATTACTGGGGTCTGAATTTCACAATATTCCTGGGCTCTGACTGGCACAATATTACTGGGCTCTGACTGGCACAATATTACAGGCATCTGACTGGCACAATATTACTGGGCTCTGAATGGTACAATATTACTGGGCTCTGAATGGCACAATATTACTGGCATCTGAAAGGCACAATATTACTGGCATCTGAATGGCACAACAATGATGACATATGTGTTTGTGTGGGGGGGGGGGGTAACATTGCGATGGATGGCGGGATTGAATGCAGGGGAGGGGGCAGCGTCCAGGGGGCCCAAGCAAATGCTTGCCCAGGGTCCAATCCCTATTAAATACGGCCCTGGCGGGGATCTGCGATAAACTGTTAACTACAGGACGGTCTCAGCTCCATTTTCTGTGTCAGAGTGAGGTCACTCAAAGTGGCCTCATCTGACAGTGGGGACCGCGATGAGCTAGTAGGATGTTCCTCTAGGCACTAAAAAGTAGGACAGCATGGAAGGTCCTACAGGCGGGAAGGGGTTAAAGGCAGGGGATGAAAGATTAATTGTTTTAATGCCAAACTCTACAGAAGTCAAAGGGGTACAGTTGTGATAGGTCCTTAAATTCACCAAATTTATCCCTGGAGATCTGCACCACTTGCTTCTCTGTCTTTGACTAGGGTCATATTTGTACAGACCTAGGGCGCCAGAACATGACATCATAACAAAATCCAAAAAAGGCAAGCACTCACCTGGCAGCTATTAAAAGGGGAAATAAGGGACCAAATAGCTATATACAATTCACAGGGATCAGTACACTCACGTTAATCAGGTTACAAACTCTTAAAGCTATGGTTTTCATTAAGGCTACTTAAAAACACCTCTCTGAAATAGTAGAACTGGGGATTTAGTCACATTACAAGGACATATTATGCTTAGCCCACCACTATGCCCAAGTACTCCAATGGTGGTGGGTCCTAACACTACATATTTTTTATTCCATTTTATCGTGTGGTGAACAATGCATAGGCAGCTATCAACGGCCGCTGCCTATGCTTAGTCAGTGTTGCTGCAATGCCTCAATACTGAGGCATCAAGCAACACAAAAAAATGGCTCCTTCCAATATGGAGCTACCATGTAAAAAGTGCAAACTTTATATATATATATATATATATATATATATATATATATATATATATATATATATCCCTTATGCTTGGGACAAGAAGTATTTTGGATAATAGATCATTTTAGATAACAGATCATTTTCACCAACAAGATATATTAAATCCTCTCAGCTCTCATGATATTTAGTAATATCAATGCAAATACTGTGTAGAGCAAATACATCCCTTTTACTGTGATGTAGCTGTGATGTGAGGAATTGTTAGGAACCTGTTATTGGGGCACCATTGTATTACCCTTTGTGGGCGTGGAGGAGTCTGATCATGCATGGAAAGGCACTGAATAAACTGTTGTGCGTTTGCATTTAGGCCCAAGGGAGATAGAACAGCTAAGTGGACAGAGGCACATGTATGAGTGTGGGTATGGATGTTTATGATTGGTGGAGATGGATATGTGAGAGTGTTTTAGGGATGTATGATTTGTGTCAGGATATCTTACCTCAGTTGCTACTTGACATCCAGGCCAGCAACAGCTTTCTAAGGTTTCCTCCCTGGCATAATATTGGGCAAATTGGCAGGAGCAGATTAAATGGCAAATACTGGCATATTATTGGGCAAATTGGCTGTGACTTATTAATGGAAAATAATAATGGCATATTATTGGGCAAATTGGCTGGGGCATATTAATGGCAAATGATACTGGCTTATTATTGGGCAAATTGGCTGGGGAATATTAATGGCAAATAATATTGGCAATGTGTATGTAATGGGGTGATGGAGGCATGTAAATGGGGTGATGGGGCATGTCCTTGGTGTGCAACGTGGGTTATGGGTCATGTCGTGGGTAGGGGCGGTGCCCAAATTTTGTCTGCCTAGGGCAGCACAAAACCAAGATACACCACTGCCTGGAGAGCTGACTTTTTGCCATGGATCTTCATCACCATAAGTGCCACTGGGCACAGAATGGTGAGCTTAATTTACCTGTTCCTACCCAGTCTTAGTGTTCTACCCTTGGGTTTTTTTTATTGGGCCTCCGGGGATTTATTGATCAGTGGGAGCAAGGTGCGTAAGCGGGAGGGCTTTAGATAACCAACTTTGGTCAGTTTGGTCCTCGGTTTGCATGCTAATTTAAGGTCCTTGGCAGATGTTGTCAGCGATCATGGATCACCGACACTTCCGGTAGTGGTGCAAGTTGTAGCCAGTCCACCTGTCCTAGCAGCAGATACTACGGCAATAAGCTCCACCTCTGCGCTGGAATATCCAGGTATTGCAGCCAGAGTGTGGGGCTCTATGTACACATACTGGTCTGGCCCCCTGGGCTTGCATTTAAAACAGGAGACCCGTGAAAAGATTTGGAAAGGGGAATTTGTTGAAATTTTTCCATTTTGGCCCTGGAGGAGGCTCCTCCTCCAGTGGAAAAAGGATAGTAAAGACTCGGATAAGGAGAATTAATGTTACAGAAAGATTCCCAAAACGTTTGGGAATCAGATTTGTGCGTTTTCCATCCTGGCTAGTGTGATTCGGGAAAAACCTCCCAACAGGTGCTTGGCATTGTTCAGAAATCAGGACAATATCTGGAATGCTTATCGTTCTTTTGGAGGCCTGGCCTGGTGGAAGTACAATGAGCAGTTTTTCCAGTGCATAGCACTGGGACCAGGTGGACATTGGCCTCTGGCTCTCGATCATGACTCACCAGCTACCCACCAGGGTGTACTTTTGTCCTTTCTTAGTCAATGGTCTCGGTCAATGGTCAAGGCCTCAGACATGAGGGCCCTATTACCAAAGGCCGATGTGGAGTTGGCATTCTGATTGTTGCCAGTGCCACCACCTACTCGGTTGTGTGTTCGATAGACAGTATTATGTGGATCTGAGCCTCCCTGTGGGTTTCTCAAAATCCTTTTTTTACTTTGAATTCTTTAGCTACTTCCTGGAGTGTGATTTTCGATTTTTTTGTGCGTGGAACTGGCTGGTTCACCGGCTTGCTCATTGCTACTAAAAACTGTCATGTCAGTGTTTCAACAATACAGCGTTCCCCTTGCCCCCGAAAAGACAGTAGTACCAGTCACGTGTCTCAGCTTTTTAGGCATTGAGATTGATTCTATGGCCATGGAGTGCGCTTACCCCATGATCAGATACTGGGTCTTAGGCAGGATGTGTCTCGCGTTCTTGGCCTCCGTAAGATTCATGTATGTTAGCTGAAATCCCTGCTGGGTAAACTTAACTTTATAGAATCATACCCATTGGGAGGGTCTTTAACAGACGCCTGGCGGTGGCGACATCAGGTGCATGAGTCTGGCCTTACTCGGAACCTCGCCTTTCTGGAGCTCTTCTCCATTCTGATGGCAATGGAAATATGGTTGACTGAGCTCCGGGATTGGCGGGTTGTTTTTCATTAAGCTAATCTTGGTGTGGTTCTAGCTATAAATCAGCTGACTGCCTCCTCTCCCCCGGTGGTCCATTTACTATGGTGGTTAGTTCTGCGCTGCTTATGCCTCAATGTGACATGGCATTCATAATGTGACGGCAGACGCTCTATCTCGTTCACAGTGGGCGGGAGGTAGCACCGCATGCGGACCAGGACGGGATCCCATCTGGGCTCTTGGTCTGGCAGACTGATGGAGCCCGCTACAGTAAGGTGTGGGCCAAATGGGGCAGATAGGAGCAGATTCAAGGCAGGCTTCCTGATCCACCCTCACAATTACACGGTCTGTTGAGGCTTCTATGGGTTTGGGGGTCCTCTGGTACATCCCCCTCGGTTGTTTCATCCCGCCTCTCAGGGCTAAGTTTTTTTATTCAAATTGTGAGGCTGGCAAGACACTATGAAATTACTTTTAATTCGTCAGGCCATGAAGGGTATGAGGTGTTGGAAAATATCCGTTGATTCTAGAATGTCATTTTCGTCCATTCGTCCGAATAAGGAAAATGAAAAACTAATGAAAGCCGAATGAACGAATGGTACATGAACTAAATTCATTCGTCCATTTGGATGCCGACAGCCACTCTGATATGTCGAATTCAAATTTAATGTGCAACATATCAAATATTTTTTTATACCCTTTTATGAATATTATTTTATTCACACTTTTGGGTTTACATCTACACCACTCAAATTTGTTCTGTTGGATTTCTGTTGGATTTCAACAAAATGATGTCCACAAGCTTCTATATCCGAATTCCCCAACCACTTAGAGACAAATTTCGACAGCTCAATAGCATAGGTAAGGGATGAAATTGGGATGAAATTTGGATGACTTCGACTCTTTCAATCGAATTCTACAACTTTAAACAATTGAAGTGATGCCAAAATTTTCATTTTGCCCATCTCTACTGGGGGGGGGGGGGGGATATATTCTTCTAATATTCAATGTACACATGGTTATATATATTTTAAAATCAGACATTCGAAGACTAGGAAAATGAGAAAATGAAGGGAAAATGGGTTCAGCTATGCGCAGTGCTAGGTTCTCATATATGCCCTGTTTTCTCCTTCAATGAGTATGTGGCCATTCTCCCAACATCCCCCGCTCCCCTATTGGTTCATGAGGATGGGAGTTTCCTCTCCCATTTTCAGTTTATGAAGGTCTTCCGCATGGGGCTGGATGCCATGGGTTTGAACAGTAAGGAATTTGGGGGGGCACTCATTCCGTATAGGTGCAGCAACAGAACCTGCTAGGATTGGTAAGATCCAATCAACAGGGACTTACCCAAAACATGAGTGTGAATTAACATTGGTCTGTCAAAGACCTCAACCTTCTAGGACTTGGGCCCCCCAATAGGTAGGCATTGGTGCAAGTTAAGGCGCTCTACCGGCATAACCTAACTGCACGGTAGCCGTTATTGACATCCCCACGAGCGCCCACCTGTCCAGACCCCATAGCTAAACAAGCTACATATCCTGAGTGACTGCATACTGGACAACCACTCCTGCACAATGCTATACCTTCGTGGACCCTTCCGCCATCACGTAACATGAACTTTATAACTAAATGGTTATGGAGGCAACATGTGTTGAAATTGTGAGAAAGAGGGCACGCCTGTGCGGTATGGCCAATATATATGGTCATGGCCAGTACCTTTGCTTGTGCTAACCACCCAGGCACGCGCCTCACATGTCACAACATGTGAGGCATAAGTTCTTACAAATTAATTAGGGTTTATTATTATTATCAGCCTTGTTATGTTGACCTTTTGTTAATCCTTGCTTATAGGCCTTGCCTAACCTGCTGAGCTTTCTCTACTAGAAGATCCCAGCTGGCCCTGCATATTGCATAATTACATTTTTAAAATATTCATCTCACCCCCTCAATCACCTGCAACTCACCTGCAAGTCCCTTATAGTGAATAGCTCCATTGTCTCAGTAAAAAAAAAAATAATCTTTGAATAACTTGAGTGTGACATTTATTAGATTACACTGTGGTATTTTTTTCTACCTACATGTCATCATCTTGATTTCATTTTCCACATCTGTAAAAAAAAAAAAAAAAAAAAATAGCAACGTCCTCTAAAGGCTGCTAATCACATCCATGACATTGGACATAATAAACTTCGAGCTAGGGTACAGAGAGAAAAAAAAATCAATATCAGAGGAGCTTAATAGGAACTGTACTGGGTTGCTTGGCAACAGGATGACAATTGGGGCAGAACAGTGATAGAGAAACCAGTGGATATAGGTTAGCATGGAGTAAGTGGTGGTTACCGTAGCAACAATGGAACATAATTACTCAAGCTTCTGTTTTACCTCTACACTGAAACTTAACACTGTATCAAACAAGGGGGGGGGGGGGGGGGGGATAAAACTTCACCACAGGTCACACACGGTTCCCATTTATAGACTTTCTGTTGCTACAATCAATTTTTTTTTCATTTTGATAAACACACAGTTCATTGTTCGCATGGGAACACAACACAGAAAAGGATGTATAAAAAAAAAATAGTTGTTTTGCCATGTTAATGATCTATTGTCAGACAGCATATTAAACACATTCCATGTTCTAAGTTATGATACAACGTTTGAGGCGTCTAATAATAGACGCAGCTGCGAGGAATGGCTTGAGAGAACCTAATGGGCCAGAGTTCTTAACCTACGGGGAAGTTACTCATTAAGAACCAAACTTGATGTGCCTGAAAAACAAAAAAGGAAACAGATGCTCGTAGATAATATATATATATTCGCTTTCTGCGGCAGGAAAGTAAGCAGAGTACGAAAATATGCAGTAGAAAGGAACCCCCCGCTCAGCTGTTTCCTCAATTTATGTTCGCCGTTGATGGAGCCATTCATGATGGCAGATAAATAAATGTCATCCTCGATTGTTCGGAAACATGTTTATTTTATGGCTCACTAAGCATTCAGTGATAGGAAAATAGAGACGGAACGGTGGGATCTTTGCAAAAAAAAAGAAAAAATTGCATTCTATCATCTTGCAAACATGGATATGGAATCGCCAAGGAAACGAATACACTGCGCAAGGCTTGTTAGTGAATTAAAAGTAATGGTGGTACATCTATATTTCTGTTTACTTTATTTGCTGTAGCACTGTATACTTCCTGTATTGTCAAAAAATATATCCAGTTCAGAAAACTATGTATAAAGAAGGTACACGCGGCAACAGAGTCTAATACTAGTGCTACCCCTATGTGCAGCAATATGGAACATATGGAACATCGACTCCTGACCTTTGACAATCCGAAACATCCGAGCTACTCCGCTGCTCTGTGCGCCAGCCCAAACCATGTTGTGCACCAGCTCCTGATAAGCAACTTTGGCCTGGTTGTCAGTGTACCCCAATTCATTGGTTCATCAGTGTGGGTGAACTTGCAAACGCCAGGCAAAAACCTTGCTGTGTTGGAAAGATAGGTGAGTCAGCTATAAATGACTGATTTTTGCAGTGTCAGTTAACAACAGTTCACTGTTTTAGTGAATAGTCCCCTTTATATTCATACTACAACAGATAAAAATGCTTTCACGATTTCTTTTCACTATTCTATTAAAATGAATGCTCTATTATAATTCAGGAACCAAGTCATCTGAAATGTATCACTCTTCACCGATATAGTTCATTAGTAATACTAGATCATTAGAATGATCTTCCTAATTTAATTCTCTTACTGGTTATCTCTGTGACTGACCGGTTAGATCAACCAATATACATTATTAAACTAAGAGTCATTTTTCCACATCTGGATGTACACTTGACCCCAGATATTGATCTGAAAGGATTTTCCAAAATGAAGGTATTATTTTTATCGAGTGTGATGCTTTCCAAAAAATTCTTCGATGATCGGGCTCTCTTCAGTTCCTACAGGTAAATTACAATTCTTAATCCTAATATAGTTAAAAAGCTCTGTGGAAAGTGTCTGCAAATGGAAAAATACAATTGTGATCTTGATTAAATGGTTAAAGTAAACTATACATCATTGTTGTCAATTTTTTAGAGATTGAGTTCACAGTTAGAGATTTCCTGGTTGGGCCAGATAATTACAGTGGGTTCATATATGATACCTAAATGGCTATACCTTTTTTAGGACAGTAGCCCTTAGGGTGCCACTAACAATCTTACACCAATTTAAGAAAACAATTTGAAATTACATTTGGAGTAAGAACAGTCTCATATCATATGTTAATCACAAAAACTATCTAAGGATGAGTAAAAAAATAACATTTTGGTAACAAAAGATTTTTTTTTTATTATTGCCAATTGTTTATTTGTTCTAAGCTTTAAGAGACACAATCCTGCATGGAACGGACTTATTATCTAAATAAACCAATTTGCAACACACACACTCTTGAACACACACACACACACACCCACACATGCACACACACACTCTTGAATACACACATACACACTCTTGAACCATGCAACAACAACAACAAAAACATGTTCCCTTCATTACCAAGAAAGTACATGTTAAGTATTATTTTCTGCTAATTCCCTTGGCAGATTTGTTCATGGCAATGTCTCACGTGCTACCAGTAGGTGTCACTAGTGCTGCACCTAACCCTTCCATTAGCAGCATGACTGTGAGGAACCCTTTAAGAGAAAAGCGTTTTTTTTTTTTTTACTTAATGCTAGATTATGGTTTCTCATTGTGTAAAACTTACTGCAATAAATGCCCATCACTGGGAAGTGAAAAAACAAACAAACAATGCATTGCCTACTGGATTTTCTTGATTCCTATCATTGTTTAAGCAACCCATTTGTAAAGGAAATGATGTGGTTAATTGGGTCTATCTATCTTTGCTTTCATTAAAGCATTTCTATTTAAAACATCTCCACTTCAGGCAATCTTTCAATTAAACATAAGTGATTTTTTTTTGTTTGCAGGCCCTGTAGTTTCTCTTTGAAACCAGCATTGCAAACCGAGCGCTAGCGTCCTCTAGTGTTAGAATTTAGTATCGGCTTCAGCGCTAGCGTTCTTGTTGAAGCCCTTACGCCCTTGAGTTTCACGATGAAACCACCTTAAATATGTAACCAGATTAAAAATAGTTGAAGGCTTGAAAGAAGCATTAGCGTTTATTATGTCATTAAAGATAGATTTTTAAGCACATTGCATTTTTATTTTCCACTTTGATTTGCTGGCTCTGCTCTCGCCCCCTTGAGTCTGCCTCCCTAGGCCTAAGTCTAGTTAGACTAGGCAGAAATACAATTGATCACAACACTGTAAATGTAGGAAAGCACTTGAATCTTAACATTTAGTCTATCTGCAAGGTGTTCTGCGAGATTTCCCCTACATTTCAGAGAATGCATTCAATAGAGTAATGAGTCATACCTTTTTTGTGTATTTATGCAGTTGACTCAGACATTTCAAATATGCTATGCATGACTTCTAGCAAGCCTGACAAGGTCTTGTCGTGAACTATGGTAAATAGCATCCTTACACACTAAGGAATAATTGGACTTTGTCAACAATCTGTATTACACGTTAGGAAAAGCATTGGAATGTAGATATGTATAGCTTATTTTTTTCATAAGGAAAATAGACAAAATCCATAGGTTCACCTCTTGGATAATAAAGTGTTATGTTGTTATAAAACATGTTGTGCTGGTGAAAAAAAAAAAATCCAGCCATTGTTAGTTGGTTGTTTCAGCTGGTAAAAATGTCATTGGGGCGTCTAGATTGGTAGAACATATAACAAATAAACCAACAGAACAGGTTAATTTATTATACATTTTAGAACTCCTTCTTGACAAGGATACATATGGAAGAATGTACTTTAGTGTTAGCATCTTGCAGTAACTATGTCATGATGTTCTATGGACCTTCACAAGGGTCTATTCACTAAAAGATGAGATGCAGGGTGTTGAGGTGAGTTGCAGGGGAGTTGAGGTGAGTTGCAGGGGAGTTGAGGTGAGTTGCAAGGGATTTAAGGTAAGATGCAGGGAGCTGAGGTGAGATGAACATTCTATCTCACCAATTTAACTATATATTGTGCAGGGACAATCCTTGTGAGCTTCCCTTGCTTAGCAAACTCGCCAGGTTTGTCCCTGCACAATGTATAGCTAAATTGGTGAGACAAAATGTTCATCTCACCTCAACTCATCTGCAACTCACCTTTTAGTGAATAGACTCACAATGTATGTATGTATGTGTATGGTGGTCAAACAAAAAGTATAAATGAATGGGCTCCAGGTGGCAGGCTTGGAAGGGGCACTCTACCTATGTTGGAACATGGATCCAATCCTGTTTTATTTATAACCTTGGGCTGGTCAGGGAGATGTCCTCAGCAGTGTGTTGCTCCAGTGATCAGAGTCTGTGTCTTCCATATGGACACAGACTCACATTCCTCTGCTCCCTTGTACTTTTGCTCATCTCATTGCGCGGGGCTCACATAACATCCGGGTGCTCTGACACTTACAGGTGCCAGAGGGCTGAGCAGAAGGTGTTTATGTGTTAGACACTGGCGACTCAAACCATGCACTGGACCAACAGAGGTCCTTCTCCCAAATCCTTAATAGGTCACTGGCCATGTTTATACAATAGGTAATATAATACTTTTAAACATATTGAAATAAAAGTATAATGCTAAGGGGGTCATCATGTGTCAAACCAGCGCAGTTGGGGGGAAAATAATAGGTAAAACTTGGGTATGGAGCAAATTTCCAGATATTTGTAATGTTTTGCCTCGCCCCCCCCCCCCCTCCATTTTGTAACATGTTCCCTATATTTTTTATTTAGTATGTATATTTCCGGTCGTGGTCATGTGTCGTAATTATTTTTGTGCACACAAAAGAGTTTTGCGAAAAGGAATTATCATTCTGCACCTAAAAAATACACCAGCTTTTAGAAACCGCGAATACAAATACGGTAGTAAAATACTGACAGACATGATCATTTTTATTCACAATTTGCTTATATTTGTTATTTGAGGGCTACACATTTAATACACTGCAAAAGTAGCAACGGGCAAAGTTAGTTTTGCCTTTGAAATGGATTCACTTTTTTCTTAGGACTTGCCCCCCCCCCCCTTATCCCATAAAGGTGTACATGGGGAAAAAACATTGTTCAAACCAACAGATTGCATGATAAAGGGTTGTACTTAATGCATGTCTATATATGGTAAATCTGTGATCCGTGACTTAAACATTCTAGTGGAAAATGAGTCATTCAGTAAATGGATATAGTTACACATGGAAATGTTAAATAAGGTTTTTGTGTCTTCCAGGGAATTTGTTCATAATCATTGGCTGATCGTGGACTACAGAATAAAGCAGAACTGTGTTACAACTGTGTGTGTCCCATATAAAAATATCATGCGGCTCTTTATGTCTTGGTCCGCTTGTTACCAAAGTGGTTTACAATGTGACTTTCCTAAGGGATTACATTTCGTAATATGACCTCAGATTCTGTAGAAAGGTGACACGTGATCAATATCTACTGTAAGTAAACTCAAAATGGAGTCAGAACCGCCAACTGCCCTGCTTTGTTCAGGAAAATCCCGATGTTTGGGAGACTGTCGAGCTGTCCTGCCGAGCTTTACCTCTGTAGGTAGAGTTTGGCGGAACAATGGGGTTCAAGTCCGCAATCCTGTGGTCCTGATTACATTCTTCAGTGTCCGGGACTACTGGCAGCATTGTGCTCATCCGCAGTAGTGCTGTGACAACTCCAGTGACATCCCAAACTCGGGAGGAGTGACAGTGCTACCATGGATGCACTGTAGCGGTACTTGGTCTCCCAAGCTCCGCCCCCCAGCCTCCCGATTCGCAGGGGTAAAAAGTAGGTATGTAAGGTTTCCACCATTTTTTTTTTACCTGCCTTGCAGTGCGTAGATGTCATATGTGACTAGATGTAAATCAATTCACTAATCTGTGGGGTCCAATTCTTCATTGATTTCCTTCTGGTCACATATGATGTCCACATACATGCCGGTTACAAAATGGCAGAGGTGGCAACATCTGTTGGTAATTATAGTTTCTCTTGCTTTAATTTCCTTAAAGTGACTCCATCACGTAAATGGTATGTTCAGTTAGGGTTGCCACTCAGCTGGTATTGCCAATGTTAAACCTATGGGGCCACCAGCAAGGCCGGTATTTTTTTTGTATAAAAAGTGGCAACATTATGTTCAATGGAGGTTATAATGCATAAAGTATGCACAAGAAGTTGTGTTAGAAAAATATATGTGTAATTTGCGAGGGAAAAAATGTTTAAAATGTTTTTGAGTTATCTATGGTTCATGACATCACCAAGTGGCTTTTTATGCTAATTATACATTTACATAGTTGCCAACATCGGCCATGTTTCCAGGGACACATATTTGTTCCACATGCTGCAGAAAGAACATGCAAAGTCCAGCAATCTGTGGGATGCATATACGCACACAATCTCATGGTAGGTCCTATGAGATCTCCACCCTGATTAATTACCTGGATTGTATCTGTGCGTATATCAATTCTACATACTGACGGGCTGCTCTTTTGCATGCTCTTTCTGCAGCATGTGGAACAAATATGTGTCCCTGGAAATATGGCCGATGTTGGCGACTATGCATTTGCATATGAAGACACTGTATGATGTCAAAAATGGGAAACTCCACAGACATTGATTAAAACAAATGTATCTATTAATCTTTCAACACACTTGCAGTACTTTGACCAAAATATATTGATAATTGTTCATTAACTTCACATTGCAGACAGCAGTGTAAAGTCATTTAAGGTGTTTTGATTTACTGAGAAAAAACAACCAACTCTGCTAATATTGCCAGTATTATAGTGCAACACTATAAGCTCTAGTATTTAGAACATTTTCGGCATGTTTCAGCTGAGTAGAGTGGAAACAGATACTCCCAAACAGGCCATTAGTTAATGAGGAGCCTCAGCTTCTCTCAACAAATGTCAATATGTCAATTCAGTCTAGTGATTGTTGTATTTCACATTGTATATGTGTTATAATCCTGCCAGTGCTATTGTAAATGTTCTGCCATTTTCAGTGGTCAGTCGCCATGCAGAAATGTTTCTCGTAAAATGGTTCTGTTTATAAAGCCAAATGAACAGCAGAAAGATTATTATAAGTAGCACGTGCACTTATGTTTTTAAATTTACTTCCCTCCATGGCGTTCCTCACTGGCACTAGCACTTAAAGGTCTCACATTTTCAAATAAGTCCCACAAATGTTACAGTTGCCCAATGTCAGGGAGATTTTGCGATTATAGAAATTTACGGTCCTCATTTTATCGACCTATTAAGGATGCCAGGAATCTAATCTGCAAAATCAATCATGATCCACTTGCAGATTTTCTGTTCTATTTTCCATGCTTTGCTTAAGGGGAATTAAAAGCACTAACACTCCCACACATTAGGGAGCAGTAGTATTTATTGAAATACCAAAACATTGGTAGCCCCCTGGATGCACTATGGCGAAGGTTGTTCCACTCAGCTTATTTTCTGTATGTTGTGCATGTGTTTAATGTATGTGAAAAGACTTATATTTTCTTTAATAGGAAAATTAATCGTTTTTTTTAACCCTTGCTTCCTTGAAACGATTGAATTCGGTTGAATTAAGTTAACCCGACGTGTATCTTAATAGATACACGCGGGTTTACTAACTGCTGTGTCTCACATGCGAGAGAAGCACAAGTGAAAAAAAAAAACATTTAGTGTCCCTTTAAACAACGTACAGTTTTCCTGTAGTTTTAAATCGAAAGCTAATTTCACTGGGGTCTTTCCAATGATATCCAATTAGTAGGACTTGGACAGAGAGGCAGGACTGTTGCTGTAGCTTTATTGGCACTTTTTAGGGAATAGAAAGTGCGGAGGAGATGAGACAGACCAAAAAAATCGTAGAGCGTATCCAGCTACAAAATTTCTTATCGTAGAATAAGTCACAGAGTGCACGGAATGTTTGCGTTATTTCATACTGTGGCATTTTTAATGCCTGCTTATAATATGATTACCTCTGTTTAAAGTTGTTGGAATGCTTCATAACTTTCTCAAAGCTAGCAGGAGCCAGGTAAGAGGAGGTTTTCTACCATGTAAACAGACCATTCATATATGAAAAGAATTCCAAGAATGTAACATGTCTCTTCACGGATAACAATCCCTGACATCCCTCTTTGTTGATATGAAAGTATTTTGTAATACAAGTCAGGGATTCCTTTCCAAAATATGTTGCAGCCATTTCGACTGTTTATTTTCTCATGTCGTTAGGGCAACCGAAAAGCTCACTCCAAGCAAAAAACATCCCACTGTTTTATTACCTGTATACTAAGCTGCATAGTCGTAACCTAGTAATACAGAACCAAGTCCATCAAGTTCAACCCCTCTTCCTATCCGTCCAGCCTTTCTGAATTGCTACCATATTCCTGACTCAGGAAAACAAAATAAAATGTTCTTTTTAACTGAAAGATTACATAAATTGTAAACATTTTAAATAGAAATGCTTCAACCCCTTTGTGACGTGTGGTGCTTGCGGTCCCAGACGACCGCACAATCAGGGGGCTGACATCTTGAGTCAGATGGGTCAGATATTTATTTATCTGACCAAGGATTCTAAACAACATGTCTGCCCCCTGATAGAGCTATACAAACTCATTAAGGTATTTTTTGGTGATGTCCTTTAACCTGAATAGATATTACCTATCATCCTACTTCTCATTCCATGCATATGTATGTTCAACCATTATTTAGAGGGACACATAAAATAATTCATATTTGTTCACTGGCCAATCAATTAATCGAGGTAGTTCCTATGGTTCCACCTGGACACATGTGGATTCTTTATACAGTGAGGACCTGGCAACCCTAGTTGTACAACTGGTGAAACTGAATACTCCTTCAGATATATGCTCTCCACATGCTTCTGTGCAATATTTGTATAGTTTATAGTTTTGCTTTTTTGAAACAATTTAAAATGTTACTTCCTTTCCTCCCAGGCTACAGCCAAATGCTGAGAGCTAAATCAGTCAGCAGAGGCTGCAAATCTGCTATTTATTTATAAAGTGTTTTACTAGGAAGGATGCATTGAGATTTCAAGTATGTCCACAAACATTGCATTGTTACATTTGTGAGTAATGTAAACATATTTGCAATGCATAAAGTACACACATTTTTAGAATGGGAAACACCCATATTCATGGGGGACAGGTTCCAAACCCCCCAGCGGTTGGCCAAAACAGAGGATAGTAGCTGGGACGGTACCCTCCGTGGACAACTATGCTTAGTTCCACCCCCCTACTGTTATACCAATGTCTGTGATATATCATTATGTCTGTATATAAGTTTGTGTTGTTTTCCTGCACTAGTGATTTGGATGGCTGGAGAGATCAGAAGATCCAGGGGCTAAAATCACTGCTCTCAGCCCTTGTGAGTGCTGAGGGTCCCTAGGACGGAGGTATTTAGCTGGGGTACCATCACAGTAGTGGGGTTCCGTCACAGTAGTGAACGCAATACATATCGTTCGCTACTATCCTCAGTTTTGGCCATCTGCTGGGGGGCTTGGAACCTGTCCCCCATAAATATGGGTGTATAGATATTTATATACAGGGATCACATTATTAAGTAAACTAAGAGGTTATTTGAAGACATGTGGAGTAAATTAGTTAGCACTAGTGTATCAAGCGCGGAGATGATTCGTGTTCTTGGCGAGATTATCCAGAGATACTTCTAGGCCATGGTCAAGCGCTGTTGCCTGATACCACGGGTGCGGAAGATGCGGGTAAGGTGAGTTCACCGGATTTACGTTTAATATACATGTAATAGGTAGGTCATTTTCAAGTCTAAGTAGTCGGTTAATCCGGTATCAGAGTGGCTTTTATGTAAAGAATACATTCTTAGTTGCTCGAATTCATAATGGAATGCAGGATTAGATCATGCGGAGTTTATGTTGAGTTGGGACAGTGGTGAGACATCCCATGGCTGGTCAAAAGGAGAAATGGAGAGGTGACAAACTTATTGTTTTTTCTTCAAGGCCTTCTTAATAAGTGTTTTTTTTTTTTACAAGATGTAAGTCTTAAAACATAATCCATAAAATACATTCCAAAGATCGTATGTGTATATGAAAACATCCCTTAAGTGTCAACATAAATCATGGTGGGGTAAAGTCAAATAAAACCCCCGCCCCGTAACGCATTACTACACATATCTACCCATCCCCAACTGAGCCAACAGACCTGTTACTCACATCTGGGTTGGGATTTGCATATCAAGCCAAGAAGAGTTTTCTTGCGATTGGCTGCCGAAAAAATGTTGTGTCCCAAGACTATGACTAGTACAATTTGCACATAATGTGATACATACTCTCATTTATTATAGAAAATGCATAAGAAAATACACTAGAAAAGTAAATTTCAGTAAGAACATTATCTTAATGAAACCGTATGTGTCTAAAATTTAAACAGATGCTCCCTTTTTAGGGGAAAAGAAAAAAAAAGGCCTTTATGTAAATTCGTTAACGAGCACCCCCCCTCCTCCCCAAGAGTAACATGCAACCCTTTCTGAAAGCTATCATTGTGATATAGTTCATTAAGTTGCTTTACTCTTTTAGCAGAGTAGTGCACTCATTAATCACAATAGGATGATAGCTTCTGGCTGTCGGAGCTACCATGATTATATTAGCTTTCCAAATAGATATATTGCAAGCCAGTAACTGGATAATATTTATCATCTCAAGATTAAAAACAAGCTCCAAATGAATTTATTTTGGAGACAGTAGCTGTCAATGCAGTCTTTGTGGTACTGGATAATCTTTTTTTTTGGAAGCGCGACTAAGCTGTATATAATTTCTCTTTTCTTTTTCGCTATATATTGGAATATTAAGCCTGCGTTCTGTATTATTCGCTAATTAAATTGGAATTGTAATGCACAGTATTATCTAGACGTTTAACACGTGTGCACTTTTGTTTTTATGTACTTTCATTTAATACACAATGTACACATGCACATGTATAAATGTATATATTAGGCATAAAAAAATGGCTTTTTAAAAAAATAATATTTCCCAATTATTACATTTTGGGGGGGGGGGGGGGGGACTCTATAATCTAGTTTGGTTCCTGCAAGGGATTACAGCAGGTGAGTTTAATAATTACTATTACTTATTAGAAAATAATAGCTGCCAACAGTCTTGAATTTGCCAGGCCAGTCCCTTTATTGTGGTCCTATCACATCAAATTCCCGGTCAGTCTGGGAATTGCAGGCATCTTGGAAAGCCTTCATATCCCTCTCGATCGGGGGTGTCCGATTGCAGCCCACCAGCTGCATTGCACTGTGCACAGGAATCATTCCATTTAAACTGGGAATTTATAATGGGCATACACAGCCTAAACTGTATTTGTACCAGCTAGCCTGGAGCTCACTGCTGCATGTGATGTCATGTGGAATTGCGTAACGCTGCCCATTTAGCCTCAGACCTTTTTCAAGACCCACAAAGACAATGTTAGCAAGTATGTAATTATGTCTTGGCCAATTGATATTACTCGACCCACTCATTCCTATTATGTTTAAACACTTGTTTTTAATGGTGAGAAGCACAGTGTTCTATTGTTTCTTCCTTGTATACAGCGACCCACCCGCCCGAAGAAAGAAAAAAAAAGTTTAAAAAAAATGTTTGCCTGTAGAGACACTGGATTGGGGAGATCAAAAGAACCCCCATCACCAGCCCTCTGCTCGGCAAGCTAGCTGAGAGGTGTAGCTCCGCCCCCACCTTGTGAAGCAGAGCAGGGCGTGGTGAGCCGTGGGCAGCAAGAAAAAGTGCTGGTAGTCCAACATGTCATCCCAAGGACTATAGGGAGTTGTAGTCCAACATGTCTTCCCAGGGACTATAGGGAGTGGTAGTCCAACATGTCTTCCCAGAGAGTATAGGGAGTGGTAGTCCAACATGTCTTCCCAGAGAGTATGGGAGTTGTAGTCCAACATGTCTTCCCAGGGACTATAGGGAGTGGTAGTCCAACATGTCTTCCCAGAGAGTATGGGAGTTGTAGTCCAACATGTCTTCCCAGAGAGTATAGGGAGTGGTAGTCCAACATGTCTTCCCAGAGAGTATGGGAGTTGTAGTCCATCATGTCTTCCCAGAGAGTATGGGAGTTGTAGTCCAACATGTCTTCCCAGGGACTATAGGGAGTGGTAGTCCAACATGTCTCCCCATGGAGTATGGGAGTGGTAGTCCAACATGTCTTCCCAGGGACTATAGGGAGTGGTAGTCCAACATGTCTCCCCATGGAGTATGGGAGTTGTAGTCCAACATGTCTTTCCAGGGACTATAGGGAGTGGTAGTCCAACATGTCTTCCTAGGGAGTAAGGGAGTGGTAGTCCAACATGTCTTCCCAGGGACTATAGGGAGTGGTAGTCCAACATGTCTCCCCATGGAGTATGGGAGTTGTAGTCCAACATGTCTTCCCAGGGACTATAGGGAGTGGTAGTCCAACATGTCTCCCCATGGAGTATGGGAGTTGTAGTCCAACATGTCTTCCCAGGGACTATAGGGAGTGGTAGTCCAACATGTCTCCCCACGGAGTATGGGAGTTGTAGTCCAACATGTCTTCCCAGGGACTATAGGGAGTGGTAGTCCAACATGTCTCCCCATGGAGTATGGGAGTTCTAGTCCATCATGTCTTCCCAGAGAGTATGGGAGTTGTAGTCCAACATGTCTTCCCAGGGAGTATGGGAGTTGTAGTCCAACATGTCTTCCCAGGGACTATAGGGAGTGGTAGTCCAACATGTCTTCCCAGGGAGTAAGGGAGTGGTAGTCCAACATGTCTTCCCAGGGAGTAAGGGAGTTGTAGTCCAACATGTCTTCCCAGGGACAATATGGAGTTGTAGTCCAACATGTCTTCCCAGGGAGTAAGGCAGTTGTAGTCCATGAGCAGATGACTGGGCACAGCTGAATTCCTACAAAATGCATTATTTTGTGGCTTGTTTACATTTGTGTATTAGTCATCAGATACATGACACCTAGGATTAAAACCTCCTTTTTCAAAATATAATATTCTTCTTATATGAAGAAAGTATTCAAGGATAACTTTGCTAAACAAATGTTTAAACAAATATTCTGCACCCTCTGCCCCATCTTCTCTTTAGCTAGAAATTCTAAAGAAATTGAGTTGGTTCCAGAATGATTAGCTAGATAACATCTTGTGAATAGACACATCAGTGAGCTCATGTAGATAAGTCTGTGTTCATGACTATTCCTCTGACAGTAAAGTTTGTCCCACTATTTTAATTCAAGTAAACCAATATATTTTCTTTTTCATTGTATTACAGATTCATTTTATACTCCACTTTATATAGCAGAGAGCTCCACCATCATCACCAAGACTCAGATATTTTCCAGTTTATTAATTTTTATGTAAGTAATTTTGCTAATTTGTATTATTATATATTTTTTGTAAACTTAATAGCTTTAGTGTATTAGCAGTAATGTATTGTAACTGACTCTCACAAGCGCTTTAAGTATACTATATCCCAGAGTTTCAGTTGTGTGTATGCCTATCACTTTATTAACTACATATTGTTTTGCTCACCCATACGTGTGTGTATATATATATATATATACATAATTTTGTTTTTTTTTATTTATGTTTTATATATTGTGTATAAATGAGATAGTTTTGCACTTTTATTTACCATACATATGGTCTTTTTTGTAAGAATAATAGTATTTGTGCCAATATTCAAACTAAAAAGGGATTCTTTAATTCTCCTTTTATCTTTTTCCTTCCTCCTCTCATCTTTTTGTCCTTGCCGTTGAAGAAGTCCTACAGCGAAGTGCGTCAGATGTTCTTTCGCTGGACAATCATTGCAATATGTAAACAAGTTCCTATATTCTGGGCGTCACCAGACCAGCTTTTATTTGTGTCATTTTATTTTATTGTATTTTACTGTTAATTTAAAAGTATATTTTTGTTTATATATTTTCCAGTTGTATACACCTAATGAAGAGACCTGAGAGATCTTGAGAGCTTGCACTCTTAACCCACTCACTTGTCTCCTGTGTTTGAATAGCTAATACGGTACAAAGGTCTCACCTTTCGGGGACTATTATTGAGCAGATATGGAAAGGTTTATGGGTCTATTCGCTTGAGGAGGTCGACTTTCAATTTGGGGCTATGTCAAATTCAACCTGCTAACTCAACCTGCTTGAGGTATTCATAAAAAGGAAACTCGGTATCCAAGTCGGCCTCGGCTCGACACCAAAGTAGACCTCCTTGGCATAACTCTACTCGCCACATCTTGACCAAACAAAAAATGTCAGTGATTACCCTTGTGCGAGGTTGAGCTGAGGCATCCACGAGGGAATGAGTCTGTTTGAATTTGGAGGTCGAGATTGGGGCTGACTTTACTCGAGTGAATAGAACCCTAAGCGTAAAACATAAAGCCCAAGTTTTGTGTTGTTTTTATATTTTTAACTTCTCTTGCACTTTTAGTCCACAGAATTTAATACAAACATAAACGAGCTAACGTAAACGCCAGATATCATTGCACATCTGGATTGGTTCCAAAGCATACACGTTGTAAAGGTGATACCCATAGCATACTACACAAACTGGAAAGAATTTGGCCATCTATCAGCTGTACAGCAATGCAAAGTTGAAACTAAGGTGGAAAGGCCACTCTTAGGTAATGGAATGTAAGATTGTAGCATCTCAGTGAGTGAATAGAGGAAGAAGATAAAGTGAGCAGTTAAAGGAAATGTATGAAGTGCTAGAATCATTATGGAGAGATAAGTTCTAGGGAGGAGGTATGGTGAGAGTTTTTAAATATGATTTTGGCTTGGGGATCATCATAGGAATACTCTGCTTGGCGTTCCAGGATTACTTTGTTTACACTTAGTCTGTCCATCTGTTATAGGGTCAAAGAACGTTCCGTGGAATTTAGAAATATTTTCCCTACCACACCTTCAGTGTATTCCAGTTTAACCCCTTCCTGCATATGAACGATCTATGCTGTCCTAAAGGACAGGGCTCAAACGCAGTTAAGGCTGGGCCGTCTTTACCACATGGGGCAGCTGCCCTGGGTTCAAGCACACTGCAGGGGCCTTGCAACTTAAGCCCTCTAGTTGCTGCATTGTTTGTACTTGCCAGAGTTGCCCGTTGATCGCGAAAACCGTTCATTTCACCGCAGGACGTGTCAGGCACGTCCATTGTCGGGAATGGAGATCCCGGCTGGATGTGCTTGACATGTCCATTGTCGCGAAGGGGTTAACATGCAATAACATTTTGATGCATTTTGATGCATTGTCCACACTCAGTAGATAAAATAATTCCTGCAGTGCCATCCAAAAGTCACACAAACTCCAGTTCAAACCCAATTCTCTCTCTTGCTGAATATGCCAATAAAAGTACCACTGAAATGGAAAACAAAATGTGCTCCATGCCCCATGTGCTATCGAAACATTTTTCCCCAACATGTTGTATCACTATTCCACCTATTGCAATTTTATGAACCAGACGATCATCTAACAGGACACTTGCTGATCCTCCTGCATTCCCCTAACCCTCCCCAAATCCCTAAATGTGCAGAGGCAAAAACTCCCTGCAAATGTCCAGTACAGACTAAGTCCTCCCTTAATGTGTCAGCTCACAGCCCCTCAAACAGGGGAACACACACTGCACCACATTTCACACAGTGGCGGATCCAGGGGGGGGGGGGCAACGGGGCAATTGCCCCCCCCCCCCCCGAGAAGAAAAAAAAAAAAGACACTTTAAAAAAAAAAAAAAAAAAAAAAAAACGCGCTTGCAGGCAGAGACTGAGGTGAGAAGGGATCGGAAGATCCCCCTCACCTTCTCTGCCTGCCGGCAGGCTGCACGGGGAGCTGAACAGGCAGCACAGAGAAACTGCCTGTTCGGCTCCCCGTGCAGTGTGCCGACACGGAAGTGCCAACAGGTCACGTGACCGGCGCGTTGACTTCATACGCGCGCCGGGTCACGCGACCTATCGGCACAACCATCTGTGAGACGAACAGGCAGCATGGAGAAGACCATGCTGCCTGCCACTAGCCACCAGGGAAAGGTAAGTGCTGGGGAGATGGGGGAATGTACTGGGGAAAGAGGCAGGGGCTTATTAATGATAGGAAACACTGGCATATTACTGGGCAAATTGGCAGGGGATATTAAATGGCAAATAACTGGCATATTACTGGGCAAATTGGCTGGGGATATTAAATGGCAAATAACTGGCATATTACTGGGCAAATTGGCTGGGGATATTAAATGTCAAATAACTGGCATACTACTGGGCAAATTGGCAGGGGATATTAAATGGCAAATAACTGGCATATTACTGGGCAAATTGGCTGGGGATATTAAATGGCAAATAACACTGGCATATTATTGGGCAAATTGGCTGGGGCATATTAAATGGCAAATAACTGGCATATTACTGGGCAAATTGGCAGGGGATATTAAATGGCAAATAACTGGTATATTACTGGGCAAATTGGCAGGGGATATTAAATGGCAAATAACTGGCATATTACTGGGCAAATTGGCAGGGGATATTAAATGGCAAATAACTGGCATACTACTGGGCAAATTGGCAGGGGATATTAAATGGCAAATAACTGGCATATTACTGGGCAAATTGGCTGGGGCATATAAAATGGCAAATAACTGGCATATTACTGGGCAAATTGGCAGGGGATATTAAATGGCAAATAACTGGCATATTACTGGTGCAAATTGGCAGGGGATATTAAATGGCAAATAACTGGCATATTACTGGGCAAATTGGCAGAGGATATTAAATGGCAAATAACTGGCATATTACTGGGCAAATTGGCAGAGGATATTAAATGGCAAATAACTGGCATATTACTGGGCAAATTGGCAGAGGATATTAAATGGCAAATAACTGGCATATTACTGGGCAAATTGGCAGAGGATATTAAATGGCAAATAACTGGCATATTATTGGGCAAATTGGCTGGGGATATTAAATGGCAAATAACTGGCATATTACTGGGCAAATTGGCTGGGGCATATTAAATGGCAAATAACTGGCATATTACTGGGCAAATTGGCTGGGGCATATTAAATGGCAAATAACTGGCATATTACTGGGCAAATTGGCTGGGGATATTAAATGGCAAATAACTGGCATATTACTGGGCAAATTGGCAGAGGATATTAAATGGCAAATAACTGGCATATTATTGGGCAAATTGGCTGGGGATATTAAATGGCAAATAACTGCCATATTACTGGGCAAATTGGCTGGGGCATATTAAATGGCAAATAACTGGCATATTACTGGACAAAATTGGCTGGGGATATTAAATGGCAAATAACTGGCATATTACTGGGCAAATTGGCAGAGGATATTAAATGGCAAATAACTGGCATATTATTGGGCAAATTGGCTGGGGATATTAAATGGCAAATAACTGGCATATTACTGGGCAAATTGGCAGGGGATATTAAATGGCAAATAACTGGCACATTACTGGGCAAATTGGCTGGGGATATTAAATGGCAAATAACTGGCATATTACTGGGCAAATTGGCTGGGGATATTAAATGGCAAATAACTGGCATATTACTGGGCAAATTAGCAGGGGATATTAAATGGCAAATAACTGGCATATTACTGGGCAAATTGGCTGGGACATATAAAATGGCAAATAACACTGGCATATTATTGGGAAAATTGGCAGGGGCATATTAAATGGCAAATAACACTGGCATATTACTGGGAAAATTGTCAGGGGCATATTAAATGGCAAATAACATTGGCATATTGGGAAAATTGTCAGGGGCATATTAAATGGCAAATAACACTGGAATATTATTGGACAAATTGGTTGGGGCATATTAAATGGCAACTAACACAGGCATATTATTGAGCAAATTGGCAGGGGCATATTAAATGGCAACTAACACTGGCATATTATTGGGCAAATTGGCTGGGGCATATTAAATGGCAACTAACACTGGCATATTATTGGGCAAATTGGCTGAGAGAGCCATACATGGGAAGGGAGAAGAGAGAGACATAAATGGGATGGTAGAGGAGAGACAGACAGACATGGGTTCGCAGAGGAGAGACAGACAAATATGGGATGGCAGAGTAGAGACAGACAGATATGGGAAGGGGAGAGGAGACAAACATACATGGGAAGGGAGAGGAGAGAGACATAAATAGGAAGGGAGAAGAGAGAGACATAAATGGTATGGTAGAGGAGAGACAGACAGACATGGGATGGGAGAGGAGAGACAGAGAGATGGGAAATGAGAGAAGAGACAGATGGACATGGGAAAGAAGAGGATACATAGACGGACATGGGAAGGAAGAGGAGAGAAACGGGCATGGAAGGAAGAGAGACAGAGGGACACGGGGAGTGAGAGGAGTGCGACAGACATGGGAAGGGAGAGGAGCGTGACAGAAGGACATGAGAGAGAGGAAAAGACAGACGGACATGGGAGAGAGGATAAGACAGACGGACATGGGAGAGAGGAAAAGACAGACAGACAAGGGAGAGAGGAAAAGACAGACGGACATGTGCCCCTCCCGAGATCAGACTCTGGATCCGCCCCTGATTTCACATTAGTGTTAATCAAACATTACATATTGTATTTGTGTTTAGTAGGAGATTCCCGCCCTTTGATTGCCAGGGATCAAGCCTTCCCAGAAGAGTGGAAGCTGTTATAGCTGCAAAGGAGGGACCAACTACATATTAATGTCTATGTATTTAGAATGTGATGTTCCATAAGACCCTGTTGGGGTTATGATCAGGTGTTCCAATACTTTCATCCATAGAGTGGATGTGTTAATTCCCTTGGATCACTCTTTGTGGGCTATTTACAAAAACATTAATTGCCGATTTGGAAAGATAGGCAAGGATTTAAACTCAGGTATTGGCAGCTGTACATTACCTGATACAATATTTTTAGATAGGTACTACAATGGCAACATTCAAAATGATTTAATTAGGGTTTATTAACCTTCTTTTGGATCAACAGTGGGAAGGATAGGTAAAGGGTTAAAGTTGATTGACTATGGACTATGAAATTACTATGTTACTATGCAAATTAAAAAAAAGAAATATATCTGTCCTAATAGTTTTTTCCGTAACCATTTCTTTCTCTTACAAATTACAGAGTTAATGCCTATGTCTCTAAGCTTTATTGGAGATCACTGAATGTAGAGGCCTCGGAGACATTATTTTCTATGTAAATCCTCATTAGATCAATTGTTTTAAAGTAAAAATAAGTGCATCTGACATATATTTTATAAACATGTACAACAGATAGAAAATAATCTAGTTTGACCAACATGTTCTCACTTGTGGCATGTTCACTCTCCCAAGAATGAAGACAACATGTCGTGGACTTTTTAAGTAACCCTACTGAGGAACAGGTGGAGGCAAGTTATGTTTTGAAGGTGTATTGAGCAGATCTATAAAAGTTTCAGCGTAAAACATAAAATACAAGTTTTGTGTTGTATTTATATATTTTTTACTTCTCTTGTACTTTTAAGTGAGTCCGCAGAATTGAATATAAACTTAAACGAGCTAACGTAAACGCCAGATTTTATTGCACATCTGGATTGGTTCCAAAACAAGCATGTTTTAAAGGTGATACCCATAGCTGCACAAACTGGAAAGAATGTGGTCATCTATCAGTTGTACGGCAATGTAAAGTTGAAACGAAGGTGGAAAGGCCAACGCGTATGTAATGGAATGTAAGATTGTAGGATTCCGTACGGGTTTGAATATAAGGCACAAAGGAGAGAAGCAAAGTCAGAAAGGTTCTGCTGAGACAGAGGTGGTACAAGCAATAACATGGTACTGGGAAAATGAATTACTTTCAAAACTTTTCACAACAGTTAGTTTTTGGTGGGACTGGAGGAATTAATTCCATTCACATTTGATAACAAACTTTCGAAAGCCTATGTTTACTCCAGGAATGTGAGTTCCTGGAAAAGAGTAAATTCACAGAATACAAATATTGTACTTGTCATGTACTGACTGATTTGTTAAGTGAATGGGTTTAAGGGAGGATAAAACTTTCTTATCCATAATCCAGCTGATATACATAAACGCATTTCAGGAAGAAGTGTCCCCACAGGTTTTTAAGATGATCGTTGATTATAATATATTTCTATATTATCAACTTGCTGCTCAACACTAGACAGATCATTTTTTAATGAAATGTTGTATTAATTATTACAAATGCCTTTGCTGTAAATATATAATTAATTCCGAATATGAAGTAGAATATTGAACTGTATTCGCAATACATCCAGGTTAGTTTACCTTGATAAAAGAAATCTTTATATTCACATACTCCATTGGTTTTATTACTTATTTTGGTTTGTTACTTCATGAGTGACTTAATTATATAAGCTGGAATGGAATCACCAACCTGGCAAGCTGGCGGAGGCAGTGTGTAGCTTTGGGCAATGTTCTGCTGGGAAACCTTGGGTCCTGCCATTAATGTGGATGTTACTTTGACACGTACCACCTACCAAAGCATTGTTGCAGACCATGTCCACCCTTTCATGGAAACGGTATTCCCTGATGGCATTGGCCTCTTTCAGCAGGATATTGAGCCCTGCCATAAAGCAAAAAAATGGTTCAGGAAAGGAAGACAACAACGAGTTCATGGTGTTGACTTGGCCTCCAAATTCCCTAGATCTCAATCCAATTGAGCTTCTGTGGGATGTGCTGGACAAACAAGTCCAATCCATGGAGGCCCCACCTCTCAACTTACAGGACTTAAAGTATCTGCTGCTAACGTCTTGGTGCCAGATATCACAGCACACCTTCAGACGTCTAGTCGACAGGTCAGGGTAGTTTTGACTTCAAAAGGGGACATGCACAGTATTAGACAGGTGGTCATAATGTTATGTCTGATTTTGGTGTGTCTATACCACTTGGACATAAGATTTAGTTAGATAATTATATGTTTTATTTAAAAGAGCTACATCCTAAACATACCTTGTACTGTAAATGAAGAGAATAACAAATAATCTAGACACTGGTCTATTCATTTACGATGAAGTCTGGTAAATTGCCAAAGGATTTGAAAAAATGATATCAAACTAGCTTGAAATATTCTCCATCTGTAGCCTTGATACCTTTATTGGTAACTGAGTAGGTTTAGAGTGCAAGCTTCTATGTCCTCTCACCTTTGACTCTACTGGTCTCCTGTGCTTCTATAGCTAACAAAGTAGCAGCAACAAAGAGGACAAGCCAGAGGAGGAAAAATGAACTCAGCGGATTGAGGATGCTGTTAATGCAATCGATAGGTATAACAGGTCTGAGGAGGTGGTAAAGAAAAGGTAATTACATTTAAAATATGTATACACTATTGGTTGCATGTTACACCATACTGAACTCACAACTGAAGTTTATGTAACACATGTACTAGCTGTGCCAAGCTTAGCTAGGAATCTACACTCATAGGTTGCACATAATGGCTGCCACACATGTAGACTCTGCAAGGTTGTGTGTAGATAATTGTAGCTGATCTCATAATCTCCTCTCATTAGGAAGTGACGGAGCATAGGCTAAACATCAAATCTCCAGACAAAGAATGCAGCATGCATGTTGTTTACAAGATGGATCAATGAGAATACATGCCAAAAGCACACCGTAATACACCTAATCGAGGCACAGTGACAATAATCAAAAGCTGTGCAGTAAAGATAATTTTTTAACTCCATGCCTCCAAGTGCCATATCACCTGGTCCATGGAACTTGCTTACCTGTGTCAGTTCATACACTTTCTCGTTGACAGTCAGAAGTATGAGGGGGTTATCTCCCCCATCTTTGTACATGGACTACATTTCCCGTGATCCAGTGCAAGTGGCACCGGCAGGCAGCACAACCACAGGATTTACATCACAGGAATATAGGTTCAAACCACCCGAGGGAGCCTACCTTGAGCCTCTACCTATCCTCCAGCCTCTACCTGCGGCCCAGGAGTCAGCAGCACCCCTCCAAGGTCAGACAGCACCAAGCACGTCCCGGCACCTCACCTCAGCCCTGCCAAGTGAGTCTGACAACACAAGCCACCAGATGCCAAACAACAGCAGCTCCTGCTCCATTGGTCCTGAACCAGTTTCTCGTACCCAGGGGTGGAGCCAAGTGCAAGACGTTGGTAAGTCTCAGCAGTTTCACCATGGCAACAAGTTACTTTTAGAACCTTGTCCCAGAATAGTTCTTGATACCCACAATGTGATGTCCTAGTGCAGTCATGGCTAAACAGGGCCCTGCAGATGTTTGGTAACCACATATCCCATGATACTCACCCAGCCTAGGTGGACATCATGGGATATGGAGTTCTCAAACATTTACAGTGCCAAGGTTAGCTATCATTGGTTATTCACTAGTGTATGGTGCCTGTAAGCTGCACTGAGCTGAAAATACTATGAATACCCTTATATTCCAAATAGAGTTAGGTGACTTCTGCAAGAACAAATGCTCTATACTATAACCTGAGCATCTAAGTATGAAAACAAACTTGTAGTAATATAAATTGATTCTATTTCAGCATTTTTCAAGTGGATCCTTTAACAGTTTGAAATGGGCGAGTGATTTATTACTTTACAAGTTGCCTGTTTCTCTTGGATTAAAATGGTTACAATAAGTTTGTATTACTTTATTTATAAAGGATTTCACCAGACACTATTTTGAGATTTCTCTTATTTTCAAGTACATTATTTGCTCGAATATAAGACAAGGTTTTTTTCAGAGGTCAGATTATAAGACAGGGATCCAGGTCCCCCACAGAGCTGCAGGGGACCTGGATCCCTCTCTCTAACAGCCGGGGGATGTCTGTGCGATGAGTGCAGACTCCCCCTGCTGCCACCCGGCACGACGGCCTGGACTTCTATGATGAAGCCGGGTCCTTCCAGCTTCATCATAAAAGTCCCGGCGGAAGTGCCGGGCAGCAGCGGAGGATGTCTGTGCGTATCGTGCAGACATCCTCCGCTGCCCCGCTAGCCACAAGGAGAATAGTGCAGCTGGGGCTGTCCGTCATACTAGACAGAAGTGTCGGGCAGCATGGAGGATGTCTGCACGAATCATGCAGACATCCCCCGGCTGCCCCCACTAGCCACCAGGGAGCAAAAAATAGGTGAGGGTGAGGGAGGGTGAGCGGGGGAGAAAGACAAGGGGAGGGGGAGAGAAAGACGAGGGGGGCAGAGAAAGACAAGGGGGGGCAGAGAAAGACAAATGGAGGGGGCAGAGAAAGACAAGGGGAGGGGGGGTAGAGAAAGATGAGGGGGCAGAGAAAGACAAGGGGAGGGAGGGGGAGAAAAAGACAAGAGGGGAGAGAGAGAGAGAGAGAGAGAGAGAGAGAGAGAGAGAGAGAGAGAGAGAGAGAGAGAGAGAGAGAGAGAGAGAAGTTTTGGGGGAGAGAGACAACGCAGGGGGGGATGGAGAGAGAGGCAGCATTGGCACAAGAAATACAAGAAATACATTTGTTTAATATCATTTTTATTGAATATTAAAAAGCAATTTACATGTGAATATATACAAGTAGAACTTTTTTCCTGTAGGGTAGTCTTATATTCAGGCTTTTAGTTTTTTTCCTAAAGGAATATCCAAAGTTTGGGGGGTCGTCTTATAATCAGGGTCGTCTTATATTCGAGCAAATAGGGTATGTCCTGGGGATAAAGTCCAGAACTGTATTATGTTGACTCACGTTATTGCAGATTAAATATTGTGCATTTTGAATTGGAAAAAATAACAATTAAAATAGTATACCTTATTCAATAACACACTGATAATTAATTTTAGTTCAATCCATGTTGCAGATGTTGTTTTAAAACGCAAAATATCTAAGACCCATCTTTCCAAATGGTGCTGCTCAAAATTCAATATAAAACACAGCATGAATGGTCATTGTTGTATAAAACTTATCACTAAATCAATCTTAATGTACCGCACCAAACATGTCACAATCAATGTATCACAATCTAAAACTAAACAGATAAATGTCAAAATATAACACAGTTACACATTTAAAGGTTGAGAATTAAACTAGCTCAGCAGGTTTAACCTTTGCAAGATCAACCTTTGTCTTCACCCAAATGTTTCCAATAACTCAATAAAAGTAGAATATCAGTCAGACAATTGTAGACAAAAAGATTGTAGACCTTTTCTATATAAACGCTTTCATAAAAGAATACAAATAAAGTACCAGTCTATTGCCTTGTCGTGTGACGACATTTTCTTTGGAACTTTGGTCAGATCTTTCTCCATCCAACCTAAGGTGATCTAGGATCTGACCCAAGATATGGAGAAAAAGAGTGCTCAGTAAGGAAAACTTTTTGTTTGGATTTTTCATTTTTATAATAAATTTACATTTGATAAAATCTTTCAATAAAACATAAGTACTTTTTTTGCCAATAGCTTTTCTTTAAAACAGCAATCAGATTACTGACTTGATCAGTATTATGAGTGTAAAACATATTGGGGGTCATCTATTCAAACTCCCGCATGAAAAGTGTCAGGAAGGTGCAATCGCCGTTCTTATCTATAACGGTGATTGCTCCTTTTTAAAAATACCAACACTTTTCAATGCAGGAGAAGGACCTCTGCCATGAAACCTTTGAATTCTAAAAACTATTTGCGGTTTTCTTGTTTTAAAAAATGTTAACACTTCCATTTTCAGATATAAAGTTGGCCCAAAAAAAAGTTCTAATATGTAAAATGTAATGAACTAAACTTAGTGTATTCCAAATATTCTCAAATGTTTGAATTGAAAACATGGTATGAGGTGCACTAGGTCAAAAAAGATCCAAAAGGCCTCTGATAATAAAGTGTAATCACTCGCAGAAGTAAGTGTGCACACTTAAATGGTATGTCCTGTTAGGTCTTCATTTGGACAGGTTCACAGCATGAATACAAATGTGATATGGGCAGAATGGGAGCTCAGATACATGGAAGAGACAGAAAATAAAATATAGTGTAATACAGCAGGATCAGTGAATGGTAGGGTGATACTGAGTACATGCACAAAATGTCTTCATTTACATTGTCCATCAAGATAAAAGGTTGGTCTTCACTCATAGAAGGCTGTGCAAAATTCTTCTTTAATAACCTCTATAAAACAAGTATAAAAGCCACTGGCATAGTATCAATAAAATATATTTAAAACCCACAATATGGGTACACTTACAAAACATCAGGCCACACAGAGAGTGGAAAGGGATGCAGAGAAACAGCACTCCAGGAGCCAATTTAGAAGGTGCAAAAAAAGTTGTTTAATGTTGAAAACAAAAGTAGTGGATTCCACAGAAGTAGTGCAAGTGTCATATACACAAAGCTAGACGCGTTTGATTAAGAGCCTGGAGCGCGAAACGCGTCAAGCTTTGTGTATCTGACACTTGCACTACTGCTGTGGAATCCACTACTTTTGTATTCAACATTAAACAACTTTTTTTTGCACCTTCTAAATTGGCTCCTGGAGTGCCGTTTCTCTGCATCCCTTTACACTGTTCAGCTTAGCAGTGTGAGTCGAGCACCGGCAGAAGGCACCGGAGACTGGGTGAGGACGGGGACTGTTTATCTCTATCTGGCAGTTTCCACAAGGGCAGCCCAGATTACCTCTCTTTGCACACAGATAGTGGGCAAATTCCCTTGTAAACAAAACAGTGGGTAAATGAAAGATAGATGATCTAGTATTCTCACTCCCACAGCTCCAGGAGACGTCCAGCTTTCTAAGGAGACAAAAAAAAAACCGGTTCAAATGCATTGAAAAGTGCATAACTTATAAAATAATCAAATACACTCACATTCACCAGAGCTATAGCTCTGGTATAACAGACTACATTCTTTGTAATTATTATGCCTTCAAAGAGTGAAAAAAAAAAAAGGGCGGGCAAATCCCTGGCAATCTTTTCTTGCACCATGGAGGCAGTAGACTTACAGGCTAGTACGTTTGACTGATACAGTATTAATTGGAAATCTTTGATAGACTTAAGCACCTAACATACTAAGTTGGATTCCCTTGATTCAGTCACCTCGGATATGTATTGACAGTGTACATGCCCTCCTGTTACTATATTAAATACAAAAAAACTCACATTCCTTTGGCTGTAGACCACATGAATTACTGCAAAAGGATAAGCTGGAGGGGGGGGGGGGGGGGATCGATAGAGTACTTTGCTATTTCTTATATTTATGTTTCATTGTTACAAGCTAAGTAAAAATGATGAGACATATGTTGCAGAAACAGAACATTAAATCAGATGCTACTGAATCCATTTAGTATTTTTGACAATATGTTAACTGAATTTCAAGTCAATATGGTTGTGTAAAAATTATTAAGACATAGCACTGTTGGAGAGATGGACTGGAAGGAATTCTTTCTAAATTAAAATGTCAACAAAAGATCAGGGCAATCAAATATATATAAATATAAAAAAAAAAGAATTTCAACGAATTTCTCAGGGACTTGGTTAAATATAATATCACTTGATGTTAATTTAATTCTTTCCATTTGTTATCTTTGAACTACTGGGATTAAAATTATAATGGGAACTGCAGAGATCCAGACAGAAAAGTCACATCTTTTATTTAGTGGCTTCAAATGCCAGACGCGCATTAAAGCTCATCGTTTTCTCTTATAATGTTATAATAAAATTCTATCATTCTATATTATGGAATTCTAAATTCTTTAATAATAAAGAATGTCCGACATAGTTATTAAATGTGGAATTGTATTTTCTGTGGGTAATTCATATAGTTGCATGGAGTTTTAGGTTAAAAAGACACAAATATTTCAATACAAGTCAGAGATCCTGAACATTAACTTGCCCCAGTCAGAGGTGACCACGCTGTCCGCCTAATTCCTCTGCAGATGGTGCAAAAATAAACTGAAATTAGATATCTCTGACTTATTTCTACAAAAACTTCCCTCTCCTACTAACTGTATTACAAGAGACCACTCCATGTCTCTTGGACAGGCCACATAAAAGCGCTAAAGAGAGTTTGTGGGTGTCCCCCTTCACAGAAACATAGAATGTGTTGTCAGTTAAGTACCTTTTGACAAATTTAGTCTGCCCAATTTTCTAAATATTTGTATTAGTCGCTGATCCAATCTTATATCTAGGATAGGCTTGTGCCTATCCCACGGATACTTAAACTCCTTCACTGTGTTTACGTCTACCACTTCAGCACCTCCTGTGGATCTCACCAACTAACATGAGCTACTATCACAGTCCTTCACTCAACACACCGGATCCATAACTGGACCACATATCTATCCCCTCCTCACCCCATTCAAATGTAAACCAGATTTTTCTTTGGACAGGACCCCCACCCAATTTTTATGCACTTCACTGGGCAACCCCTCAATGACAGGCAACAGAGCAAAACCTAGACCATTTTCAATACTGACAGTATCACACAGACACACTATCTTGTTAGGATCCCAACGTAATTCGATGAGCTAAGTTCATGCAACTCTATGCCACTTCATGGTATCTCCACCCTATATCAAATGCTTTTGAGCTCGACTACTCCCACTTTACATGGTTTTCTGGGAAGATGGGAAACAGACCTCCAGATAACCCTGAGCAAACTGCAATGGGAGAAGATGTTTTTCCTTACCCATAAAACAGGAAATGTCCACTAAATATTTATCCTATTGGTATTAGACCCCTGAGTACTATATAGGATCTTCCCTAAACGCCCTGATATGTGCTGGTGATGCAGGACGGTCCTGGGTTCCAAACTTCCCATCTTGTGGGAATGCCTGACAATAATTCGATCAACCCATACCAACTACACGGACCACCCCCCTGCATTTAAACCCACCTCATACCTTGTGCACCATACTTCCATGCCAATTTCTGTATACAAACAATTTGTGGTGAAATACCTACTAAACGCTATCAAATCATTGATCCCGCTTCGTTGGGGTGACCCTGCACCACCCATGAGAAGGAATAATGAATGAGTAATGAGTGTGGAAAATATTTGCACCATGGATGAATTATTTTCCAACTCAAGAAGGCGAGTCAAAAAAATATACAACAACGTGGTTCTTTTGGCTCCAGTTTCTGGAGGGTCCATTGACTCCCCAATGTTTAATCAATCTTGAACACATAGACAACCATAAGCCTCAATATATCTCGTTTTTATTTTTTCAAAGTATTTGTTTTCAACCAGATCCCAATGTTACTTTATTCATATAATGTAAATGGCCACACATATCAGTATTTCACTAGGCACATGCATGTACTCATAAGTCATATATTTTGCATTTAATTACTAGATCAGAATAATGTAATGTTATTTGTTGCACCTTTTTATCTCAATTGCAATGAGGCTGCTGCATCTGTCTTCTACCGCCCCCTACCCTCTTTATTTGTTCCTGTAGAACAATTGATTAAACACAATAAAAACTGTACAAAAAAGACAAAAATACTTTCAATTCCAATCGCTACTCTTGTTTGTTGAAACGGAATATGTCAAAGCAATCCAAATGTCACTCTTAGCAATTTTTTACATTAAATTATTTTTTTTACAAATAATCTTTCTCCTCTACAGATACAGTCATGCTGTTTCCTAGATTATTATTTTAAAATTATAGACTAAATTGAAAAAACAACAACCTTTGTGTGCCTATATTTAAAACATTTGCCCAACTAGAATATTTGTAATTAACAATAACTCTCTGCATTCCATCATCAATAAATTCTTAACCCAAGCAGATTAATATAATACCATGAAGTCCTAAATGGGTTTGACACTGTGATAATTTAATCAGAGACACACTAAATGAAAAAAAAAAAAAAATGTCTGCATTGCAGAAGTAACTTCCTTGACCACTGGCTTGCAGAAGAAAAAAGAAAATTATGAATAGACAAATTAACAGGTTTCCCTGGGAATTGTGTAATTTGCCTAACAAGCAGCAAAGTGATATTGTAAACAGGAGACAATATGGATACATTTACATTTCCCCCCTAGTGTTTGCAATGCTGCTAACACAACATATACATATTCTAAAATCATTTTTTTTCTACATTCATGGTATAAAATATAAAACAACAGAACAAATCTGAACAGGATTGCAAAAGTTGGCAGTGTTAAAAAATATAAACAAGACTTGCCAGCTGAACATCTGGTAAAATAAGGCAGAAGTCCACTTAGTAGAAAAGTATAAATCCTTTATTTATAAAAAAACGATATGAGTGAATATGACACACGGATAGACTAAAACACTTAACATTTAGCAGTGATTATGTCAGTTTCCATATGGTTTATTAGAGAATTACTCTATTTACTTTTATTTGAAAACTGCGGAAAAACTTTCGTATTTTAGCTAAACTAGTCTCATAGTCAAATAAAAATAAAAACGCTTTTTAGTTACTAGTAATGTATTTTATGTTTGTTTGTTGCCACAAACAATCAGCATATATTTCCCTACTGCACCGAGTTTGCTAGTCAGCTGACTGACACAGATCATGTGCGAATGACAGATACCTAATGGTTTCTATGATGGGTCTTTCATGCTACCCTCGCGGCTGTTTTTATTGAGTTCTTTCCCTCACATGATAGCTTCCACAAGACACCCCGATCAATACAACCTTTTAAAATGTAGCTGTTGATTATGTTTTTAATCGAGAGTCATAATGCTGCTTGACAAGCTAGGGAAGTCAACAGTGTTTTTTTTTGGTCTGGTCATAAATATACTAATTGTATGTCGTGGTGCAGAACAAAATATGTTTACTCTCAGAATAATTCCCTTGCAAACCTTGTTCATACAAAAGACATTATTATTCTAATCAGCCAAACAGAAGAGCCTTATACAAATACACATAACATTTAAACCACAAATGGGTTCTAACAAAATAGTAAGATTTCTGCTTTTTGCAACTATAAAATAATGTTGCACTACATAGTAGTACTTGGCTTATGACAGCTTCGGTTTCCACCACATCCCTTGCAGACATATATACGTATTTATATGCATTATTATTAAACTTTAGGATGTTACCTTTATTTCACTAGATAGTTGCCCCCTCACCATTACGGCAGTGGTCGTTCCTGCTAGACGAGTGTTTGGCAACCTTCGGCCCTCCAGATGTTGTTGACTACATCTCCCATAATGCTCTTACAGCGGTAATGCTGAAAAAGCATCAAATGTAGTCCACAACCTCTGGAGTGCAGAGGGTTTCCTACCCCTGTGCTAGACCCTCTTTTTCAAGATATGTCCTCTCTTTGGAGAGGAACTGCCTACTAAAGGAGCCTATATTAGGTGTAGCCATTGGCAAGGGCGTACCTAGAGCATTTGGCACCCGGGGCGGACCCCGAGTGTGGCACCCCCCCCCCCCCCCCACAATAAAAATGCAAGAAAACACCCACAATTTTTTCAATGTTTGATAATTGTACAATTATAGTTACCAGGAATAGTGTGCCAGTCAGATACCAGTAATATTGTGCCAGTCAGATACCAGTAATATTGTGCCAGTCAGAGCCCAGTAATAGTGTGCCACTCAGAGCCCAGTAAGTGTGCCACTCAGAGCCCAGTAATAGTGTGCCACTCAGAGCCCAGTAATATAGTGCCACTCAGAACCCAGTAATATAGTGCCAGTCAGAGCCCAGTAATAGTGTGCCACTCAGAGCCCAGTAATAGTGTGCCAGTCAGAGCCCAGTTATATAGTGCCACTCAGAACCCAGTAATGTGCCAGTCAGATACCAGGAATATTGTGCCAGTCAGAGCCAGTATTATTGTTTGTGCTAGTCAGAGCCCAGTAATATAGTGCCAGTCAGTGCCCAGTAATAGTGTGCCAGTCAGTGCCCAGTAATAGTGTGCCAGTCAGTGCCCAGTAATAGTGTGCCACTCAGAGCCCAGGAATATTGTGCCAGCCATATGCCCAGTAATATTGTGCCAGTCAGTGCCCATGAATATTATGCCAGTCAGATGCCAAGTAATTTTGTGCCAGTCAGTGCCCAGGAATATTATGCCAGTCAGATGCCCAGGAATTTTGTGCCAGTCAGTGCCCAGGAATATTGTGCCAGTCAGTGCCCAGTAATAGTGTGCCAGTCAGAGCCCAGTAATAGTGTGCCAGTCAGATACCAGGAATATTGTAACAGTCAGAGCCCAGTAATATAGTGCCAGTCAGTGCCCAGGAATATTGTGCCAGTCAGTGCCCAGTAATAGTGTGCCACTCAGAGCCCAGGAATAGTGTGCCAGTCAAATGCCCAGTAATATTGTGCCAGTCAGTGCCCATGAATTTTATGCCAGTCAGATGCCAAGTAATTTTGTGCCAGTCAGTGCTCAGGAATATTGTGCCAGTCAGTGCCCAGTAATAGTGTGCCAGTCAGTGCCCAGTAATAGTGTGCCAGTCAGAGCCCAGTAATAGTGTGCCAGTCAGATACCAGGAATATTGTAACAGTCAGAGCCCAGTAATATAGTGCCAGCCAGAGCCCAGTAATATAGTGCCAGTCAGAGCCCAGTAATATAGTGCCAGCCAGAGCCCAGTAATATTGTGCCACTCAGAGCCCAGTAATATAGTGCCAGCCAGAACCCAGTAATATAGTGCCAGTCAGAGCCCAGTAATATAGTGCCAGTCAGAGCCCAGTAATATAGTGCTAGCCAGAACCCAGTAATATAGTGCCAGTCAGAGCCCAGTAATATAGTGCCAGCCAGAGCCCAGTAATATAGTGCCAGCCAGAACCCAGTAATATAGTGCCAGCCAGAACCCAGTAATATAGTGCCAGTCAGAGCCCAGTAATATAGTGCCAGTCAGAGCCCAGTAATATAGTGCCAGCCAGAACCCAGTAATATAGTGCCAGTCAGAGCCCAGTAATATAGTGCCAGTCAGAGCCCAGTAATATAGTGCCAGCCAGAACCCAGTAATATAGTGCCAGTCAGAACCCAGTAATATAGTGCCAGCCAGAACCCAGTAATATAGTGCCAGTCAGAGCCCAGTAATATAGTGCCAGTCAGAGCCCAGTAATATAGTGCCAGCCAGAACCCAGTAATATAGTGCCAGTCAGAACCCAGTAATATAGTGCCAGCCAGAGCCCAGTAATATAGTGCCAGTCAGAGCCCAGTAATATTGTGCCAGTCAGAGCCCAGTAATATAGTGCCAGCCAGAGCCCAGTAATATTGTGCCAGTCAGAACCCAGTAATATAGTGCCAGCCAGAACCCAGTAATATAGTGCCAGTAAGAGCCCAGTAATATAGTGCCAGTCAGAGCCCAGTAATATAGTGCCAGCCAGAACCCAGTAATATAGTGCCAGTCAGAACCCAGTAATATAGTGCCAGCCAGAACCCAGTAATATAGTGCCAGTCAGAGCCCAGTAATATAGTGCCAGCCAGAACCCAGTAATATAGTGCCAGTCAGAACCCAGTAATATAGTGCCAGCCAGAGCCCAGTAATATAGTGCCAGCCAGAGCCCAGTAATATTGTGCCAGTCAGAGCCCAGTAATATAGTGCCAGCCAGAGCCCAGTAATATTGTGCCAGTCAGAACCCAGTAATATAGTGCCAGTCAGAACCCAGTAATATAGTGCCAGCCAGAACCCAGTAATATAGTGCCAGTCAGAGCCCAGTAATATTGTGCCAGTCAGAACCCAGTAATATAGTGCCAGTCAGAACCCAGTAATATAGTGCCAGCCAGAGCCCAGTAATATTGTGCCAGTCAGAACCCAGTAATATAGTGCCAGTCAGAACCCAGTAATATAGTGCCAGTCAGAGCCCAGTAATATAGTGTCAGTCAGAACCCAGTAATATAGTGCCAGTCAGAACCCAGTAATATAGTGCCAGCCAGAACCCAGTAATATAGTGCCAGCCAGAACCCAGTAATAAAGTGCCAGTCAGAACCCAGTAATATAGTACCAGTCAGAGCCCAGTAATATTGTGCCAGTCAGAGCCCAGTAATATAGTGCCAGTCAGAACCCAGTAATATAGTGGCAGCCAGAGCCCAGTAATATTGTGCCAGTCAGAACCCAGTAATATAGTGCCAGTCAGAACCCAGTAATATAGTGCCAGCCAGAGCCCAGTAATATAGTGCCAGCCAGAGCCCAGTAATATTGTGCCAGTCAGAACCCAGTAATATAGTGCCAGTCAGAGCCCAGTAATATAGTGCCAGCCAGAACCCAGTAATATAGTGCCAGCCAGAGCCCAGTAATATAGTGCCAGTCAGAACCCAGTAATATAGTGCCAGCCCCCCCCCCCCCCCCATCACTTACCAAATCGCTGCTTCTCCCGGACGGACGACTCCTCCGTGCAGTTTTCTCTTCTCCCTCCTGCACGGAGGAGGGAAACACAGTCGCCGGATGTGACGTATCGTCACATCCGGTTGCTGTGATTTTTATTTTTTATTTTTTTTTCCACCCGGCGGCCGCATCCAGAGGATTCGGCCGCCTGAGAAAAAAAAAAAAGGTAAGCAGCGCGGGGGGTGCCGGCAGCACCGGTGGCACCCGGGGCGGGCCGCCCCCCCAGCCCCCCCCTCGGGACGCCACTGGCCATTGGAGGGAAGGGGTTGGTTCATCAGAAAGATGAAGTAAAGACCGTTATCATGGAGTCATCAGCATCATGTCCAGATCTAGGATTTGACAGGCAGGGTTCACTGAATCTATGCAATAACCATCAGAGTCACCTACAGGGATATGGCCATACAAAGACACCAGTGTATGTGGCTAGGTCTGTAAAGGGTCATAGAACATCATTACATTTATGATAAGAATACAAAACCATAGACACTATGATAAGAATACTCGTGGGATTAGTTATGGTTTATATAGAATGCAACGTTTTGGGTCAGGAGAATCTTTGCTTACCAAAGGTTTTCTTGAATCAAAGATAGTGTCTGTGGTTTTTGTGCAATAAATCCACAATTTTCCACCGTAGGACACACAGGGCTTTCCCACATATAAGCCAGTGAAGAAATCCGATTTGTATTTCTAAGGCGTCCAATTTGCCATAGGAACATGGCTGACAAATGCTCAATTCTTCTCGACCTTACAGTGAGTCCAGTCACTTTGGTGAGATATCTGAGCTGGCAAATTCTCCAACGTGGTAACTCAAGTCACAAGTTTGATTAGTGGTATGCTCAACTCAGTCCTTCAGCCTCCTGAACTTGATGAAATGAGCTCCATTAAGTTGGGTAAAAACAGAATCTCTTATCAGCTGTATCAGAGTATTAAAGTTAAGACTTCGGTTAAGTCCCCTTTGGGGGAGAGTGCTATTTGAAACTTTTGTCATTGTTATTGTAATAACTCAGGCACTTTACAAAGGTTTGTGGTGTGCAGAGTAGCAAGTCAGTCGAAAGCCACTATGTTTAAATTACCGAGCAATAGAAAAGTGTGTTTTTTTTTTTTACCTTGGCCAATGATAGTCTTCAACAGTCTTCATCTACACATTCACAAGTACAGCGTATAGATGAGATTGTATAGGTGGCAGATGTCTCGGTTTTGCATGTTAAAGATCATATAGTTAAACCTAATGGTCGAAAAACGTGTGTGGGAATTTTGGATAAGTGTTGAAATACCAAAGGAGTTTTATTTTTATTTTATTTTTTAATTGTGAGATGAATTATTAGTCTGGCTGTGTCTCATTTTCTTAATAAAGTTACTCTACCTTCACAGCAGGAAACTCCTCTCTCTGCTCCTTTCCTGTTTCTCTTTACTTTGTACTTTTCTGTATGGTGCCACAGTGCCGGAGGGTACGCACCTTTCTGATCTGCTACAACGACTCCACTGTGTGCTGCTATTATTGTCGGTTCTCCTGCTGTGTTTAGGCACTGATGTGATTGATATGGGTAGTGAGATGACATATGCTGGATGCTCTTATATCCTGGTGCTTCAGGTGGTATGCTCCCTGGTGCATACGATTGAGCAGCAAGTAGGAAACAACTGTTCGTCTTCCTCTGGTGTTTCATGTGTGGTTTTACTGTTATTCTTAGTATCATTTTTTTACTGTATCATTCATAATAATTTCTTTTTTGTGTATAACACTTTTCTCCGAGAGCACATACAGATAAATACAATTATTACCTCAATTCACGGCACTCTTTTATACAAATCAGAAGGGTAAAAGGCTGAGTTGACCCTTCCAGGATTTGAACCTCCAAAATAATTAGTCACGATCTCTCCACAATTTGCACCCTATACCCTTAGCTGGCACAACAGGCAATGAAGTTACATAGGCGGTCATGCACTGAACAAGTGCAGTGGGGAAAAAAAAGTAGGTAAAACTAGGAGGAAGGAGCAATTTGCGACTATTTGTAACATTCTGAGCTTTTTTTTTCCTGATTTGCACCTCTTCAGTTTTTTTTTTTTATTTAGCGTGCATTTTTTTCCAGTTGCGTTTATAAATTGCTATTATATTTGCACATGCTAAAGGGCATTGCGAATATTCTGTGAATAATAATTCTTATTTGCGTTTGAAAATGACACCAGCTTTTAGCAAAGTGCTATCAAAAGAGGTAGAAAAAATATTAGCAAAACTGCCTGTTTTTATTCGCAATTTGCTCGCGTGTACTATTGGAGTGTTAAATGTTTAGTACATTGCAAAAGGAGCGAAGCACAAAAATAGTTTTGCACATAAAACATATTTGTGTTTTTTTAGTACATGCCCATCTCAGTGTCCAAAGTTTAACTGTATTAATTATTTTGGCAGTTTTTGCGAGGTGTATTAATTCAGTGATACTGTTCAACCTACTGTTATGGAGGCTACAATTGTGGTGTAGAGCTAGAGAATATAACCAGCATTCTGTGTATGTGGGCACATTAATTGAATGAAAAATAAACACCAATGTTTATTTCTGACACCTTCACACAGGGCTAGGATTTTTGCCGCCCTAGGATTTCTCCCCACAATATGCCAGCCAGGATTTAGCCAACCAATATGCCAGGATCTCCCCCCACAGTATGCCAGCCAGGACTTAGCCATCCAATTTGCAAGGATTTCCCCCCACAGTATGCCAAGATCCTCCCCCCTTCCCCCTTACTTACCTCGTCGCTGCTGCTCTCCCAGTGCTCTCATCTGCCCGTCTGTGGCAGTGAGGGAAGCGTTGTGCGCTCCCCTCCAGCCAATGCGCATTCAGTAAAGTTTTTTTTTTTTTTTTTAAACAAACTATGTTGGTGTGTGTGTGTGTGTGCGAAAAAATATATTCATGAAATAGTATGCTGATACACATATGTGTGAATTCCCTATCATTTATTGAGGTTACGAATTGGCGTATGGCATTGATTTAAAAAGACATGTTTTGAAAATGGGAGATTAAAAATAACAGGTTGATTTCCAAGGGAATTGCACCAATCAGGCCAAGATATATTCCAATAATCAATTATATTTTCAAATATTCTATTTTGTCATATATTTAGTAATTCCATTTTTTTTTTTTCAAATGTATGTATTTTTTGGCTATAAAATAAGTAATAATTGTAATCCTTGAATTTTGAGTATAAAACTTCAGTGAAATGCGAGGCTACAGGAATAGGAGACTATGAGTTCTCCGAATCAAACTGACCGCAATTGAGGGTGCAAATTTGGGTATAATAGTCAAATAGCATTTAGAATGACCTGTATCGAATAGCTAAAATGCAGCGTTTTGAACATTAACCCCTTAACGACAGATGACGTGCCAGGCACGTCACGGCAAATCGAGGACTTGCCGACAGCTGACGTGCCTGGCACGTCATGCACTAAACTGAGTAAAGAAAGCGACCAGCGGTCGCTTTCTTTACTCTAACGGTGTTGCTACAATGCCTCTAGGTAGAGGCATTGTGCAACACCCCCCAAAAGTGCAGGGGCGCGCTACGATCACTCCACGGAGTGATCGTAGCAGCCATTTAAAAATGGCTGCGCCCACTGCACACATGTGCTTAGAAAGCGAACGATCGTTCGCTTTCTAAGCATCTGCGGTGTTTCTAAAGTGCCTCGCTAGCGAGGCACTTAGTAACACCTTGATGCTCCCCAGAGCCGATGGTGGTCGCTCTCCTGAGCGACCCCATCGGCTCAGTAGAAGGGAACGCTGCCTATACAGGCAGCGCTTCCCTTCTAATGGCAAGAGCATCGGAAGTGAAAGTATTTCACTTCCGATGCTCTAGGGGGAGCCAATCGATGCCGGCACAACAGATCTATGTGATCTGTGTGCAGGCATGTATGATAAGTGCTCTGATGAGCACTTATCATACTGTCAAAGGCAATATTAGCAAATATTGCCTTTGACAAGTATTGATCTGCCTCCCTCACCTTACTAGTTATAGTAAGGGAGAGAGACAGATCAGATAAAGTAAAAAAATAAAATAAAATAATAAAACAAATATTTAATAAAATTTTAAACACCAAGGGCTTTTATAAAAGCCATTTAACCCCTTCCCTGCCATTGATCGCTGTGTACGCAGTGATCATACACAGCAGCACATTTTTTGCTGTCTGTGCATTTTTTAGGGGTTAATTTTTTTTACTGTAATTCATTACAGTATAAAAAAAAGCTCTTTTAAGAGAGATTAACCCCTTTCTTGCTGTAGATCACTGCCTAAGCAGAGATCTGACGCAAATGCAGCAATCTTGCTGCAGAAGCATTTTTAATTTTTTTAAAACTTTTTTATTACACCCGTCACGTGTTAATTATACCCGCTAGGGGACTACGTTTAACGTAATTTTTTTTTTAAATAAGAGCTATTAACCCCTTCCTTGCCGTATATCACTTCCTAAGCAGCACATATGGTCACTGCCTAAGCAGTGCATATGGTCACTGCCTAAGCAGCGCATATGGAGCAATCTAGTCGCAGAAGGATTTTTTTTTTGCTATCAGCATTTTTTTTGTCAGACTCGCTAGGGGTTAATTATACCCACTAGGGGATTACGTGTATTCCTTTTGAAGCTGTCTGAACACGTGTATAGCGATCAGTAACAGCCGATCAGTGGCAAAGGTGGTTTGGTGATTTCTCAGATGAGCATCACCATTCGTCTGGTTCGATCAATATTGGTAAATATTGTTCTGACCCATATGGATCTGCCTCCCTCTCCTCACTTGAGTTTTAGTGAGGGAAAGAGACAGATCTGTATAACATAATTTTTTAATTGTAATAAATTAAATAAAATGTTAAAAAAATTGTGAGTCCCAAGGGCTTTTATAAAAGCCATACCCTTTGTATAGTGTAGTGTATTAACCCCTTCCCTGCCACTGATCACTGCACAGCAGAAATTTTTTTCTTGTCTGTGCATTTTTAGGGGTTAATTTTTTTGTACAGTACTACAAAGGCTCTTATAAGAGCTATTAACCCCTTCCTTGCTCTACATGTTCAAATTCCAAGTTTGAAAATCAAAAAGCGCACCTCTCAAATGTAGCCTTTCAACACCCAACAAAGCTGACAAAGCTATGCATGGGTGGTATCCCTGTGCTCGGGAGATGTTGCTGAACATATATTGTGGTATTGTTTGTCAGTGACACATACCGAAATATGTGAATTTGTGTCTAAAGTACAATGTATGTGGGAAAAAATACACAATAAAATGACTACCACAAACTTTGACAAAGGCTGGTGGTAGAATTGGTGCATGGAAAGTGTTAAAATAACACCATTTAAAATAGCCTAGGGTGTCTACTTTTACAAAATATATACTTTTTGGGGTAAAATACACTGTCCTACTTTAAAAAAAAGTCCCAAATGAAAGATGGGCTCAGGCTGGCTACACGTCAATATTCCAAGTTGAAAATGCGCACCTTCACAATGTGGCCCTTTTAGCCCCCAAACAACCCAACAAACCTATGCATGGGTGGTATCCCTGTACTCAAGAGATGTTGCTGAACACTTATTGGGGTGTTATTTGGCAGTGACACATACCAAAATCTGTAAATTCATGTCTGAAGTACAAGGTTTGTGAAAAAAAAACACAAAAAAATGACTACCACAAACTTTGACAAAGGCTGGTGGTAGAATTAGTGCATGGAAAGTGTAAAAATACCACCATTTGAGATAGCCTAGGGTGTCTACTTTAAAAAAATATATGGGTTGATGTGGTAAAATACACTGGCTGGTTTCAAATATGTCCCAAATGGGACATGGGTGCAGGCTGTCTGCATGTCAAAATTTCAAATTGGAAAACCAAAAACTTCACCTCCCAAATTTGGCCTTTTACCCCCCAAACAATCCAACAAACCTATGCATGGGGGGTATCCCTGTACTCAAGAGATGTTTCTGAACACTTATTGGGGTGTTATTTGGCAGTGACACATACCAAAATCTGTAAATTTATGTCTGAAGTACAAGGTTTGTGAAAAAAAAACACAAAAAAATTACTACCACAAACTTTGACAAAGGCTGGTGGTAGAAATAGTGCATGGAAAGTGTTAAAATACCACCATTTGAGATAGCCTAGGGTGTCTACTTTTAAAAAATATATGGGTTGATGGGGTAAAATACACTGGCTGGTTTCAAATATGTCCCAAATGGGACATGGGTGCAGGCTGTCTGCATGTAAAAATTTCAAGTTGGAAAACAAAAAACTGCACCTCACAAATTTGGCATTTTAGCCCCCAAACAACCCAACAAACCTATGCATGGGTGGTATCCCTGTACTCAGGAGAAATAGTAGAATCTATTTAGCATGTTTTTTCGTTCGCTATTGTCGATGAGGAGAAGTTGTTTCAAATAAAAACAAAGAAATTTGTGTATTTTTTTTTTTTTTACCATATTTTATTATTTTTTTTTAATAATATGATAAGATATGATCAAAAATATGGCATCCATAGAAAGCCCTTTTTGTCCCGATAAAAACAATATATAATATGTGTGGGTACAGCAAATGACGAAGAAGAAAATTACTGCTAAACACAAACAGCTCAGAAATGTTAAAATAGCCATTGTCCAGAAAGGACAAAAATGTTTCAAAGGCTCTGTCCTTAAGGGGTTAAGCCTACTATACCTGAAGTGGGTCAGTTTAGTAGCATTTTGTTACTAAATGAATATAAAAAAATTTTGTGTGTGCTACATAGATATTTTTTTTAGCCTTTTTTATTTTCAATGTTTGCAGTATAAGCAATCCTTTAAAATAAATTGTAACACTACAATTCTCTTTTAAGATGTACCTGTATACGTTAGATAAGTTATGGATGTAATGTTAAATTTTGAGTAATCAATAGAGAAACCAGTGGAATGGTTCAAGGTTAGCAATTTCCTTAAAGATGCTTCAGTTTTGTCTTGATGCATCTAGGGTCTATTCACTATATTTAACTTCAAAGCAGTCATAACTTATTTGGAAAAATAGGCAGGTTCGTTGCTTACATTGTCCAAATTTAGCAACCCGATAGTGATTAAACCCCAATGTTTCTTAAAATATGTGCTTTAACTTCTTGGACAATGCACATTCCTGCAAGTATTTAATACATTTTGGACCTTGGGATGTTTTAATTTTAAAAATATAAACCATATGTACTATAAAAGGTTATATTGTTTACAGACAGACCAAAGGTCATGCTAGAGGTTCTGTAGTGAAGGCCTTACCCTGGAGCAACCAGCTGGAGTGCCTGACTTCTGTTCCTAGCTTTTTAAAAATAAATAAATTGCATATTACTGACAAGAGAAATATAAAATTGTTGACATTATTTGGTCATTGTGCATTACAGGAAAAAAATTGTCAGTCACAGCTTTGCTTAGTTTGTGAAATCAAAATGGTAATGTTCTTTGTGAATTAGATTGTTAGTTTTAAATAATTTTGCAGTGCAAAATTGCAAGTTCACTGGCAGACTGAAGGACGGAAGGGCTTAGTTCTGAACGTGCCATGCAAGATGGTATTAAATACATCCAAAGAGGAAGACACTGATTGCAACATTCCGATTCTAATCAGTGTACATCTTTAGTCCCAGAAAGCGTTACAGGTACAGATGGAATCTTTGCTAGCTAACGTTACATTAAGAATACAGAGATGTGGCTGATTTATTCACGAGAAGATTACATCGAACATGTGCAGTATTTTGCAAGAATCAATAATTACATTATCACATTCTTTCATAGGAAGTACAGTCGTTGAACCTTAGCTTGTCCGACTAGTTCATTACAGTTGTATGCCTTACTACTCCAAACAATTTAATGCTGTTCAATATACTCTCATTTATATATTATGCTAGTCAACAGGCGATGAAATATTATTACCACAAATCTGAGACTCAACATACATTCTCTGCAGAGAATAATAATAATCTCTTCGTTTTTAGATTCCCAAAGTGACTGTAAATGCTATTGGTGCATGGTCAGATATAAGTGATTCAGCAATAATTCAGCATGTGAAGTGCAACTTGAGCAAAATATTCAGTACAATGAAGTATATTCCCTAAACCGTGAACTGTGGTGAACTGATCATAGAAACATAGAATGTGTTGGCAGGTAAGAACCATTCGGCCCATCTAGTCTGCCCAATTTTCTAAATACTTTTATTAGTCCCCAGTTCCCTATCTTATATCTAGGATAGCCTTGTGCCTATCCCACGCATGCTTAACCCCTTCGCGACACAGGACGGACTAGGTCCGTCCTGTGTGGCGAAGCGTTAGTGACACAGGACGGACCTAGTCCGTCCTGTGTCAAAACGAGCACTGAAAGCGGAGTTTTTCCGCTTTCAGTGCTCAAGCCTCATTGTAACGATGCTTCCGTGTGGAAGCATCGTACAATACTAAAACTCCGGAGAGCGATCGAAATGCCGGTTTTAAAGGCACAGTGCCTTTAAAACACGTGCATTAAAAAATGAGCATAGGAAGCGAATAACCCTTCTAAGGGCAAGAGCACAGGAGGCAGGAAGTACCTGCTTCCTGTGCTCTCTGGCTGTCACACGATTGCCTCTTCACAGAGGCAATCAGTGACTGCCAGGCACACTGACAGGCAGTGGGGATGTTCTGCTGAACATCCCCACTGACTGGCCAGATCAGTATTAACCCTATATTGATCTGACCAGTTATGATCTGCCTTCCTCTCCTCACATTTTTTTAGTGAGGGAGAGAGACAGATCAAAGTTCTAAAAGTAAAAAAAAACAATAAACACACAACACACAAATATTAAAACAATAAAAAAAAACTTATTAAAGCAATTCCCTGCGTTTAACCCCTTCCCTGCCACTGATCTTGCACAAGCAGTGATCGTGCACATCAGCGCATTTATTTTTGCCGTTTGTGCATTTTTTAGGGGTTTTTTTTTTTTGTACTATAATTTATTACAGTACTAAAAAGGCTCTTCTAAGAGTTATTAACCCCTTCTTTGCCGTCGATCACTGCTTACGCAATGATATTGACGCCAAAGCAATTTTTATCTGTCTGCATATTTTTATTTTATTTTTTTTACACATACCCGCTAGGGGATTACATGTAAAGTAAAAATATTTGAGTTTTTTTTTTTTTAAGCTGCCTGAGCGCATAGCGATCAGTAACAGCGAATTAGTGGCAAAGGCGGTTTGGTGATTTCTCAATTAAGCTCACCATTCGCCCTGGTCAGATCAAAATTGGTCGGATCAATATTCACAAATATTGATCTGCCTCCCTCTCCTCGCTTACATTTTTGTGACGGAAAGAGACAGATCAGTATTAGTGATATAAAATAACATTTTATAAAATTGTCAGGTTTTATGAAAGTCTTTCACTGTGTATTAACCCCTTCCCTGCCATTCATCACTGTGTAAGCAGTAATCTTGCACAGCAACAGTATGTTTTTCTGTCTGCACTGTTTTATGGATTAATTTCTTTGTACTGTAATGTATTACAGTACTAGATAGGCTCTTCTAAGAGCTATTAACCCCTTCTTTGCTCGAGATCACTGCTTACGCACTGATTCTGAGGCCGCGGACTCAGGGTTCGATTTTGGCTGGCTTCAAAGATATATCCCATAAAGGACACGTACGCAGGTTGACTACATGTCAAAATTCCAAGTTAGAATTTTGAGATGCGCATCTCACAAATGTTGCCTTCTAGCCAAAAACAAACCAACAAACCTATGCATGGGTGCTATCCCTGTACTCGGGAGATGTTGCTGAACACATATTGGGTTGTTTTTTGGCAGTGACATATACCAGAATCTGTGAATTCATGCCTGAAGTACAATGCATGTGGGAAAAAACCTCCCAAAAAAGTACTACCACAAACTTTTACAAAGGCTGGTGGTAGAATTAGTACCTATACAGTATTAAAATACCACCATTTGAAATACCTTAGGATGTCTATTTTCCAAAAATATATGGTTTGATGGGGTAAAATTCATTGGACGGCTTCAAAAATGTTCCAAATGGAACATGGGCGCAGGCTGACTACATGTCAAAATTCCAGGTTGGAATTGCGCACCCCCTAAATGTGGAATTTTAGACCCAATACAAACCAACAAACCTATGCATGGGGGGTATCCCTGTACTCAGGAGATGTTGCTGAACACATATTGAGGTGTTGGTTGGCAGTGGCAAATACCAGAATCTGAAAATTCCTGCCTGAACTACAATGTGTGTGGGGAAAAAATGACATCCCAACCCTTTGACAGAGGTTGGTGGTAGAATTAGCACTTGGAAAGTGTTAAAATACCACAATTTTAAAAACCCTAGGATGTCTAGTTTTCCAAAATATATGGTTTTATGGGGTAAAATACTTTGACAGGCTTCAAAAGTGTCCCAAATGGAACATGGGCGCAGGCTGACTACATGTCAAAATTCCAAGTTGGAAATGCACCCCCCCTAAACATGGCCTTTTAGCCCCCAAATAATCTAACTAACCTACACATGGGTGGTATCCCTGTACTCAGGAGATGTTGCTGAACACATATTAATGTGTTTTGTGGCACTGACACATAATAGGATCTATGAATTCATGCCCGATGTACAATGAATGTGAAAAACAAATTACTATCCATAACATTGACATAGGCTGGTGGTAGAATTAGTGCATGGAAAGTGTTAAAATACTACCATTTGAAATACCCTAGGGTGTCTAGTTTTCAAAAATATATGGTTTTGTGGGATAGAATACACTTTTTGGCTTCAAAAATGTCCCAAATGGGACATCGGCGCAGGTTTTCTGCACGTCAGAATTCCAAGTTGGAAAACCAAAAAGCGCACCTCTCAAATGTGGCCTTTTAACCCCCAAATAACCTAACCAACCTATACATGGGTGGTATCCCTGTACTCAGGAGATGTTGCTAAACACATATTGAGGTGTTGTTTGGCACTGACATATAACAGGATCTGTGAATTCATGCCCAAAGTACTATGTATGTGAAAAAAAATTACTATCCATAACATTGACATAGGCTGGTAGTATAATTAGTGCATGGAAAGTGTTAAAATACTACCATTTGAAATACCCTAGGGTGTCTAGTTTTCAAAAATATATGGTTTTGTGGGATAGAATACACTTTTTGGCTTCAAAAATGTCCCAAATGGGACATGGGCACAAGTTTTCTGCATGTCAGAATTCCAAGTTGGAAAACCAAAATGAGCACCCCCTAAATGTGGCCTTATAGCCCCAAAACAAACCAACAAACCTATGCATGGGTGGTATCCCTGTACTCAGGAGATGTTGCTGAACACATATTGAGGTGTTATTTGGAAATATCCCTTCACATTTTAAGGTAATGTTTACCTAAATTGCAATATATGTGAAAAATTAAAAAAAAAGATTTTTTGCTGCAAACTTTGGCATAGATTGGTGGTAAAATGGCTACATGAAATGTGTCAAAATACCCCAAGTTAAATGCCCTGAGTTGTCTAGTTTTCAAAAATATGTACATGTTGGGGGTCATTCATGGATTTAGTACAGAAATCAGTGTTACAATGTCACTATCGCTAATTTTGAAAGAAAGGATTTTAAAATAGCATTGCACCACTTATAGTTCTGGCCCTGTAACATGAATAAAAAAGCACAAAAACATAAAAACATGGGCTATTTCTGAACTCAGGACATATATTAGATACTTTTTAGCAGTGTTTTTTTGTTGTCTCTTGTACATGAGTATACGATTTTTCAAATAAAAGTCATAAAAAAAGTATTTTTTCAATTTTTTTGCCATATTTTATTATTTTTTTTACATCAAATTATATGCTATTATCAAAATAATGGTATCAAAAGAAAGCCCTTCTTATAACGATAAAAACAATATATAGTTTGTGCGGGTACACTAAATGAGACAGAAATAAATTACAGCAAAACACAAACTGCTCAGAAATGTTAAAACAGCCCATGTCACCAAGCGTCGGACAAGCCAAAAAAGTCATGTCACTAAGGGGTTAAAATCATTGACTGTGTTTACCTCTACCACTTCCGCTGGAATGCTATTCCATACATCCACTACCCTCTCAGTAAAGTAATACTTCCTGATATTACTTTTAAATCGTTGCCCCTCTAATTGTTTATTTTTTTTTTTTTGCCCCTCTAATTTCAGACTATGTCCTCTAGTTGTGGTAGTTTTTCTTCTTTTAAATATACTCTCTTCTACTTTGTTGATTCCTTTTATGAGCAGGTTAAGTTGAAAACATAGACATCGTCGTTCACTTGTCAATTCACCAAAGTTAATGTTTTAATGAATAGACTTCTAGTGTGTTCTCACTGAACAGTTTTTTTTTCTAAACTGGTCTCTTATGACCTGTGTTGAAATCCACGTACTATGGCTGGAACATCCTGATTGGGCAATAAGATATTCCATCCACTGTTACCTGTTGCATGTTACGTGTTTGCTTCAGATTCCTAAGCAGACATACAGCGGTGTATCTTGGTTTTGTGCTGCCCTAGGCAGACAAAATTCGGGCAACCCCACCACCCACGACATACCCCATCATCCCATTACATGCCCCATCACCCACATTGCACACACATTAAATGCCCAATCACCCCATTACATGCCCCCATCACCCACATTGCATATACACTAAATGCCCCATCACCCCCATTACATGCCCCCATCACCCCGATTGGAAGGAACTAAAGCTTGCTGAACGGTGGGGGAGGGAGTGAAAATGTTTGAAACACCAGAAGTGTGCTTTAACACCCTCTGGCAAAGTGCCGCCCTAGGCGAGTGCCTTGTTTGCCTTGTGGAAGATACACTACTGCAGACACACATTTGGAAACTTTCCCTTGTAAAACATGAGCAGGCCTCACTATCTTCATGATAAAAGCTCCTGATCTTTACTTGCAGACATGGTGCCATTAATTATACAGCGCTAAGTCTAATTCACCTTTATAGACAAAGTACTAGGCATGCTGGGAAACCATATTTCATGACATCATCAGTGTCTGGTATGTTAGGATTAAATCTAAGGCTTTCCACAAACATAGGAGATTCCATTCCTTGTCTATTCCCTGTATATGTGAGTGGACAGATGAGTAGACAGAGATAATGCTCCAATGAGTGTTAATATTTAAGTTAATAATATCTAATACTCCCCTCTGACCTGCTGAAATAATATCCCAGAAACAGAGAAATAGAATTAAACCATTAAAAGGATTATGTCACAGAAATTTATAAGAATATGGGCTAAAAAAAATAAATCTAACATATTGTGCTAGCAGAATTGCAAGCAAAATAATACATTAAGAGACAGCTAAGCCACACAGTGATGTCATACACAGGGGACTCATTTTTAAACCCATTTTTCTCCTAATTTGTCCTCTTTGCTTGCAATTCTGCTAGCATAATTGTTTTATTCTCTCCATTCACAATAAAAAAAAAATAATAGTTGGGTTGATGGAGTCCATTAACTACCTTGTAAAAAAAAAAAAGCACTTCCTATTAAGATGACAAACAAACATACATTATTTATGTTTATTGGTAAAAACACTGTGGACTAAGGATTTTCCTAAACTGTAAAAACAGCTGATCAGAAGATGTCACAGGCTTTTAACTTAAGGTTAACGTGAGTTGGAATTTGAGTCATATCATATGATGGTTTGAAAGCACATGTTTTGAAACAGTGCTTAACATTATTTTGCAGTTCCAAGTACTGCTTGTTCTATGAGATGATAAACAATTATTGGAAACAATAAAGAGAATTATTCATCTACTGTTGCTGGCATCGCGGCGACTGTACAGCAGTGTCCAACTGGTGCTAATTTAACAGTACCAACATGTTCAATAAATTGCTACCTTTTTTGTCTCCATCTAAAATGAGCATATTGGAACACCAACCAAGTATCAAATGTATCAAACAGAAAAAAAGGCTATTTCTCAGAATAAAAGATTTCAGCATGAGAAATAAAACAAACAGTGGAGATAGCCTTAAATTCCCTGAAAATAAGGGGCTCTGTTGGCCCGGTCAGTGCCAGAATGTAGATTGCTCCCTCGTTGGGCACAAAAAGTGTGAAAGTGATCTCACGGCAAGATATTCGAAATGTGAGATATGATTATCCTTGCCATAGTCTCCGGAATAACTCAAGGTACCTCACGTTTTATAAAAATCGATGTTCCTGTCAGTCAATACCATGAGGTCTTCAGCCCACATCTCCAACTATAGCAAAGCCCCTGCTGTCTGTTGAACAGCATGAGACCAACCCTCGCCATGCAGTACGGAGTGTCGCTTGACCGGTTCCAGGTTCTTTGCACTGGGCAGGGGATTTTGAGTCTTCTAGAGCTAGGGATAGTACTGAGGGCAGTGTATTGAAGGAAGTCCTTCACTGTTTAGAGCCAGCAACAGGGTCTTTGGTTTGCACAGTTGATCAGGTGGAACCAGGGCAGACACAGGCACACAAGAAATCATTATTTTGCAGCATTACCCCTAATATGTATCTGGTGGGATAAGGGACTGTGTAATGAAATTATCAACATTTGGCCCCTCATGTCTGCAGAACAGATCACTGTTGTCAAGGAGTGCAACACTGAAAATGATTCCCCCAAAAAACTTTTGGCAATTAGCTTCAGGCCTTTTGTATTATGCCAAAAAAACAAAAGGGGATGTAACCAGCGCCTCACCAAACACCAGCAGCTCTATACGGTATGTGTGCTTCCCTGATACAGATAAGTCACTGGATAAATGAAGGAAAAAAATGGTACATTTTGTGCAATCACTATAGAAACCGATGGAATGTTAAATAAAGCCAAATAAGTGCATAATAGAACTGTACATAGTAGCAGATATAGTAGGATTTCCATCCCACAGGTAGACATGTAATAGGAAAAAGAAAAAAAACAGGTCCCACTACCCGCAGGCATCAGGGTTCCCTGTCTCCTTCACTCACCTTCAGAGCGCCGCCCTCCCACGTTGTGGCCGCATCCCCGTCCTTGAGTAGCGCTTGACTCCCGCAGAGCGAGTACACGCGTCCTCCTGCCACCAGGGTGTGTGGCTTAACTACCAAGGAGCATGGCTTTGCACCCAAGGGCGTGGCCAATCCAACACAGGACTAGGTAGAGGGAGCAGTGTGGGTGTAGCCTTTCCGGCACACCTACTATGCAGTGAATAGCAGCTGAGAGCTGAGGCGAGGGGTTATGGTGCCTGACTCCCTATTTAAACCCTGCTCACCTGCCATTATGTGCTTGTTTATTCCCAAGCTAGGTTCTCTCCTTGTGAAGTTCCTGTTACCCTTCATTACTATTCAGCATTGCATTTTGAACCACCGGCTATTGACCCTTTGGCTCCCCTCTTGGATACTGCTGATCTCTCCTCTACTGACTCCGGCTTCCCAAACTGGTTTTTGCTACTAATCTGCCTGCCTCGACCCTCTGGACTGCCTTTGACCTTGCGTTTGCCTAATCCCTTTGTACTTTTGCCTTTGGATTTACCTACTGGTGGAGCTCTCCTGCGCTACGCTCCTGACTCCCAGCCTCACACATAGTGTAAACACTAAAATACCCCGCCGCACCATCTGTACACACTCAGAAACATATGAGGATATCAGGATCTCTCTAAGAAAGGCGAAATGCGTAGTAGGTGGCAGCTGCGGCTATTTTAGGACTTTGTACTGTGGAAGTTGTTATCGGGCTTTTCATGCCCCTATTTTTTCGGGTGGTGTTATCCATCTTCGGCAGACATCCGTGAGAATGCATGTTCCAGTTTTATATGTCAGCATTTATTTTGATTAAACTTGAATACAATCCTTACGCATACCTGATGCTTTGTGTCTCTCTACTCCTGAGCATTCTGAATCCTTGAAGATCCCTTGAAGATCCTGATGTCCTCGTATGTTTGTGAGTGCATACAGATGGTGGGGTTGGGTATGTTAGTGCTGGAAGGCTTACACTATGTTTGCTTTCTGTTTTTGTATTATATGTATACCTGGAAAATTCAATCTCTCCTACATACATATGCTAAATAAGGTTGTAATTTATACACCTATTTTCAGTTCTATTATACACTGAGCGCACTTGGGTTTATTTGCCTTCTTTTGTATTATGGCTAGTGCTTTCCAGAGCCATGCTCCGAGCTCTTTGTATTATGATCTGATTTGGTGTGCCTCTCAAACCTTGGGTGGTAGTGCTTGGTGGCGCTATGATGCCGAAAATGGTCAGTTTGCCCAGGAGTAGGGTGGGAAATGAGAGCCATAGACGTTTGACTGCGTCTCATAATGTCTTCTCATTCCAGTTCCCTGCTCAATGGAACCGGTGCTGCTGTGGGAGCACCAGCCACAAGGAAATTGGACATTTTTCTGGACTTTTAATTAGGGACATTGCAGGTTCTTGCATGAGTGTTTCTTCTGTGACATAATTCAATGCTAAGATGGCCACCCTGGAGGTGCCTTTGGAGATGGAATTAAATGGGATCTCTCCGGGGGAATGTCTCTGTGATACTGGTGTGGCTCACCCAATACCTAAGAGGTGGGAAGCAGAATTTAAACCTTGTCCAAATGTGAACAGACTGTGGGAAAAAAATTGACCAAGGAAATTTCTTTGGTTTGGATTGAGGGACCCTTTTTAATCCCCCTGTTTCTTAATTTGAGAGCTCTCCCCCTTGGAGTGTTTCTCATAAAGAGTCTGGAAAATACTCATCAACCACCTTTCTTTCCCCGTGATTCCTGTCAATAATGGAATTAATGATGAAGACACCTATGTTATGTGTCCTTTGACAAGGCACTTACTCTGGTTAGGGGGCTTGGGATGGTGGCATTGCTGGCTAAGACTGATTTCGAGGCTGCCTTTTGAAACATAGAAACATAGAATGTGTCGGCAGATAAGAACCATTCGGTCCATCTAGTCTGCCCAAATTTCTAAATACTTTTATTCGTCCCCAGCTCCCTATCATATATCTAGGATAGCCTTGTGTCTATCCCACACATGCTTAAAATCCTTCATTGTGTTTACCTCTACCACTTTTGCTGGAAGGCTATTCCATACATCCACTACCCTCTCCGTAAAGTAATACTTCCTGATATTACTTTTAAATCGTTGCCCTTATAATTTAAGACTATGTCCTCTAGTTGTGGTAGTTTTTCTTCTTTTAAATATACTCTCCTCCGTTACTGTGTTGATTCCCTTTACGTATTTAAATGTTTCTATCATATCCCCCCTGTTACGTCTTTCCTCCAAGCTATACATGTTAAGATGCTTTAACCTTTACTGGTAAGTTTTATCCTTCAACCCATGAACCAGTTTAGTAGCCCTTCTCTGAACTCTCTCCAAAGTATCAATATCCTTCTGGAGATACGGTCTCCAGTACTGCGTACAATACTCCAAGTCTCCTTCCATCCTTGCCATCTCTCTACCTTGAGATCTGTCTTCCTAGCTCAGATGCTGCTCACATTCCCTGCTCTTAGTGATGACTCAGAGCGACACTCTTTGTCTTTATTGGCTTGAGGGGTGTGAGCAAAGCCGCCTGAGGTCTGTGCTGCTGGTTTGCACCGGCGGCAGACTGCCTCCTCCCCCTTAGTACACCACTGAATAAATATCATTATGTGGAAAAAAAACCCAGTAATTATTTCATAATTCAAGCGCTGAAACAAAAGATATTAACAAACACACTTGTAAGAGGAATACATTCTTGTATTTTTAATTATGTCTCAACATTGTGAATATGCAAAACAATGTTTCATGTGATCCCTGAGAATCGGGATAAACTTTTTAAATTGTTATTGTAAAATAGCTTTTTCGTTAATTAATGTTTGTGTCTCCACAATAGAGGAATTGTGACAGGCCCACATTATCTCCCTTTTCTCCCACTGTAATTATTTGAGGATAGCCTTCTTGTGTAGTAATTTGCCATGCATATCCTTTTGCAACATCACTAAGACTGCAGTTTGGATGATCACAAGGAAAGCCTGGCAGACCTCCAGCTTTCAATCTTGACGGGATAATAAGCGTTGGATGGTTGACAACTTTGTGCGTTCAATTCAACAAAGCTGAACCTTTCTCTGGGTGGCTATCAAAAGGCTACTGCTCTTAACTGCTTGGGGAGAAAAATTCCCTAAGATTTGCACCCTGAATATCAAGCACTGTAAATCGCGACCGACAAGTATGTGTCAGTGTTGTAAATCAGCTCACTTGAATGTGTTCATGGTACTGCTAAGGTCTTAATGTGGGTGAGCGAAACACTAGGCCTTAATAGAGACAGTGAACGTATTTCTTGATAGAATCTTATGCATTAATAATCTTTTTTTACAAGCCCTGGGTTGCTACCATGGACTCATTTCAAACTACAAACATTTGACACCTTCATGGATCTGGCATGTGTCTAATGGTTTTATTACCAATCAGGGAGTCTAGTGTTCAGGGATGCACTGACCAAATTGATTTAATCTCCTGGATCACTATAGAACTACTGAGAAAATTTTTCGATACCCTGTGTTTTTCTTGCCTTTTTTCATCTAAAGCTGTTAACTATGTTTTGTAATTTTGGTACACTTGAAGAAGCCCCGCCCGGCGAAACGCGTCTGTGACACGCCCCTCCTCTCTGCACACTTCCGCATTCCCGTCAGAGCTTGCAATTTCTTTGGAACAGACGGACTTAAAAATTGTCTTAAAATACTGTCTCTATTGCAGTCTACAGACATTATCTACGCTACACCTTCAGTTTCTCCGTCTGGGAGACTGTATAACCACTCTACTTGCCGCTTTGAATGCACTTGCCGCTTTGGATATACCTACGTCTCCATACTTCTGGTCCAGGTGATGTTCATCTAGAAAGCTCCGTATATCTATGCGTTGTTTGTGAGTTGAAGAGATTCAAACTCACCACTTTTTAATGTAAGCCTCTTTGTTGCCTCATTTAGATTAAAATTTGATTTTAATACTGTGCTTCACTAAGAGATCATCTCTTTCTTTCCCATATATAAATTGATACAACGATCAACTGCTTAAGCAAGTACTCTGGTTCCACGTACATATTGTGAACAGCTGAAGCCCCTTATGATCTTTGGAGAAAAATTTCATCTAAGGCTTAAATATAGGGCAGTATTTTCTGCTCTTTAAAGTGTGAGTACAACACCCACTATCCTCACCGTCCTATTATTGTTCACATACAGAGAGCACTATTTTTTTCTTTTTCTTTGTTTTTCTTATATGCATTGAACATTTTCCACTGTGAGAGTCCTGAAATCAACTGTTCAGATTTTATTTCAAGATATAAGTATTTTTTTGGCTTTATTAATTCCATTTTCACTATTGGAATAAAAATATACATCATAAGATCACTTATACACAATTTTGTACTTAAATATTCTTCACCTATATATCACTCACTAAATTCACTTACTTTTGTCCTGCGTTCCTCTCATTCCCCTTTTTTATGTTTTGTAATTAGCAATTTTGTTTCAGTAACTTGGTCTTGACAGCTTTCAATCAAACTCTCAGTTAGCCAATAAATGGTATCATTGTAACTCTACCTGTTTCCTGTATTTCCACGGCTAACACCATACTATTCTTTTGACAATATTAAAATAATGATATAGAACAGCACTGATTCAGGATGAGCCCCAATCCTGCATGCAGCCACCGCAAACAGGAATCTACTTTGCATAGTTGCCAAACTGCCACAGATTTTACTATTCAGTTTTACAATTAGATGAACACATTTTTCTCTGAGTGGCAGAGTGTTTGGGGATTCATGTTGCTATCCCCATATGGTTAGGATTTGTTGATGTCACGTATTGTTTCACCATTCAATGGTTTCCTCAGAGTTAAGTGTGATGCAATTTTTGCATCTTTTTAATCAGTTCTTTACGTTCTACTTTAATCCACCCCCTGGTATATTTCCTTACTTGATTAAGGGCACATCTGTAATAAACCTTTTATCCAACTGAGATAAAAGCAAGACCCCTCAGGTGAAAAAAAAGAAAAAAAGGACGGTGTACAAAGATTTTTTTTTTTTGAACCAGGATTCCCCAGACTCAAAACTTTACACCTCGGCAGTTCCACAGGGAAGAGAGGATACCAGGTTTGTACCTTCTAGTAGAAGTAATAACATTTATTCATATGGTGCCAACAATTTATCCTCTAGATTGTAAGCTTGCGAGCAGGGTTCTCTACCTCATGTACCAGTCGGTTCTAGTTTGTCTAACTTAGTATGTAGTTTCCTTTTATGCTCTGTACCTAGCGCTACCTAAATTGTTGGCGCTATATAAATACATTTTAATGTAATGTAATACAGCTCTTTGGTACAGAAAATAAAAAGAGAATTGCAGATAAAATACAGTTTCAGAGCTAAACATGAGGTCAAGGGGCCTACAGTCTAGAGGAAATGAGGGACATGAGAAACATAAGATGAGTGAAGAGTCAGCAGTAAAGGAGGGGAAGTAAAAATAAATTGTGGCAATGGAAGACATTGGGGGACAGTGACAGATGAGTGAGTCTCACAAGAGGTTACTAAATTGATGATCTAGTTGGGTAAAAAAATTATCTAGAATAATAAATTATCTAGAATTATCTTATACCATTAAATGAAAATGCAGGGGTGTTTGAGAGCTGCTTTAAGAAAATCCTGCAATGTTTTTGGAGTGAATAAAGAATTAATTTAATATCATCTGAGTAGCTGTGCATTATGAATCATTGTGTATTATATATCCCGCACTTACTTTCTATTAGTTGTAAGTGAATCTCCTGCTGTTTGTTTTATATGGCGTTTCCATTAGTAGCGCATTGCCAAGTAATGTGGAAATAAAGTAGTATCTCAGTTTGTTGGAAGGTGTGGGAGAGGGTTTAGGCAGGTATAAAATGGTATTGATATAGATATAGAGAAAATACTGCAAGACAAACTTAGAACATTTATGGTAGGGGTGAACCACACTTTCCAAATAACACAAAATTGTTGGTTTGTTTTGAAAAACCGTGGGGGTGTTCATGGGGCCAGCCACAGCTTTATGTAAGAGATGCCTCGAGTGGAGGATATAGGGGGCGCTGTGTTATAGACGACAATGTCATGGGGCCAGCCACAGCTTTATGTAAGAGATGCCTCGAGTGGAGGATATAGGGGGCGCTGTGTTATAGAAGACAATGTCATGGGGCCAGCCCCAGCTGTATGTAAGAGATGCCTCGAGTGGAGGATATAGAGGTTGCTGTGTTATAGACAAAAATGTCATGGGGCCAGCCACAGCTTTATGTAAGAGATGCCTCGAGTGGAGTATGTAGAGGGCGCTGTGTTATAGAAGACAATGTCATGGGGCCAGCCACAGCTGTATGTAAGAGATGCCTTGAGTGGAGGATATAGAGGTTGCTGTGTTATAGACAACAATGTCATGGGGCCAGCCACAGCTTTATGTAAGAGATGCCTCGAGTGGAGGATATAGGGGGTGCTGTGTTATAGACGACAATGTCATGGGGCCAGCCACAGCTGTATGTAAGAGATGCCTCGCATGGAGTATGTAGAGGGCTCTGTGTTATAGACGACAATGTCATGGGGCCAGCCACAGCTGTATGTAAGAGATGCCTCGAGTGGAGTATGTAGAGGGCGCTGTGTTATAGACGACAATGTCATGGGGCCAGCCACAGCTGTATGTAAGAGATGCCTCGAGTGGAGTATGTAGAGGGCTCTGTGTTATAGACGACAATGTCATGGGGCCAGCCACAGCTGTATGTAAGAGATGCCTCGAGTGGAGTATGTAGAGGATGCTGTGTTATAGACGACAATGTCATGGGGCCAGCCACAGCTGTATGTAAGAGATGCCTCGAGTGGAGTATGTAGAGGATGCTGTGTTATAGACGACAATGTCATGGGGCCAGCCACAGCTGTATGTAAGAGATGCCTCAAGTGGAGTATGTAGAGGATGCTGTGTTATAGACGACAATGTCATGGGGCCAGCCACAGCTGTATGTAAGAGATGCCTCGCATGGAGTATGTAGAGGGCGCTGTGTTATAGACAACAATGTCATGGGGCCAGCCACAGCTGTATGTAAGAGATGCCTCAAGTGGAGTATGTAGAGGATGCTGTGTTATAGACGACAATGTCATGGGGCCAGCCACAGCTGTATGTAAGAGATGCCTCGCATGGAGTATGTAGAGGTTGCTGTGTTATAGACGACAATGTCATGGGGCCAGCCACAGCTGTATGTAAGAGATGCCTCGCATGGAGTATGTAGAGGGCGCTGTGTTATAGACGACAATGTCATGGGGCTAGCCACAGCTGTATGTAAGAGATGCCTCGAGTGGAGTATGTAGAGGGCGCTGTGTTATAGACGACAATGTCATGGGGCCAGCCACAGCTGTATGTAAGAGATGCCTCGCATGGAGTATGTAGAGGGCGCTGTGTTATAGACGACAATGTCATGGGGCCAGCCACAGCTGTATGTAAGAGATGCCTCGCATGGAGTATGTAGAGGGCGCTGTGTTATAGACGACAGTGTTTACTGCAACTGAAATGATGAAGCAGAATGGAAATATAAATGGACTGTCTGGTGCCCAAAATGCATCTTCCAAATGTTAATGCATACTAATGTGCTTTCAAGTACGTTTTACATTTTGCATTGCTTAAAATATAAACAAACTGACAGTTGGATGAATTTGTGAAATCACGGCAGCGTACAAGAAACCAGGGCTGCCCACACTAGCTGAGTAAAAGTCAATTTTCATTTTGCTGCAGGAACTAATGAGAATAATTTAATTCAAATGAACCGGAACAAATGAACTGGTTCTCTAGTGATGTCATCAGACAATGTGTTGAACTGTTAAGAGATGCTACTGTGTACAGAGCAAGGTCACTAAGAGTCCACAGGAAGTGACTAAATTAAACAAGACTTTATATACTCAGTGTCTATATAATCAGTGCTGCTGCACCTGCAGTAAACAGGTAGAGTAATCAATGAGGGAGGGCTTGAGTCAAATATGAAAAATGTGATTTATGCAGAATGCACTATGCAAGCAGTAGTCTTCAACTTGTGATTTTGTGGCCCGGACTGTCCCTTTAAGATTCTGCACAAGCAAACACATACTCAGTCCCTTAACCATTTATATGTATTAATAAGTTGCAAAAGTTAAAGTTCCATTGGGTTTCCAACTTTTATTCAAAAATCTACCAGATATGCTATTGATTCCATAAACCCCCATGAACATTGGCCTGCCGGTAAAACATCAGCTGGGTGGCAACCCTGATTGAGCATTAAGTGATCAGGGAGTAAGCTTGACTAGACTTGAGCGGACACCTGGATGTTCGGGTTTGGCGGGTTAGGCCGAACTACAGAAAAAAGTCCGGGTTCGGGGTCGAACTAGACCCCGAACTTGACCTCGAACGCGAACACCATTGAAGTCATTGGGGACCCGAACTTTTGGCCACTAAAATGCCTCTAAAAAAGTCAATTGACCTATTCGTATGAATGGGGACTCTATTTTGGTTTATACTGTAGAATAGCAATAGCATTACATGTATTCGATAAACCGAAAGTCTATAAACCGAAAGACATTCGGTTTAGAGACTTTCGGTTTATGGAATACATGTAATGCTATTGCTATTCTATAAACCGAAAGTCTATAAACCGAATTTCTTTCGGTTTATAGACTTTCGGCTTATGGAATACATGTAATACTATTGGCTTTCTATAAACCAAAATAGAGTCCCCATTCATAAGAATTTCTTATGAATGGGGACTTTATTTCGGTTTATAGAAAGCCAATAGCATTACATACAATGTAATCGCCGAACCCTGAACTCCAACACGGACATACAGTGAAATGTCTGTGTTCGGGGTCCAAAAACCATAAAGTTCGGTGCGAACCCGAACAGTGCGGTTCGGGTTCGCTCAACACTACTTGATACATATGGCTCACAGTGTATAAAAAGAGATGCTTTAATGTCGCTATGATACTGTAACTTTCACCATGGCATTGCAAAAGATTACAGCTCCCTGATGGGCAGAGACTGTAACAAATGGATCGTCAGTGTGCTATGTATAAATGCCATCTTCCTGTAAGTAATTGTGTACCAGTAAAGCAGATACAAACATTTTATTTGTGATATAATTCTATCTGCAGTAGAATTGTCTGTCTACAGGCAGTGCACACAGAGATGAACACGGGGGGAAAGCACGTACCTTGCTGTATAAAAAAATAAAATGACTAAAAATTGGCTAAATAAATATTGCCAGTAGGAGTATTATGTTGTGATTTCAGAGAGCTCTTATGACAGCTTAATGCTAATGTTCCTGTCATTGCTATGTAGTTTAATATTGTGTTTGCTTGACTGGTTACATTCCAACAAAATCATTTCTAAATTTAAAGAATTACAGTATTAAACTTGCACTTCGCTAGTAGTCAATCACAAGCAGTTTAAACGCTATAAAAACTATATGTCTGTCCACTGAACTGGGGGTAGCATTCATCTACCTAAATTTATGTCCATCCATCCATCCGTCTGTCTTCTAGATAGTGATCTGTGGTAGATTGACAACCCAGTAGCAAAAAGGTAACATACATCTACCTAGAAGTCTGTCCATCCTTCCCTCCATCCACTAGACAACCCAATAGCAGAAAAGTAGAATCCGTCTACTTAGCTGTCTGCCCATCCATCCATCAGTTCACTAGACTGTGGTAGACTGACAACCCAGTAGCAGAAAAGTAGCATCCGTCTACTTAGCTGTCTGCCCATCCATCCATCCACCAGTTCACTAGGCTGTGGTAGACTGACAACCCAATCGCAGAAAAGTAGCATCCGTCTACTTAGCTGTCTGCCCATCCATCCATCCATCAGTTCACTAGACTGTGGTAGACAGACAAACCAGTAGCAGAAAAAAGTATCTTGAAGCACTTAGAGGATTTGAATATTTAACCCCATTACATTGTGTCTGATTGATTCTGGAGATTAAGCCTGGAGGGGGAAAGGTTACACAATAAACTCACCACAAACTATATATTGTTTTAATGCTAAAAAAATGTGTATTTTTGTGCTGGGGTTATTTACCTCACTGGCCTGATTTTCAGGGTTGTATCAGAGAATCCCACGGAATAAACTGATGATATAAAATCAAACCTCAAGTACATGAACCTTGCACTGCTTTACTACAGGTTTGCTCCTAGGGTTTCTACATTCCCTTGGAAAACGATTGCAACATTCTACTTCCTCCAGAGATTTAACATTGGCCTTAAGTCAGTTTTTTTTAAAGACCTGCCAGTAAAATACCGGTGGCAGCCTTATTGTTACATGAAGTGATGTATGGCACTGTCCACAAAAATGCTTTCAGGGACTGTGTGAATATGGATGTTTCCAGTTGACACATGATTGTTTTATGGGGTTTTTTATAACCTGCATGACCGTTATGTCCTTCTAGGGATTAGGGTTCTCCTCCTACCTCGGCCCTTTCTTCCCACTCATGTCTGCCCCCAATTTCTGGAACTCATTTCTGCAGAGTTTCCAGCTCTCCTCCTCATTCTCAATCTTCAAAAAGTGCCTCAAAACTCACCTCTTTATGGAAGTTTACTATTCATTCTGCTAGAACCCCCATTAATTAACCTTTATCCACACCCATGCAGCACTCACTGTCCCCAAATAATGTATATGCAAGCTTACTATTCATCCAACTAGAACATGCATTAATTACCCTGTGACCAATACGGATGCTATCACTACTTTTCGCTTTGACCTCTTCATTCACCTTATGTTTCTACTGTCGCCCGCTCTCTCTAGAATATAAGCATGTGAGCAGGTCTCTCTTACTCATGTATTACTCTATCTCTGTTCGTCTAATGAAGTATGTAGTTCCCCTTTATGCTCTGTGACAAGCACTTAGAAATACTCCATTTAAATTGATAATTTTTTATGTCAAATATTAAAATTAATTCAGGAAAAATAATATATTTTGTTGGCTTTCTGGGAAGAATTTAATTGCAGGCTTTAAAATCCATCAGCACATTTACAAGCCCTGTCATTGCACAAATTTTAGCCGAAGACTTTCTTATTAGTCCTGAGTAACAATATTGAAGGCAGAAAGACTGAGGATATTTATACTTGTCACGAGTTAGGGAAATAAGCAAAGTGTTAATCTACAATATGATAATGTAACAGAAACTCTAAGGGAGCATTCTGACTTCCAAGGAAAATGATAATGGATGCTTACTAAAAAAAAACTTACACTTTCAAAATCTGCATTAATAATTTTACTTAAGTTACTGTTTGCAGGCTTTCTCCCGGGGATTCTCCCTCCCACGATTACAGTGGAAGTTCTCAAAAACAAACATTCCAATCATCTCTCAAGAGCCAGTTCTCCTCCCATATTTTTCTCTTTCTGAATGTGTTACAGTCCTAGCAGCACAGACAATTTAATGTTCCTGATATGCCCATTTTGACATAAATGTTCCCCCACTGGTGTTTCTGTTCAAATACCCAGCATACCCTGAAACAAAATTGTGGGAATTATTAAGTACGTGGAAGCGAGACCTTTCTTATTTGTGACATATCTTCTATTGAAACACGGAGAAGATTTTATTTTTAGAAGCTAAATAACTCCCATCTGCGGAAGCAGCCTCAGTATTGAGTCCAAAATCTGAAACTTCTTCCTATTTTTGCAGCTGTGAAATCTGCTCATATGTTTTGGGGGATCTTTGATCGTCCTCTAATTTTACTGCATGAATGTTTAGCGTTGTAGCCAACTTTTTTTTTTTTTTCTATCAACCACTGAGACATTGTCTGGCTATTCCAAAGGAAATTTCATTCAAAACATGAAACAAATAAAATAAAAAATCGATTTACCATGTTACCTTGCAATAAGAACCAAAGGTTTTGATCCAGTGATGTTTTTTTATGCACACAGCATTTTTCTATAATTTAAACATGTGTCTATGTGAATATATAATTGCTTAATTTTCATGGGTAGTATATTCATGACCCTTGTCAAAAAAAATAAAAAAATAAAATCATAGTATGCATATGCCTAAAAAAGTAGCATGTTACTTGGAATGGTTACGTACCTTAAGGCAAGAAAAAGGGTGCAGTAGGTGCAATGCACCTAAATCTTTCTCTTTTACGAGGTTCATAACAGACTCTTCGGTCTGCTCACTAAAATTTGAGAATAGTTCGAGGAGATCGACTTTGGAGGTTGACTTTCATTTTGAGACCAAGTCAAATTTGGGACTTTCACATAGAAACAAAACCCAGGTTTGAATCTCCCCTATTGAAAGTAATGGGAGGTGAAACAATTGAAGCACCCCGAGTTTGACTTGTCTCAAAAATGGCTTTGATCATTTCATCTCCCATTACTTTCAATGGGGATGATTCGAACCTGTTTTTTTTTGTGTCAAAGTGGACCTCCTCAAACTATTCTTAAATTTTAGTGAATAGACCCATCTGTCCAATGTCCCAGTTACCACTTTACTGCCAGCCAAAGACTTGAGAAGCGTGGAGCCCATTGTCTGTTTATTTGTCTATCCACATTTGTGCCTTTCTTGTGTTCCTGATCTTTTTCCTGAATTCCTGTTGCTGATTTTTGCCTGCCTTGTGACTTCATCTACTGATATTCCTCCATTGTACCTCGTCCTGATCTGTGTATGACCCAGCCTGCTGACTGTTCTAATTTAGTATTTTTATCAGCTTCAGTGTGAGGTCTCAATCAGTGTGTCAGTGTATCTACCTTGGGTAGATCCCTGGGCCTGCAGATTAGGAGCCGGCAGTTGGTGGGAGGAAACTGGTATGAGAGGTGGTGTAGAAATGGTACGTTGAGATGAAGAAGAATGCATTGTTGATATTGAGTGGATACAGTTGGATGCAGAACCTCTCACATCAACATTGTCTCTGGGCTTCATTCATGAAAGAGGGAATCGCATGTAATGGTGATAGGAATTCCCAAGTTAAGGCCATAGTATAGGAGTTGAAATCATTCTGAAGAGCTATTGATATCGAGAATGTTTCAAGTCAGATATTTTGGCCATAACTTGGGATCTCCGTTCGCAAATTAATGCAATTCCCTCTTTCATGTATAAAGCCATATCTGTTGCACACATTTCTACTACAGGTGACATGCACATAAAAGAGAAAATGCAGAGAAAACGGCACTCACGGAACCAGATGACGGTAATATGACTTTAATGATGTGCAAACGAAATCCAAAGTAAGTCACAACAGTGAGGGAAATGCCAACGAATCAGATGATGTTCACAGCTTGACACATTTCGCGCATCTAGCACTTAATCATAAGCTAAATTCACTTGGTGACACAAACGTTTCAATAGTGTGTAATGTGATGTCACAAAATGAAGGTATGTCCAAAACCGCTCCAAGCCACACCCACAGAGGCGTCCATTGGTTAGAGTATCTGGTAGGCGTGCCTTGGGGAGGAAAGATCGGCAGAAATGATTGTAACTACGTACTATTAAAATATACCATATCTTCTTGTGATTGAAACATACTTGTGACAATAATTATAGTGTTTTTTTTGCACATCATTGACATTATCTTACCTTCATCTGGTTCCGTGAGTGCTGTTTCTCTGGATTTTCTCTTGTAGAGGCACCAGGAACAACGAATTGCAGCTGCACACCACACATTGAGCTGTACCACTCATCAGTGAGCCCATACTTACCTTTCTTCAGCATGCACATACATGCACATGTTTTGGAAGCTTTTGACTTACCATAGACAGGTGAAGAGGTTGCTGGCACCAAGGCCCACAAAGTCCCAAGTTCTGGATAGAATAGATTGGAGCAACAACAGCAATGCTGGCTGGAGATACAAACTCAAAGGTTGTAACACTACATCAATGCCAACATCCCTGGTTGCAAAGCAGAGCAGATAGTTATATGGTAGGGCTGCACAGGTTAGGGTCATTCACCAAGCCCAGCTGAATTCATCAGTATGAAGCAAGTGTGCTAAACAGAAGATAGAGTGGTCACTAGAAGAGGGAAATGGAATATAACCAAAAAAACCCTATTTATTACATACATTAGCCTGAAAGTCAGAGCAGAACCATGACACAGTTTTAAGAACATGTTGTTTGTCATACTGAGTGCATACCGGTAATAAGAAATGCACTGGGAAACAAAGTCTTCCTTGAAAAGCAGCAACATGTGGATGGACAAGGTAATCAAAAAAACGACGCATTTTGTGCTCAGAAGACCTTAAACATTGAGTGAGGGACCTTTCCTTTGCCTCTCAAATGTTCACACTAAGTTAAGTCATTTTAGTATACTCCTGGGGTATGTTGTGAACACTTTGCTACATTAAAACATTTCCTCGTTTTCTTATTGAAGTAAAAATTCAAAAGTGACAAACTGACTTAATCATTAATGGATTTAAAGTTTAAATCTAGTGCTGTCCAGCAATTTATCTTTCATGGTCAAAAATACACGTTAACACTAGGAATATTTTAAACGTGCTACAGGCAATCATTTAAATCGATTAGACACGTTAAATCAACAAAAAGAGAATATCTTGGGGGGGGTGTCCTATAACGCAATGAAGGTGGCCATTTGAGTTTTGAACACCACACCAGTTTTATAGGCACATATGGGCCATTACATGGTGAAAAGGGGCTAAAACTCTAATAACTCTGATCAGTAATATTTCACCGTCACGCCAAATCGAAACATAGAATGTGTCGGCAGATAAGAACCATTCAGCCCATCTAGTCTGCCCAATGTTCTAAATACTTATTAGTCCCCAGTTCCCTATCTTTTAGCTAGGATAGCCTTGTGCCTATCCCACGCATGCTTAAACTCCTTCACTGTGTGTTACCTCTCAGTTAATGACATACAGAACACGCAATCAGACTAAGGCCCAGTCACATCTCTGGACATTGTATATTATTGTTTTCTATTTTGGTGTCTATCCTTGTGCACACAGAATTGTATCTAATAAAATATGTTTATTTGAAATGTTCCACACTTATGACATATCTTGCAGACTGATTGTCGTAGTATCAGCAATGCAAATTTTTTTTTACTTTTTTTTTATTTTGTATAATGAAAAATAAAAATGATAATAAATCTATCATTTTATATATCTTCAAAATTGAGGTTTACTTTAGTTAAGAGTTTTGGCGTGGGCAGAAAAAGGACACCATGCGATAAACATCTAAAGGCTTCAAGAATTGGATGAATGAGAGTATAGAATGTGAAACATGCTGGCATCTTACACAGAATGCATGTTGGTACATATTTGATGCTGGATACTAGATCAAGGAAATACTAATTGGAGCAAGATTGAACAAACCCTCAGCATACGAACAATCCTGCCAGAGTTGGCAAAAGAAAGAGCTTGATGGGAAAAAAAAAAAAGGTTAAAAATAATGTAAAAAGTGTAATAAATATGGACTGCTTTAAATTGGAGTTAAAGTCAGTAAAAATAACTTTTGCTTGTCTTATGAATATTTTTTTTCCAATAAGTGTAATATGGGGGCATAGTGAGATATACTATCGAAATTCTGTACAACTGACTGACTGGCTACCAACCATCAGCCACTGTTAATGATATTAATAGAGTGGATACTGGCTAGCTAGTCTTACCAAAACATGCGGGAACCTCACATTTGTAGCAGCTAAAGTCTCTCTGCAGTTGGCTCTTTCTCCAATGATATCAGTTTGAGCATGCTCCTGATCAGTTGAGTCAGGTGATCTGGGAGAAGCAATATATTCTAATATACATGGTGCTTCTCCCTCTAATTGTGTATATGTTTTAATGTTTATTGACTCATTAAATAAAATGGACCCTACTCCCATTTTCAGATTTCACTAATAATTAGTAACTAATTAAGATGTTTACATGGAGAACTGGAACAAGAGGACAATTTGGTGATACATTCTGTAAGAAGGTAATATTTTGTGCTATTCATATTTCCTGGGGGGCAGATTAATTCTACTCTGTAATCATATGACACAAGAAGAGGTCAGAACAAGATAGGTTAAATATGTTGTTACAATCAATTTTTTCTTTTTTTTTTTACATTTTACACTGTATTTAAGATTCAGATTCTCTAGATGGAACAGTATATCTCGGTTTTTGTGATTATATTTGGAAACTCAGCTTAAAAACAATATATTGGCATGGTTACAAAATGAAACATATGCTGCCGAAATGATTAAAAATCATATCAAGAAAGGAATTGTATCATGAACACCCAAGATATTTTGTCTTCATGGGAAGTGGAATGGGGGGAATGACCAGGGAGGTGGTAATTCCATGAATTTGACATGACTTGATGATCAGTAAATTTCTATTTATCTAATTAGTGAAGTGAATTAGATCACAAACTAAGCAAATTATTTATTGGTGGCCTTCAGGGTTCTACTCTGACCTCCTGACATTTAAAAGTCCACTGTTTGTGCTCCTTTTCCTTCTTTTACCCCTAGTGGCCACCCTTCTCTTGTTTTGCTTGGCCTCTTTAGCTGGAGCATCTCAGCCTGTTAAATATCTGCAGTTTATTGCTAACAGGGCATTTGCATTGAAGTTGATTACCTACCTCTGTGATCTGCTTCATCTGCTCGAGATCAACTGCTGAAAGCCACTTTGAACTTCAAACCTGTCAAGGAACTAGGAGTCAGGACCCATAACCTGAAGGGCTCAGCATCTCCTGAGACAATCCTGCTTTGGCATATTATCACAGCTAAGTAGCCCTCTCTGGGGCCTACACCTGCTAAGCAGCCCTCTCTAGGGCTTACCCCTGCTAGGCAGTCCTCTCTAGGGCTTACCTCTGCTAAGAATCCCTTCCTAGGGCTTACCCCTAACTAGCCCTCTCTATTGTCACCCCTAACTAGCCCTATCTAGGATCTACACTAACTAGCCCTCTCTACAGTCTACCTAATACTAGTCCTCTCTAGGCTCTCGTTCTTTGTGTTACTTTCCTACTCCTACCACTATATTTGTTTATACTGTAGTCCCTGCTAAAGCTCTTTGTATATACTGCAGTTCCTGTTAAAGCCTTCTTTTGTCTATGTTACAGTCCTTATTGCAATCCTTATTTCTTTCTGTTTCTATACCTGTTCTCAACCCTGAAATATGAATACTTGCATGCAACCAGACTCCTCATCTATACCTGCACTAAGACTCCTACCTGACCTGGTAAAGGCCCTGACACTAGCTGCTTACATATCTGTGCCTTTTAAGCACGCATTAGTGAGCAGTGTATTGCCAAGTGAAGCTCACCCACACCTCCGCACCAAACATTCTAAGATACTATAAAGGTTCGCTATGTGTGAGTCACAAGGTGGAATGAAGGTCAGATCAAGGTTGTCAATGGAGTAGAGAGGACCATATGGGAATATATCTGAAAGTAACAGATGTTCTTATTTCTAGAGTGGTTTTAACAAGCTCTGCTGGAATGTAAAGGTAAGACAAAACAATTCATCCGTGGCTTTCACAATATTGCATCTATTTTCAACCAAACTGTGATTGAACATCCAAGGTAAATTATGTCTGAATTTTAATATTCTGCTCACATTTTTAAAAACGTAATATTATTTCTCTACGGCTTTCCTTTAATAATGGCATTCTTTGTCTAGTACATGATACCCCATTCTGCTTCACTGGAAATATATTCCCCCCCCCCCCCCCCTCTAGGGGGTATATGATAAAAACATTTAAATCCATAAAGGGAATCAACACAGTAAAGGAAGAGAGTATATTTAAAAGAAGAAAAACTAGCACAACTAGAGGACATAGTGTAAAATTAGAGGGGCAACGATTTAAAGGTAATATCAGGAAGTATTACTTTACGGAGAGGGTAGTGGATGTATGGAATAGCCTTCCGGCAGAAGTGGTAGAGGTAAACACAGTCAAGGAGTTGTAAAATTTTGGGCACCCCCCACACCCACGACATTACCCATAACCCACGTTGCACAATATGGACATGCCCCATCACCCCATTTATATGCCTCTATCACTCCATTACATACACATTGCCAATATTATTTGCCCATAATATTCCCCAGCTAATTTGCCCAATAATATACCAGTATCATTTACCATTAATATGCCCCAGCCAATTTGCCCAGTTATATGCAAGTATTATTTGACGTTAATAAGTCACAGCCAAGTTCGCCAATAATATGCCAGTATTTGCCATTTAATCAGCCCATGCCAATTTGCCCAATATTATGCCAGTATAATTTGCCATTAATATTCCCCAGCCAATTTGCCCAATAATATGCCAGTGTTATTCTGCCATTTACCGGTAATATGCCCCAGCCAATTTGCCCAATATTAAGCCAGTATTATTTACCATTTAATATGCCCCTGCCAATTTGCCCAATAATATGCCAGTGTTATTTGCCATTTAATATGCCCCAGCCAATTTGCCCAATAATATGCCAGTGTTATTTGCCATTTAATATGCCCCTGCTAATTTGCCCAATAATATGCCAGTGTTATTTGCAATTTTATATCCCGCAGCCAATTTGCCCAATAATATGCCAGTTATTTGCCATTTAATATGCCCCTGCTAACTTGCCCAATAATATGCCAGCGTTATTTCCCATTAAATATGCCCCAGCCAATTTGCCCAATAATATGCCAGTGTTATTTGCCATTTAATATGCCCCTGCTAATTTGCCCAATAATATCAGTCACGTGACTGGCGCACTGCCGTGTCACAATGCATGGGAGGACGAACAGGCAGGACGGAGGTTTCTCTGTGCTGCCTGTTCGGCCCCCTGTGCAGCCTGCCGGCAGGCAGAGAGGGTGTGTGGGGATCTTCCAAACCCCTCTCACCTCCATCTCTGCCTGCAAGCGCGTTCTTTTTTTAAATTTTTTTTAAAGGGGCAGATTTTTTTTTTGATTTTTTAATTTTTTAATTTTTTTTGCAGTGCTGGGGGGCACTGCCGCCCACCAGAATTTGCCGCCCTAGGCATCCACCTAGGATGCCTCGCGGTAAATACAGCACTGCACAGTTCCCTATCTTATATCTAGGATAGCCTTGTGCCTATCCCACGCATGCTTAAACTCCTTCACTGTGTTTACCGCTACCACTTCCGCTGGAAGGCTATTCCATACATCCACTACCCTCTCTGTAAAGTAATACTTCCTGATGTTAGGGTTTCTGACATAGGGTTTATATTGCTATGTCAGCATTTTAAACATGTCAATTTTTACATTTATTTTTGTTGCCAATCAATCTGTTTAATTTGAAATCCTGGGAGCCAAATAGAAGCTGCAAATTTGAGTATATTAAACCTAGTTAGAAAACAAATATTAAACATTTTATGAATACTTTTTTTACTAATTTATTTGTTTTGTTTTAAATAGACCCTAGTATATTTTATGTTACAAATCTGTGATGGAAAGAGAGGAAAAAGAAAAAATGTGTTTCTCCATTGGGCTGACCTTACATATTTATTGAACAGTTTGGAAGGTGAATGTCCTATTGTTTTCGGATGGCTATATGGAAAGTAGCATTGTGTTTTAGAGATCATCTTTCATTATAGCTTCCATCTGCTGAATTAGGAGTGTTTATTGGCAAAACCTGTGGATGTTAGGAAAACAGTATGTGATCCTTTAAGCCATAGAAAAGTCAAGTACATATGCATTTAAAATTTATTATAGGAAAAAATGTTGTTTTTGCCAAGATAGTGAGTGAGAAATCTAGCAGGAGTTGACATGTAAGTAGCTGATAATCCAAGTAATTAAATATGACATATTTCAGTTTAAACAGAGTAAAGTTACAAACCCTATTTATCTCTGATCCCTGCTGATTTAATTTTATAACTTCCAAAACACGGATGTGATCACACTATGCTGTGGTATGTCATCTGTAAAAAGCCAGCGAAGCAGCTCAAAAGGCTAACGCACCCACTATAGATTTGTTAACTCCTATGGCTTCTTGGTTTGATTACATTACAGATGGTTTGTTGGCCCATCCCTTAGACGTCTATAAAATGAAACTACACTGGGTAATAGTAGAATCCACTGAATGTTGAGCAATTGTAACTTCCCAAGGGCAAAAGAACATCTCACTGTACTCTTCACTAGTGACGTCACCATGAGGATCTTCGGATATTTCCAATGAGATGGAACGCCAAGATCTTATGTAGTACACTAACATAAGTTAGTACACTACCAGGATTCAATACACTAGTATTTCTAAATGCATCAGCTCTCGTCCTTTGCCTGTAGGAGGAGTATTGATGGCGTGAATGATATGCCCTTATAAATATTGGATTTAAAATGATTTAAGAGGTCTGTGAACACAAGGAACCAAGCAGGATGGGGCTCAACAGATATGGAGCTAGAGAAAGGTACATGGGATAGTGACAATACAACTGATCTTCCTCTCAGGTTCTCAGGTTTGAACAGTCATTAGGGGTACAGGGGACAGTTTGAACGCTGAACTTTCAGCGGTGAAGATAAACATGGCTGCTTCATCGCGGCAATGTAAGGGCTGACAGTTCAGCGCTGAACTGTCAGCTCTTACAAACGTAAACCCCCCCAATAAATTACCCCCCCTAATAAATGAACCCCCCCCAAAAGTGACCTCCCAAACTCTAATACTAAAAGTAACCCCAAACCCTAATACTAAAATTAACCCCCGAACTCTAATACTAAAATTAACCTCAGAACCCTAATACTAAAATTAACCCCAAACCCTAATACTAAAATTAACCCCCGAATTCTAATACTAAAATTAACCTCCGAACCCTAATGCTAAAATTAACCCCCGAATTCTAATACTAAAATTAACCCTAATACTAATTCTACCCCCCTAAACCCTAATACTAAAATTCTCATAACTCTAACTCTAATACTAATAATACTCACCTTTAGCGATGAAATGTCCCGCGATGACCTCTTGTGCGATGAAGAGGGGGCGGTGAAGAGGCTGCGCCAATGCAGCCACGATCAACTGTCCCATCCCCTACATCAGGCACACAGCAGAAGTACCAGAAGGAGAATCCAAACATGATCGTCAAAACAATGCAAAGATATGGGCAGTAAGAGAACAAAACAAAGTCACACAACTAGGCAGAGTTGCCACAAAGAAACAAGAGTAAATGGACAAAAACACACCAAGGTCGAACTGGCTCACTACACGGGTGCCAAACTGAAGGAGGATGTGGGTTGTATAGAGACTCCAGAGTGGTGTCGGGGCACAAGAAATTGATGTGCAAGCCAAAAAATGGATAAGAATAGCTCTTCAAATGGAGCATCAAAGAAACCACATGAGGGGATCAGGTTGGAAGGTGGGATGGTTCTGAGTTGCTGAGGCAGCAGATGTGTTGGATACCTCATCCCAGGTGAGATGGTGATTATGTCCTTTCACAGCTCAGGTGCTCACTTAAAAGGCATTACAAAAGTGTTTGAAACACAACTGGATAAATATATTTAATTTTATATGCAAAGTGTAAATAATATCTTCAATTAAGAAAATGTATGCATGTGTGTCTTAATTATAGGTGTATACGCACAGTCAGAGTGATGGGTGTTTCTAGTGTCATGCCTTATGAAAAACACAAATCAACCATTAACTTATAAAGTATAAACCTACTCCATGCCAGACTCAAATAGGTCCCATGATTTCTTTAGCTGCTCCATCTCAGCGTCCCCCACATGACTGGCTCTAAGGTGTGAGCGGTCAGGTGCAAAATAATTGGAGGGGCCTCTTTAATTCTACTTTTCACTTCTGTCGAAAATACCTTTGACAGTGTGTTCCACTATGTATAATGACTGTATTATATATACAATGGCAAAACATTGCAATTCTCAACTTAATGTACATCATTTGGTACCCACCTGAACTAGATCCTCTGAGCTTCTTACCTGTCATTCTAATTATGTTATTTTCCCATAAGCAGAGCCTGTAGGCGAACCTACAGTGTGATAGGGAGATTGAACTTGTATTTCTCCATTATGAAGAGATTTCAAAGTGTACTCCTTCAGGCTGGAGAGGGACCCAGCCAGAACACAAGTGCTCTGTGTATAATTTCCAATAGAATGTTTTATATTCTGCTGTGCAATAGAGAATACTGCTACACAGCTTAACAAGGTAAAACATGTTGCTTATTTGTTACATTTAGGCCATAATCAAATAATATTGGCTATAAAAACCAATGTCTGTTCAAATGTCTATACATAATCACCTGAGACCATTTGTTGGATCATGTGAATTTTATTTATAAAATTGCGACTGTTTCAATAGATGGAAAGATGAATTGTCCACAGAAAGAAAGGCTTATTGGATTAATATGGTGATTACTGCCCTGCTGGTGAGCTTCTGCTTGGTGCCAATAAGAATTATCACTTGACAAATACAAACAATATTTTCACAGTTCAATAACCATTTAAGTGTTGGAAGTGTGAATGCAACATTTCTGCATGGAGGTAATGGTATGATAGGTACATGGGTTTTATCGGATAAGCCCTCAAATTTAGGCTACTCAGAGACCACCGAAGTGATCTTGAATTGGCACAAAAATTGCCCAATGTGGGTGATTTATGTGCTGACATTTCGGAAGTCAAAGTGATCTAGAGCTGCTGACATGGTAGCCTCGGTCCTCCCCGTAGTCTTCTAAGGGAAGGACTTTCAGAGTCATTTTGAGAGGACCTAGAAGTCAATGGGAAAGAAGAGATCTATACAGTTAGGATTGAGAAATATGATTAAGTCCCTTTTTGGATGAAACGCGTAGGATGTTACTACCCAGGATGGGCTTCCATGTACATTTTTATCATGGTTACTAATAAATGATAAGTTTTATTTCTGCGTTGCCAAGTGGACTACTCCTGCATGTTGGGTACAATACTTGTGTGTGTTTTTTTTCTGTGTACCGGTGAACGGTCGGGCCGGGGACCCGAAACCCAGCAGGTGAGAAGCTTTCAGGAGGTATAACCTTTGTACCAGTATCTTTTACCCTCTTGCTGTGTTTCATTCTATACGTTAAGGACAATAAAGGTAATGCATTCACTGCTTGAAGAGGTGGTGCCTTTAAAAGAAAGCAGGGTACTTTTTTTTTTAATGAACCAGAATATAGAGGGCTATGTGTGATTGTATAGGCATTACTATCTAATTAGTGCTTGTTGAAATCTAATTGCCATTGGATTTTTTCCCCAATTGAAAACAGAATTCTAAATTGCTGAAATAAGTTTTTATTTCAACCTTCTTTTGGATCAAGAGCAGTAAACAAGGAATAGGAAAAGTGTATCACTTGATGGACGAAATACTTTTTTAAACTTAAATTACTTCTCTACTCACAGGAACAGGAAGGAATGAACAGAGTGAATTACATTCCTCCACAACGAGCAAAACGGAGTCTGCCGATGTGAGTCAATTTAATGTATTTTACCATTTAAATTATTCAATAGAACAAACTGTTTAAATTCAATATGAAACCATCACTTCAGCGAAGATTGAAATGCATTTTGCTTTGGGAACAAGTGAATGTGAAATATTGAATTATTAAAAAATAGCTGAGAACATAATTTTCTCACTGGCATTGAAATGTACTGTAAATGCATTATTATCGGTCAAAAGGGGATCAAAACTATTCTAATAAGTAGCATGCAATGTAATGTTATAAATATTAGTTGAAAGGAGAACTAGAATTGAAGGTAGATGTTTACAGTCCTTGGAGAGTGCAGCCAACCCCAGACCACCCCCCTCAAGGGTTGTACAAGGCACCTTATACTGAAAAATGGGCAGTCCTGACAAAAGAAACTTGGATGATGGCACCCAGTAGTGTATCTTCCGCAAGGCAAACAAGGCACTCGCCTAGGGCGGCACTTTGCCAGAGAGCAGCACTTTGCCAGAGGGTGTTAAAGCACACTTCTGGTGCTTCAAACATTTTTGCTCCCTCTCCAACCATTGAGCAAGCTTTAGCTCCTTCCAATTAATCAGGGTGATGTAAAGGACATGGTGGGGGTAGGGTTGCCACCTGGCTGGTATTTTACCGGCAGGCTGGTAAAAAATTGGCATTAGGCCAATGTTAAGTCTATGGAGACAGTACCAAGGCCGGTATTTTTTTGAAGAAAAGGTGGCAACCCTAGGTGGGGGCAGGTAATGGGGGTGATGGTGGCATGTAATGGGGGTGATGGGGCGTTAGTGTGTATGCAATGTGGGTGATGTTGGCATTTATTGGGGTGATTGGGCATTTAATGTGTGTGAAATGTGGGTGATGGGGCATGTAATGGGCTGATGAGGCATGCTGTAGGTTTGCAATGTGGGTGATGGGGCATGTCGTAGGTGTGCAACGTGGGTGGGGGGTTGCCCGAATTTTGTCTGCCTAGGGAAGAACAAAACCAAGATACACCACTTATGTAGAGACGAGGGATTATGGGGGAAAGTATAACACAGCGTTTGTGGTTCATATCTGGTATTACTCAGAGCCTGGCTGCAAGTTTGTTGTGTCATCACAGTGCACCAAATTTATGTTATGATGTCACACTGTGAACTGATGAAGTGTCATGGTGTCATGTGTCACTATGCCTAGTATAGAAATTCCTCCATAATTAGGGAAGTGGAATGTAGCGATGTACGTTAATTTAATGTATTTTAATATTTAACATATTTAGTAGAACAGGAAGTATATTACCCCAAAATTATCTAAAAAAAAAAAAATTAAAATTAAAGTCAGATTACTTTATTTTGGGATAGAGTGGAAAATAACATGGAAAGAGTTTTGTAACAAGCTGCATTTTGAAACAAATTATTTCTACGTGCCAAATTAATTAATGTATTATTCTATTCATTTTGATAGCAGTTTCAAGCTTTTTATAGACAGGATAAAATAACTATTTCAGTGAAATCCAAACGGATGGCATTAATGTTACTTTAAAGGGAAACAAAGCTGGGCAATAGGACATCAATAAACAGTGTAGAAAGAAATTCCATACAGTGCATCTCATATTCACATCTTACAAATTCTTCCTCACTTTTTGAGCATTAATCTGTAGTATTACACTAGACATTCAACTTGTATGAGAAGGTTTAAGATACATTCTCCATTCTCCACTGTGTGAGTCAAAGTGGGAGCAAAGCATAAACCAGTACTTCTTAAACCTGTCCTCAAGGACCCCCAACGATCCAGGATTTAGGGATTGCCCAGTTGCGTTTAACACTGGGTGTGGTTCCCTAACAGTTAGGGAACCACACCAGATGTAAGACATATTCTTATTTAAACACAACTGGATACGGCAGACTGTTGGAGGTCCTTGAGGACAGATTTAAAGAGACAGTCTAGTCCCCAAACTCACTTTGGTGCAAGATAAAGATTACTGCTTGGATAGTGCACAGGCTTTTTTTTCCCAGTGTGATTTGATTCAGGTATTCTGCATAAATCACATTTTTAATATTTGACTAAAGCCCTCCACAGTGATCGCATGTTTGATGCAGGTGCAGCAGCACTGATTATATAGACTCTGAGGATATAAAGTTTTGTTTCATTTCGTCACTTCCTGTGCTGCTGAAATTGAATACATTGTGTGGATTGTTGTAAACTCGATCTTGTACACAGTAGGATCTCTTTACAGTGCAACATATTGTCTGATGACATCACTAGAGAAACAGGAAATTCCATTCATTTAGATGAAATTATTCTCATTGCTTCCTGCACCAAGAAAAAAAAAGCAGGAAATGACTAGTGTGGGCAGTCCTGGCTTCTTGCAAACTGCTGTCATTTCACAATTTCACCTAGCTGTAAGTATATTATATTTTAAGCAATGCAAAATGTGAAACATGTATTTTAAAGTACTTTGAAAGCACATTAATAGGCATTAACATTTGGAAGATGCATTTTGGAGACCAAACAGTCCATTTAAGAAGCACTGCACTAACCAGTGAACTGATATTTGAATTGTAGCAGAGAACTAATAGTAAATACAGGCAAGCTGTAAAAGTTTTCCAACTCATCCAAGGGTAAGTTCCAAATACAGTAAAAAAAAACCCAGATCAATTTTATTCTCAGCTCTTCCTAATGACTGCAAATAAAGTGTTATAGATGTAGACATGCCTATCGCTCCAAGCCCTCCTTATTGGATGCTACTGAATGTAGAGCTACCTGTCAATGTATGTTCAATCTAAAACTATAGTAGAACTGTGAACTGTGCAACATACAGAAAAAGTGTGCTAAGTGGCATGGCCAAAAATAAAGTGGAAGCAACCACAGGCATGTAAATTGCTCTTCATTAGTTGAATCCTTGCTTTTTTTTTGTATTTTCCTACAAATGCATGCAAAAAGGACTGCTTTTCCCACAGAAATTACACATTCACACTGCTACCACCACTGCAATGGATTCTGGGTAGACATATGTATATATGGTCAACATAGGACTGGATTTGCATATGGCTACCCAGAATCCCTTGCTTTGGTGGTCGTACTGTGAATGTGTAATTTCTATGGAAAAATCCAGGCCTCCTGGCTTGTTTGGTGTGTGTGTGTATATGTACATTTGTGTTTTGATAATGTGTCTGCGAACAATAATATTTGACACCACTAAACTAACATGATCCCACTGTGAATTTGAAAACTTCACAGTGCAACTTACCATAACAAATATGTGCTGTAAAGGTTTCATTCATTTTTTTATTTTTTTTTGTGTGTGTAAATCTTTGTTTACGGGGATCTCCTGTCATAGGGTTAAGCTGAAGAATGTAACATATCATTGGGCCAAGAACAAGGAGAGGTCTCTGGAAAGGAATGTGTGAATTGGCAGGGAGTCAATCAACCTTCCATTGGCTTCTAACAATGTGAGTTCCTACAGCACCCACCCTATCTGGTGTAGTGGAAAAATAATGAGTTGGGTTTGGCTTCCACATATTAAAAATAAAAAAAATTGTATTTAGCAGAGGAGCTAAAATGTCCCTGTGAATAAGTATAATATGTCAAGTAGAACAAATCGCTTAATAACTAGTTCAATGTTAAAGGACAACTGTCAGAAAAAGAGTAAGGTCTGTTCAATTGAAAGATGGCATCAAGTTTAGTAATTTTAAGTAGAAATGCTTTAAAGAATGAATACAAGGAAAGTATATTATTGAGCCCACTTTGTGCTGCATAGCTGCCATCTTGGGTCAAATGAAGGAATATCTGACTCAAGATTCTAAACAGAATGTCCGCCCCGCTGATAGTGCTTTACAAGCAAAGAGGACTCAAAAAGGTACTTGTACAAAAGATATTTCTAATTTAACTACCCACGCTTGATGCAATCTTTCAATTAAACATAACTTCACTATTTGCCGACAGTTATTGACACGAGGTCGATACGACTGTCACAGAACGTCGTAATTGTGTTTTTTTGAGGGTTGACAAAGCACATGCCATTTTATCCTCATATTAGTAGCACTGAACCTATCACTTGTGCACTTATCACAGAGCATAATAGAAGCAAGAGTTTAAAAAAAAAATGGAGTGGTTTTTTAATTGAGATGCAAATCAGACTAAGTAGGAAGTCAAAGCGTCTTGCTAAGTAAAATAGATGAAGCATACACTGAAGGTCCACGCAACATCTCTAGGGTTTTGGTGAGTAGCCTTATATACTGCATAATACATATCATATTATTGTCAGTCATGAGATAATGATAGTGGGAACACGGGACTCATTTAAAATGATAACTCTACCCAAGAAACAGCATTGTTACTGAATATTTAAATTAAATGCTGTCCAAGAGTGATGGGAGCTGTAGAGTTGAGCACCTGAGGAAGCCCCGCATTTGGTGAAATGCGTTGTATCTTAGAACTTTTGGACATGGCATGTTGTCGAGCCAGATCCAGTGCTTCTCCTTGGTCTGACATGCTCTTTCGCTATTGCTCTAGTATGTGTTCAGTGTGTTACACTGTAAGCATTTTTTAAGTGTGTCTTTTAATACATTCTGTTACTGTTTTCGTTCTATTGCGTTTCCCCATTTGTGCACGGCTGGAACAAGTATACCCCGAGGCTATTGAGATTTCACATCATGGAAATTTCCAGCAACTTGTTCACGGAGGGCAGTGAGTTGCTGGGTAGTATATAAGTGAACTGATTTACCTCATCATATATTCTACTGCTTTCCCATAAAATGTAATATGAATATATATGAAAGGCCATTGCTCCCTGGTTTGTATAACAGTTGAATGGGGCTTCTGCAACATGACATTCAATAGATATCCCATAGACTGTGTCTCCTAGTGGTGGGTCAGTGTGTCAATCATGTAATATGGGAGGGAGGAAAATATTTTCAGATCGAAATGTGAATGTAAATGGAAAAGTGCTAATGTGAACAGCTGAAGGGACATTCCAACTTGTTTAACCCTTGCTTCCTTAAAGGAAGCAATGGTTAAACAATACATGTCCTGGTCTTTGAAAGTAAACCTGATGTGTATCTTAACATCTGACACACAGCAGTTGCCAGTTGTAATCTAAAACTAGGTTCATAAAATGTTTGCCTCATGGGGGGGTAATAATCATCTTGGACTCCAAAAGGCAATCATATTTCTCCTTTGATCAAAAAATCTCTAAAATATTAATGTTTATTCTATTAATTAATAGCCCTATATTTAAAAAAAAAAAAAAACATACCATCTATTGTATTTGATAGCACCACCTCTCTTGGCAGTGAGTTCCATAACTTTATTGTCCTTACCGTAAGAATCCCTTCCTTTGCTCTTCCAGTCTCAGGGGGTGACCCCTTGTTCTTTGTACATTTCTGTTAATGAAACAGGTCACCGGAGAGCTCTTTATATTGGCCCTGCACATATTTAAATAATGTTATAATAACCCTACAAAGTTGCCGTTTTTCTAGCGTATGCAAATGCCAATTTTTAGTCTCTCTACATAACTAAGATCCTACAATCACCTTATTAATATTGAGATATAACAATTAATATTATGTTATATCACTTTGCACCCTGTTAGTTGTGGAGGCAGCACTGGAGCATTTAAAGAGGTGGTGTTGTCTATATGTAAGTGATGTGTTTAGTTACATAGCCTGTTTTGTATTAGTTTTAAAAGGAGCACAGAACATGCTGAAGATGTACAGGTATATTGTTTGTTGTAGCTCATTAGACCAGTATACGCATTAGGGGAAGCCTTTTACACGGTACATTATATATTTAGGGTCCATCCCTCTTTAAGTCTTGCAGAAAGCCTTTATGGCTTTTTGGTTCTGTTGGAAGAATTTGGAAGATTGTGGGCTCTAAAACCTGATATGTAAAGTGCATGTTAATTATCTTCAGTAGGAAACCAACTAGCAAAATACATGACTATACTTGATTCCCTTCCCTAAGGTACTCATCGCTACCAATTAACATGTTTAATTAACAATAAATGAATACATGGCCATTACATGATAATCCATCCGAAAAATAAAAAAAAGTGCTTGGATCCCAGGCACTGCTTGTGTAAACATTTACACTAAGAGTAATAAAAAGTTGTATTGATTTAACCTAAACCAAATGTCTAGTTTAGATTTCAGTTTGTGTACTGTACGGGGACAAATCTGTTGAGTTTCTCCTGCTAGAAAAACCATATTTAGTCCTGCATAATGTATTGTTTAACGTGAGCATTTTATTATGCTTTATCCATGGCCGGCTGAACTGGCATTATAGCATCAAATTATTAAATATGTTGTGCTTTTTCTTCTCTGAATCTTATTGGAAATCCAGCCCAGAGTTAGTGGTAGGATTAAACATATGAACATGTCTAATAAATGTGGCCATGTGCGGATCAATAAAAAAAACCCTGTAAAAAATGGTGGGATCATTATTAAAGACGGAGTAAGGTAACAGTCAGCTGCGCATCCTTTTCTACAATTTACTATTTGTTATTTATAACTAACTGCGCTATAGATTTTTTTTTGTTCTCTTTCATATCCTGTGTGATGGAAACACTTCATTCAAGCTTATGCTGTTTACATACATTTATTGGACTTTATTGATTCTTACACAGCTGTGGTGTATTACCAAGGTTTACGTTTTTTTTTTTTTTCGTTTATGTTTAAGCCGTCTTTTATTTTAATCAAAATATATTGTATTTACTAGCACTTAAAGGGACAGTTTTAACATGCTTATATTCTGTATGTTGTATTTGTGAAATGTGCTTACTTTTTTTCTTTAACATTATTTACAGTTCTCCTTGGGCAGGGCTTGGAGGGAGTGCAACAGCAGCAGCAATACAAAATAATATACATTCTTTGGGTATGTCATGCCACGCTGCATTCAACCAATAGCAACAGAGGATATGAGCGTCTTAACCAGGCTAGAGGTGTGTTGGTAGGGTCAGCTGCCAAACAGCAATCAGTGCAGTTTTTTTCGGGTCATGTTGCATCCAGCTAATAGAAGCAGAGGAGATGAGGATCTCCTCCAGGCTGTAGGTGTATTTTTAGAGTCAGATGCGGAACACGAATCAGTGCAGTTGTGTCAGCTCCATCATTAGAATGGTGATACCCAGGGATGTATCTTGGCATAGACACACTTGGCCTAGGCCTAGGGCTGCACTATTCAGAAGATGGCATAAAAAATATGTTCCCACCCACCCCCTTGGACACCCTCACCTCCCCAAACTCAGCTGCAAGAAGTATTGAGCCCATAAACTCGTGGGTGGAGGCGGCACCACGCAACCAGAACGCTGGCACTGATTGGATGCTCTCCCTAAAGTCCTTGGAGGCTCTGTTGTGCATGTCAATACCAGGGTAATCCATACTGAAGAAAAAAGGCTAGCACTCCAGTTCGTATGATAAATAAGTGTGATTTAATCATGGGCAACAGTGCAACAGAAAAATAGACAGAAACACTTGACGCGTTTCGAGTCTACTGACTCTCAGTAGAAAAGCTGTTTGTGATATAGTCATGGCATTTATCTTTTTTTTATGTGTCCTAACCAATACATGCTCTTACTCTAATTCAGTGTTTTATCTAGTCATGGGATGCTTTTATATTTCAAACAACATAATGGAATCTCTTTAATAAAATGTTTCTTTATATTTTTTCCACAGAACACCATTTGGGTAATGTTGGATAATTGTTTCCATGTGCATTATATGTTTCTGTCAGAGATGGTGTAGTATGGCATATGGAAGACCACCACAATGCCACACACCAAGACAACTCTCCTCTTGCCACTGTCTGAACTGACACTCCCAATACAAACAACATCCGTGACATGTCCTCCCCCCCCCCATACACGCATTTCAACATAGAGAAACCCCGCAAAATGTGGTGTGCATAATCGCTCAAAATCCCTCCCAGTAACTTAGGGACAGGTGCGCACATCACTGCCCAGAAGTAGCTACTTTTTTCATACAACCCTTATGTTTTAGCTCACGGAACCCCCGGGCTTTGGGTAACTCAAGTGAATTCAGTGATATCAAACAAAAGAGTCCACAACATTCTATACATGTTTGTATCTACTTTACATTGTATGATTCTCTTGTTATTTAGTTTTTTTTTTTTTTCATTTATTTTACAAAAAATTTAATTGCATTTCTATCAAAAAAATAGTGGGCAAAATGTTTCCTTAATATTTATTTGTATATATAATTGAAGCAGAGAGTACATCTTAAAAAGATTATGTTCTGATAAGAAACCTTTAATATCCCATTGAAAGCATGTCCAGATTTCTTTGATCCTCTCCAGTGCTTTTCCAAACACATGGATATATAAGTGCACCTTCTGCTGCACAGTTGCGGTGGTTAAACAATGGTAATAGGAAACATTCATTTATTTTAAATACTTTGCAAGCTGCGCGGATACCACGAAGATCTTAACAATTCTCGGGAAGCTTTAAAAAAAACAAATAACATATTTTTATACACTCGACAAAATGTCTATTTTTTTTAATTGGCCAAATTGCTTTTGCGAAAAGTAAGCCTATATTTCTCAAGCCGCTTGCATTGTCTCTCCAATGAAAAATAACATATTTTTCGTAAAGGAAATTTAATTGGAAACATGGCTTATCTAGCTATCAGCAGGATATTGCTTTTTTCCCTTCATTGTAGGAAAAATATTTACATTTTGTTGATGGTTATCCTTTTCATTGATTACCATATGAAAGACCAGGTTTTGCATTACAGAGAAAATTCAATAAAATAGTTTTATTATTATTATTGTTTTCATATTGTGCTTTAATACGCCGCAAGAGACCCTGCCCCGTTGTCGCATGATGTGACTTATAGCGCTACTTATTCTACTGCACTCTGTACAAATGATGCACACATTTCCTAATGGCTCCTTTATTGGCACCATTTACTAGCACGATTTTTGAGACATGGGTCACTTTTCCACGCAAGAGATGTAGGCTTTTTATATTGCTGGGGGAAGTGTACAAATGATTAGGCTCTTTAACACTGCACTATACATGTAAAACACATAGTTAACACAGGGGGAAACAGGGACCATTCGTGAGGGAAGAAATGAACACAGTTCGGATAACATTTCACATATATTTCGGTACACATTCGGTTTAAGGACCAATCAGAGACCGAGCTACATTTAGCCCTTTAAATGGGCGACCAATCCATATGTAAGCTACCAGCAAGCTGGTAGGCGGGCTTTTTGAATCTGCCAATGGGGAGAGCACCTACCCGTCATTTCTCCCCGGTGTTTGTAGCGGGCAGGGGCGCACCTGTAATGCGCTGTATAGCTCCAGGCGGATTCCTACTGTACTCCGGTTAGATGGAAAAAGCAGTAGTGGGGTATAGGACAGTCTGTGTAGGGGCCAGTGATAGAGCTCTCCTAGGAGCTTTTGGCTTCTGCAACAGACCAAGTCCGCAGTCTCTCGGCAAGCGGCTGGAGGGGCAAGAGTCACGGTGGGTACCGTGACAATGTACATGACTAGAAGATGGACTGGTATATAGATGCGATGCTATGGGACTATTATACAGTTGTTTCCAGAGCTGTCGTTTTATTCTCAATGCATCTCTGTCTACCCTACGGGTATGGGACATTAAAAACACAACATTATAAACAGACAAAGTAAGATGCACAACTCCTTCTTACAATCAAATAGTCTTGGGGTAAAAAAACAAAGCCAAAGAGAAGTCTTTAATCCATACTGTTCTGCATGCACATGGGCCAAATGCAATTAATGCCATAGCGAAACCAAAGCAAGAAGCAATGTTACATGTAAAATAGAAATATTATTTCAGCATGTATCAGTAACCATGACCTTTGGATAAATAAATACATGGATTAGCAGAAGTAGCTCGGTCTGTCAGACCACACACATAGATCATAAGTAGTCGTTAGTTCTGCAAGATGATGCCTGTACTTGAAAGTGTGAGCAAAGTAGAGAAGATACATATATTTATAAATCAGTGCAGTGTGGGTCACAAAATCTAGTGCTAAAGAAATGTTCACTGGGTTGGTTTCTTCTAAATTCTTGGTCAAGGTTCCAAGGGCCATATTTATCAAGACAAAATAGGTGGTATTTCAGGAAAATGTGTTAAAATAGTAGTAGTAACCTTAGAAACCAATATAAAGTTATGGCAGTTTGCTCCAAATGTAGCACTTTTTTAAAAAAAAAAATAGCACCTGTATTGCCTTGATAAATGTTGCCCTAAAAGAGCAATATACAGAAACATTCCACTGGTTTCTATGGTGATGGCTCCACTTTTAGGGAATTGCACTTCTATGTAACTATAGCCAATCTGCAATGTAAAAGATGCTTAATAAACATCCTGCCTTTACCTGTGACAAAGCATTAGAAAGCAGGGGCAATCACATGGGTCTATTCACTAAAATACGAGAATAGCTCGAGGAGGTCAGCTTTGGAGTTCACCCGAGTTTGATTTAGAAAAAAAACAAAAAAAAAACAGGTTCGATCTTCACTGAAAGTAATGGGAGGCGAAATGATCTAAGCTATTTGTGAGACTAAATTAAACTCGGATGCCAAATTTGACTTAGTCTCAAAAATGAAAGTCAACCTCCAAAGTCGACCTCTTCGAACTATTCTGGATTTTTAGTGAATAGGATAAGCATTTAAAAAATGCTGCAGTGTGATAAGCATTAGTTGGAAAATGCTCCAAAGTCAGTACCCGTTCAAACCTCAGGTTCAACTTAGCTCTTAAACCCATCGAGAGACCTTGTGTTAAAGCTCTTTGAGACCTCTTTATTGATGTTGGGGTCACTAACTATTATTCGTAACAGGAACCCGCAGACTGTGGACAGCATGAGTAAAGAGATAGTTATAAAAAAAAGATATGGACTGATGCTGATTAATATGGTTTACAAGGAAGATCTACCATGATGGGCATTCGAGGTACTTTGTATGTCTGCTAATGCTTTAAGGGGGACAATTGGCAAACCTCCCTCCATGGTGTTGGAAAGGGAGGACAGTGGGCAATAAAAGTGAAATAAACATTTATTTTGGATTGTCCCTTTAGCTTCCGTCATTTGCAGAGCCAGGCACCAACATTATTCACATTGGCCATTTACTAGACTTTTTGGTGTATTATTTAATTATGTACTATGGAACTTCACCGACAATGTCTTGGACACGTTGCCTAGTCCTACAAAAGACTACCCTTTAGGAAAATAGTGTTACCATTAATGTTATTTCACATGTACATTGTTTTTTTCATATTTAATAACAATTTTGATTGAAAAATGCATTTCTTGTTAACACAGGTTGAGATTTTACCATAAGTTACAAATTATACACAAACCTCTCAGTGTCTACCCTGGTCCTGCCGGGCCCTGTGACAGGTGTATCACCTGTCACCCCCTGATGGCGGCCCTAGTGGAAGAGCCAGGCTGTATCAGAGGATATCCAGGGGCTGTCTTTGAGGAGGATCCAGGTTATCCTGGACCCTAGCTTTGCAGACTACTTAGTCTTGTAGTCAGACTTCTATTTGCATTTTGTTTCTATGGAATTGATAAGATAACCTGCATCTCAAACATAACAGTATATTATTGATATATATAGAAACTAGGAACCACAGTGCCCCGGAACAATTAATGGCCCTCTCCCACACCACTCCAACATGTCCCCAAACAGCCTATCTGACACCCTAGAACCCCAAAAACCTCTCTCCGCCACCATAGCCCCCAAACAGCCTTTCTCTGCAACCCTGACCCCCGAAAAGTATCTCTCTCATCAGTGTCGAGCCCAGTCAAGGTTGCAACCCCTGTGACAGGATTGTTTCACCCCTGGAGAAAATGTGTTAAAAGAAAGTAAGTCTGGATCCAAAATATGTAGTCCTTTCCCTCAAAACAACTGTTGCAATTCGTGACGGCAGTGAAAGCTCACTTGTTCCAGCCATGTGCAAGGTGAATCTTTACTTAATTGCTTCTTTCATGTGCTGCCTAGGGGAAATAGTTTAATGTTTAACCATTTTATTTTATGTTTTCATTTAAGTCTCTATTCAAGAGAAAGATGAGCAAACTCCCATATGAACTATTAAAAAGCCTACACACATAAAATATGCTTCATCTCAATAGTAAAACATTAAAGTACTAAATTCTGCGCTACATACATTTCTCACTTTTACATAGTGAGCATACATAGGGAATGAAACACTACTGGTAAACATTAAAGGTTACAGCCTTCTTTGAACCACTGTGGGAGTCCCTTGTATCCTTCTATCATTGTGAACATCTGTCTTCCCTCTTCTCCTGTTAGAGCACTTGTATAGCCTGTTCTGAGCACAACACACCAAATACATCTGTTTCCCCTTGATTCTGGCATTTATTTCTTTTTTCAATAATATTAATTGAAATTATATTTTGTTGAATAAATTTGGCATAGTTCCTAAAAGTGCTGTTTGTTTATAAACAAGCTTGAGGTTTTAATGGACAACTTAATAACTTGATATATTTCAGCAAGTGTAGAAATTTTAAATAGAAATAGCGTAATTAAAGAATCCGAATAAAGTACCTTATTGAGCCCTCTTTGCTGCACGTAGCTTTATCAGGAGGCTGACATGTTGTTTGGAATCTTGGGTCAGACATTCCTTTAACCAACCCGATGTCTCCAAACTGCCCTGATTTTGGAACTCTGTCGCGCTGTACCACCGAGCTCTACCGCCAAGCTTTACCACTGAGCGCTACTACTGTTTCGGGACAACAGAAAATGCATATTGTACATGCGCAGAACTCTGCACATGCACACTAGCACTGCAAGCTTGAGTGACAGCAATATCACATGTGCATCATGTGCACAGCTCTGACACTCGACTGCCCAAGATCCGACCCCCAGTGTCCTAAATCGCTGATGAGTGGAATACAAACCCAAGATCAAGGAATATCTAACCAAAAATTCTAAACAACATGTCCACCCCCAGATATAGCTAAATGTAGTGGAGGGAGCACAATAATGAGAAAAAAAGATTCATGTACTGGAGAGACACACACCAAAATATAGTAGAGGTGACCACAGGTATCCCCTTACCCTAAGGGGTTCACAAAAGACAATATAATACAAAAAAAGTGGTCACTCTAATGTAAGTTAGCAAAAATATTTGTTTACTCGGTGGACTGAAGGAAAATAGATACAATATACGTCAATGTATTGAAAAAAATGAATAACAGGTAAACCAAATGTCCATCAATAAACTGGCCAAAAAGTGTTAAAAAAAAGAACAATACCTAACATAATAGAAAAAGATCACACGCATGCACAGGTCATAATGCTAACCAGAGGACATAGAGATATCCTGTTCATAAATATACCAATATTTTTGAAAATGAGAAAACCCAGGAAAAAAATAGCCATACAACCAGGTCTGACAAAAAGACATAAAAAACACAAAAACTGCATACGTCTCACCAGATCCTGTATATAGATCTAAGGAATGTTGTTGGTATGGGGGTTCAAATGGACTGACTAGTGCTCCTTAGTTTGATTAGATACACTTTCTATTGGTAGCAAAGTCTGTGAGAAAATATATGTATACAGTGTAAAAGTCTCCAAATTGAAATTCTAGCAGGAATGGACATGCAGGAATGGATGGGCTGCACACATGGAACTATATCCTTCCAGGACCACCATTAACCTCTTAAGGACAGGCTTTTTTTCCCCCACAATGTTGCACCACTCAGGAAAAAGACTGTTTTTACATTTCTGCATTGTTTTTAGCTGTAATTTTCCTCCCTCATTTATAGTACCCACACATTTTGTTTATTTCCTATGTGTAATAAAGTATGTTGCTCAATCACTAGACAATATAGATATAAGAATACATAGAAGATGTAGGAGAAGATGCAGTGGGAAATATGTATAGGGTACACTTTAAGGATACAGAGTGGGAGACTGACAAACTAAAGCATTTTTATTTTACAGAAAGAATAGTAGATACATGGAATAACCTTTTATTGATATCCCGGTATTTATCAAATTACTTCTTATCTGCCATCACTAGGTGTAGAAAGTAAAACATATAATAAATCTATTGTTAGTATTATTCAAACAAAGCAATTTTAGAGTGTTACTGCTCCAAAAAAAAAAAGAACAACAGGCATTATGTTTTGGATGATCAAAGTTCCATTTCTCAATTGTATCTGTTCATTATTAAATATGCTAATCCCAACATAACTGTGTTAGATCAATTAAATATCTACAAAACCAGTCCTGACAAATAATATAAATAATATGATTCACACCTTCCCTTTCCCTGAACCTGTTCTTGATTAATGATATTAGCATTGTGCTTATGACAAGTTAGTTTTTATTGGGCAATCAATGAAAATGCACAAAAATAAAAATAAACGGAATAATCAGGATCCATCCTGCCCAGATTGAACTATTTATTTTTAAAAAAATCCACCAGACTTATCCTGGTTCAGAAACAAAAAATGGAAAAGATTAACTGTGACTAACAAAACCAACTTGAAGCCAAAACAAACCCTCAACACATGCAAAAGAAGGTATTAATTAACCATCGGATAGCATATAGAAGGATACAAATGCCATTACAAAAATTGCAGATAAATTTAAAACAAAATTCAAGGATTCAGCAAGTAAGTTGATTTTAACAATGTCCCGTACTGTAGATGATTCCATACCCCAATGCTGTGTGGTGGATGCCCTGCCTGCATCCTCTACGGATGAGGCCACAACCACTGGGTCTGTGGATGATGCTACACCAGAGAGCTCTGTTGGATGACGCCTCTTGAATTGGTTCATCTATGGCCACATTAATATTTTTATCCCACAGGTATACCTTAGCAAAAGATTGCAACCGATTCTACTTGATCCAAACATATCACATGTGAAGAGTACAAATGTAAAGATTGTATGCTGGAAAATGACAACATTTTTTTGAAAGTAAAAACCTATGTGGGGCTTCCGGGTTTCCAACCCTTTTGATCTGTCTCTTAGTAAACATTCAGGTTCAAAGTAGGCCCTGCCTCCATCTGGTGAACAGCCCAACAACTTGCACCACACTCCGACGTCTTCAAAGAAACTATAATATGTTTAGTATCCATCTGTGATGCTGGTATTTATTCCTTCTTAAGGACTTAATACACAACCTGTGCCATTCCCACAAAATCAGTATAATACAAATCTGCCAGTTATTTTACCTTTTGGCTGCACATGTAAGCACTGCCATTTTCTCTCTTGCTTGAGTTGGATTTACTGTTTTCTGACCCCAGATTCCTGCAGTCCTGCCTCCCAATGTCATGTGGCCCTCACCTTCTCCTTGTTTGGCCCAGCCTACCCGGTGTGGTCTCACCACCTCTGGATTGGGAGAGAGAGAGTGGCGCACACTAGGGAGGCGGGGTCACATGGAGTTGGGGGCAGTGACCCACAGAGTTGGGAGTCGAAAAAAGCAGGAAGCTTTGGGTGGAGAGTAGGATATCTGACCTGAGCAAGAGAGAAAATGGCAGTGCTTTCATGTGTAGAAAGCACTGCCAGAAGGTTAAAAATAAGTGACACATGTATTGTATTGTTTACCTGGGAGTGTCACAGGTTATCTATAATGTACTCCTCATTTATTTAAAAGGATACTATTTAAGGCTTAACCCACTACTTGCATGCTAGAGCCTATCCCATCTCACCTTGTGTGCTCGCTATCTCCTCTCCTCTGTCCAACCCTGTACCACCTCATTAATCTTTCGCTGTACAGCAGACTTTTAAAAATTCCCAAATCATTCCTTACCTGAAAATATCTTCCTTAAATCCCACACTTTCGTTGAACGACAGGCATATCTTTCTTCTCCCCTGTACATCCAAGTTGTTGAAGCATCCCATTAGAAAACCCATTAATCATTCTCTGGTCAAACTCACTGTCCCCTTATACTGTTAGGATCAAGAAAGCTTACTATTCATCCCACTATAACACTCAATTAAATAACCAGTGGCAAAACCCATCTAGCTCGCCCTGTCCCCAAACACTGTTACCACCACCGCCTCCCTCCATGTCCTCTTCACTGAGCATATGCGTCTCTTGTCCCTCATTCCATCTAGATTGTAAGCTCTGTGAGCAGGGCTCTCTGCCTCATGTATCAACCTGTCTCTGTTCACGAAACATAGTATAATGTTCCCTTATATGCTCTGTACCAAGTGCCACATAAATTGTTGTCTCTATATACCGTATTTGCTCGAATATAAGATGACCCTGATTATAAGACGACCCCTCAAACTTTGTATATTCCTTTAGGAAAAAAACTAAAAGCCTGAATATAAGACTACCCTAAAGGAAAAAAAGTTTAACTTGTATATATGTAAATTGCTTTTTAATATTTAATAAAAAATTGATATTAAACAAATACATTTCTTGTTTTTATTTCCTTTTATGTGCCAATGCAGCCTCTCTCCCCCTCACCCAGCTGTCTCTCTCTCCCTCCCCCCCAAACTTCTCTATCCCCCCTCCCCTTGTCTCTTGGGGGACCTGGATCCCACTCTTATAATTTGAACCTCAATTTGATTATAAGACGACCTCGAATGTAAGACGAGGGGTATTTTTCAGAGCATTTGCTCTGAAAAAAACCTTGTCTTATATTCGAGCAAATACGGTAAATGTAAAAGTAATGTACCCACCTCCAGTTACATCATAGATTATAGTGAATCAAAGAATGAAGCTTTTTTTTCTTTGGATTCACTATGTTCTATAATATATATCCTGCCCCCTTACCATCCAAATGGTACAAACTGGGGCAAATGAAGCTGAGCCTATGGATTGGGATTTGTCAGAATTAGCGTAAACAAGAGAAAGACCGTGCTGACTATCAATTAATTTACACACTGTAAATGAAGCCAGTTCAACTTCCCAAGTCTTTATTCCATCGAAACATAGAAAAGGAAAAACAACTGAAGCCTAATAGTGCGAAACGCGTAAAACTGTCCCGTTGGCTTTTTTCCCCCTGTGTTTTGATGGAATATAGATATAGGAAGTTGAACCGGCTTCATTTACAGTTTCATTTACTTTATTGGTGGTGAGCAGGGGCCTGTCTTCGATTTGCCCTTAAAGTTGGCCAATGGGATCCTTGATCAGTCCCAGGCACTACTGTCTTTGATCCTAACCCTGCTGGTATTCCTAGCAGCCCATTGGCCAAACACTGCACCCTTCAACATTTGTCAGAATTAGCAGACTGCTAAAGGAGACTGAAAACCTATCTTTGTATCTCACAAGGAGAGCACTTTTTTCATGTTATGTGGAGGGATTTGTGCACATTCTGGTCTGTTGACTAAACAGTAAACTTTCACTATCGTTTCAGTCCAGTCAAAGTTCTGGGAACCAGGTGAACAGCATCATTATTGCACTTCATTCTTGTAAATAATTAACTAGAGTTAATGAAATGGATTCACGTAATCTGAAGGATCATTTTGTCAAATATATCCCGACCTGCACAGGTAATAAAAGCACAACTAATGATAATACATTGTGATAGTTGTGTCTCTTCTCAACCTTTTTTTTTTTTGTTTTTTTTTATCATTGTAAATACTTTAGCTTCTTTTTAATCTAGGTCAGATAGAGGAACAAATAGATATGAGGTAGATACATTGTATAGCCAGTGTGTTAACAAACAGCACAATCTATTCAACGGGTAGACAGCTGCAGCTTAATCTGTGCTAGGAACCATGCTATTGATCTGGGGTGCAACCGCAAGTAACGAGTCCTCGATGGAACAATTCTGGTGGCTTCTGACAAACACTCATTTGAATAGCATTGCTCTGTTAAGGTATGGGCCATTATGTCACAATAGGTACATGTTCATTTCTTTATGGCCCCTGGAGAAGCGGTATTTAGAAATGTAGATCAGTAGACCACCAGGAAATGGGGTTTGCAGGCAAAGACTCCCAATCTACTAGAACTTGCTTCCTTGCAAATTAGGAAATTGCTACAAATACACTAATATTTAATATGAAATATGGACTCCATGCACTACCAATGTCATGCAAATCGGAGCACCTCTATTGACATTATAGGAAGTGTAAAACACCTACTGAATTATACAACTGAACTGGGAAGTTAAGCAGGCTTGACTGGCAACTTAAGGTTGGCAATTTGAAAATAGTATATTTTGCTCCTAGATTTACAACGGCAGTATACAGGTGGAATGGCACTCTACCAAGAATAGCAATGCAAGAAATTCCCTCGGGGGCTATTGTTTCAGATGGTTGAATTAAAAGGTGTAGCCTGCAGGATACTGGCAAAAGTAGCAGAAAGATGTTTTGTATCTCGGCATGACCTCCATTGGATGGTTGTTTATATTTCTGGGGCTCAAGGTTTTAAAAGGATTTCAGTAAAAAAAAAAAAAAAATTCTTATGTCCTGCTTAGACAGGAAATTACCTTTATCCTGCTGCTCTCGGGCCTTTGAATCTCCAACAAGTCCTGGTGAAATACTCAGATTGAAAGCCCTGTGTCGCTGCTGTGTACAGAACAAAGTTCGGTGGCCGTATCTCCTAAATAGTTTTAATAGTTTATTGAAAAAAATTCATAGTATTATTTTGCTAATTACATAGCTCTTAAGACTGTTTAAACATTGAGAACAGTTCTGTGGTCAAAGAAAAGTCACTCAGGACTCAGTTATACCTTCTGGTGTACTCTATCTTACCTGTCTAGAATGACCATCTGCTAGTACCAGGAGTGTGAACCTGTAGTCCTCCAGCTGTTGGGGAACTATATCTCCCATACTCCCTTGTTGAGAGGACAGACTGACATAGATTTATATAATAAAATAGTTGAATTGTGAATAAAATAATCACAGACAAAATTTACACCACACTTACTACTCATTAGCTACATATATTTCCCTTCTCCTTGTTGAGTGCAAACCAATCACACCATTATCTCTCTTTTTTTTTTTTACTCTGTGTTGACATTAACATAAGTCAACAAGTCATTTCCTCAAAGCATAGTATGTCCTGCTTCGTATATTACACACTAGCAGTGGTATTTACTCACTTCCTCTTAGGTTTGTATATTTGTGATTGAGTTTTGATGGGAAACTGCCAGTTTGCTATATTTATATTGGAAAGCGAGTGCGTGGGAACTGGCCAGAATTCTATCGCAGATTCCAGATGCTTGCAGAGAAGAAGTCGATATTCACAGCTTGATAATGACTACCAGTAGTCTTTCCTCCATTCATGTTTATTATTTTTATTTAGTGAAAAGTTTGTGGTGGTGGTTTTTTTTTAATTTTTTTATTGTTACATTTCTCATGTGAGTGCAAAGTTCTCATTTTTTACAGACTATTTTTAGCAGATATTCGGCTAAATGGATCTCTCAAAGATGATACTTTTTTTTATTATTCTTTATAACATTCCACTTTAACCACTAGAGATCATGAAAGAATGTATACAGTTAATTTGCTGTTTTGGGACCTTTTCTCCCATAGCATGCTTCCTGGGTGTACTACTCTCTCCATGGTTACCCTTGTTTTTACATGCAATCACCAGGTATCCAGTTTTGGTCCCTTCTATTGCTAATGTATAAACACACCACTTCACTGGCAATGAGTAACGGTCGACGACTGGATCAGCCTCAGCTTTACAGTGAGGCATGGAGGATTTACTTCTGTGACAGAAGCTCAAGTGCACAAATAAAAGCTCTTTAAAAAAAACATAATGATAAAAATAATTGAGGCATAAAATACTTTGTATTACTTCTGGCTAACCAATTACAACATATGCTGCAATGCACTTAACTGCTCATGGCAGCCACCCATGATGAGCTCTAGGGACTCACGCCTCAGATGAGCCCACTTTGCGTGGCCTCAGTCTGACGAGAAAATGTTCGCTTTCACAAACTTTTGCACAAACTTCTGGGGTTTCGTGCATGCCTCTGTGAAGTCACAAGTGATGCTGCGAGGCATCATGCATTTTCGGCAGGGTCCCATCACTTTGTGATTGGGGCCAGGAACCAAAAAAAGGGTTTTGGTTCTTGCACCTTCTAGGATGAAGGGGTTAAAGTGACTGTATCACTGAAACATTGCTAAATCTGTGAATGTAGGGACTAAAAAAAATTATTGAAAATTAAATATACATTGTGTTAGCAGAATTACAAGCAAATGTCTAAATTAGGATAACAATCTGTTTTAAATGTGTCTGTGGTATTGTTGTTATTATATATACATCGTATTGCATTATTATGTTTATTGTTGTAAGTATATATATATTGTATTGTATTATTATAGTTATTGTATCTGTTTGTAATACATGATAATATTTTAATGTAAATGATTATATATATATTATATTTGAAACTATTTTATTATTGAAATTGTATGACATTGTAATGTATATTTACTATTTTTAAACGTATAATGTAATAATAATAATTTGAATAGAATAGAATATAAGTTATAAATAAAAAAAAATTTAAATAAAAAGAAATTCAAAAAATGTGTCTGTGGCATCATTTGCTTGCAATCCCACTAACACAATGAGACAAACATTTTTTATTATCTACATATATGATATATAAATATATAAATATATTTCCATTTATTGACGAGAGGTTGGAATAAATAGATTGCTTTGTGTGCCCACTAGTTGATAGGTGAGGTCAGGTCAGTAGGTGATTCTCATCCTATTGAGAGTGTGGTTTAACATGGCGGGTGAGCTTAATTATGCTTTGGCCAATTCATTTAACCAAAACCTCTTATTTATATTATTTTGACACAATTGTTTCCAACATTATTAGGGCTTAGAAGCCCAGACAGGATGGTTTTTTTTATATGTGTAGAATATAGTAACTTAATAACATTAACTAGGCCCATTGTTTTGAGTGCTGAAAAATGCATTATGTTTCCCTTTTTATCACTTCTAGTTGACTTGTTAAACTTTTACTGCAAACATTTCTAAGACAATAATTTATTACTCCCAACTCTGTGAGCATTAAAGGCTTTATTTAGGAATGTTTGAAGTATCGCTGAATGGGAGAATTTTTCCTACTCGTCTACTGTGGCCTTAAGTTTGCACTTTTCTCTTTCATGAATCACAATCAACAGCTGTAGCAGGAGGTACATGATCCTCTCAATGGGTGTTTGAATTTTCACAGTGTATATTGTATAGAACTTTGAGATGCCGTATTGTATCACTAATAATATCACTAGAAGGTCAGGGTTTTTTTTTTTTTTAAGCAAACCCACTATTTATATAATGGCAGGTGATTGCCATAAGAGCTTGTTAAATAAAAAAAAAACATCTTGGGAAAGATAAATGTCAGAAAGGGAAAAACATAATCATTTTGGACTTTACTACCTCTTTAACTATACAACTTTGTTGTTTTTGAGAAAATCAACCACAAAATATAATGTCACTCCATAACGTATTATATTTGCCATGGAAATAAATGCCTGGCAAAATTTAATGATTCTTATTATTAGATGATTATTATGAAAATACTAAAAAAAATATCCTTCAGATGACTGTATAGAAAGTGTATTGCACATTTCTGATTTCTAATTTTGCTCAACAGGCCATTAATGCATAGTAAACGGCTATCCGAAATCTGCATTGAATTTTAAAATATTTTTTGATTGTTTTGGAAATTAATTTGATTTGATTTCAAAATATAAATCATACCAAGCAAATATACAGAATTAAGAGACTTAATTTCAAACAGCAATACACTAATCAGCCATCAGCCTACCGAAAATTGTGTATATTCACTGTTTCCACCAAAACAGCCCTGACCAGTTGAGGCATGGACTCCACCAGACCTCTGAAGGTGTGCTGTGGTATCTGGCACCAAGACGTTAGCAGCAAATCCTTTAAGTCCTGTAAGGTGTGGCCTCCATAGATCGGACATTTGAGTCCAGCACATCCAACAGATTTTCAATTGGATTGGGATTTTGGGGCATCTGGGACAAGTCAACACCTTGAACTTGTGGTTGTGTTCCTAAAACCATTCCTGAACTATTTTTGCTTTGTGGCAGGGCGCATTATCCTGCTTAAAGAGGCCAATGCCATCACGGATGCCATTTCCATGAAAGGGTGTACATGGTCTGTAACAATGCTTAGGTAGGTGGTACATTTCAAAGTAACATCCACATGAATGGGTTTGGGTTTTCTTCCCAAAGCATCACACTGCCTCCGCCCAGCTTGTCGACTGTCAGCGGTCATAATGTTATGGCTGATTGGTGTATTTCTACATGATTTAGGAAGCATTATCTCTACCGACAGGTTACCTAGGATATAGTTCATATTTTATTTTCATGTGTTACACTTTAAATATAATCTGAATTAACTTTTCAATAACATAAATTTCTATTTTAACTGTTGCAAAGGTTGGAGACTGAAGGCTGAACTGAGACAACACCAAGTCTGGATCATGTTGAAGGCCATGTTCTGTGAAGTACCTTCTTGATATCTTGTCTTTACCTGGGTTGTGCATTTAGACACAAGGATGGCACCTTTACCACACTTGCTTTGGAGAGCCGCTTTTTTCCTTCTCTTTCGCGAAAGTGATTAGAATCCCGTTACTGCATTGTGAGTGTATTTTTACATTTTGTATGTCTATTTTTAATACACCTGTTTAAATTCTACAATATGTGCGCCTCTCTGTTTGTGTTTTGTGTAACTTAAATAGTTGGACATAAATATTAAGGGTTAATGTGTTCTACAAATGATATGTATATCTCAGGATAGGGGCATCCAACATGCGGACTATAGGTCAGATGTGACCCATCCAACAGCAAGGTGTGGCCCAGCTGACTCAGCTACATATATTCTTATTAGCCCCATAAATGTGTTATTGTTTTGTATAATAAAGTTGATTTAAACTGTACTTGGATATTTTTGTATTAATAGTGTTCTTCACTATTTCTGTACAGCTAGAAATCCGAACATGGTAAAATGCACATGTGCATAACTGAACCTTCGCCCCAATGCACAAGGGCATTTCTTAATGTGCAGGCCACGTTTGGAATTAAAAAGGCCTTCCCCTACAAGAAATGCCAAAAATGTTCAGGAAGTACTGCCCAACTTAGAAAAAAAAAGGGAAGCCTCTACTAGAAAAGCCAACCATCTTCAGGACGTAATATTGATGACCAATGAATGTAATGCATCCCTTTTGTCATTTTCAGTTTCCTCTTTGATCACGTATCTTTGTCGAGCAGTGCGTGCTACGTTACATAATGGAATATGAATCTCTTGTCTTAACAGTAAAATTGCAATTTAGGCAAATGGAATCATCATAAAGATAATGATGAATAGAGCGATGCTAATTTTAACTTACTTTATTTGTTTAAATATCCACAGTATCTAAATGTCAACACATTAAGTATATTTCCATCTCATGTTCAGTAAGATGCATTTAAGCTTATATTTTTTAACAGTTTTCATGCCATCGCTTAAATATCTTAACGTGTTCCAGCAAAAGGACGGATATGTATATCTGAAGTAGAATGGTCCTTGCGGACCATGTATATATATATATATGTCCTATCTATCTGAGCAGCGGGTACATTGGCACATATCAGCTCCTGGCAGAGGACTTAGCCTCAAAAAAAGAGGCAGTCTTCCGAGAGCCTGCTCAGGGCTCTTCCAAGCCACATGATCACAGTGATCACGATGGTGGTGAGCTTAAACTGTATAACAGTAATGAGCCCTGCAGCTCTATCATTTGGTGATAAGGGATGAATGGCTTCTGATGGTAGCTAACGATTAAGCGCTGAGTGCGCGAAATGCGTCAAGCTTACCTCTGATTGGAGTGCACCTATTTTTCACACTTGCTGCTGTGTACCATTTGAGTCAACAGAATTTTTTCACATTGCAATTTTTTTTTGCTACCTAAATTGCCAGGTGAGTGCCGTTTTGCTGCAAATCCTCTTTGCCTGGCCTCTGCTGGTGCCCTAAAGTATCTGCCCACTCCTAGTCCAAGAGGGAGCAGTGACAGATGTCTGTGCTAGAGAAAAGACAGACCTCTAATTATTCACAACCACGTCACCCCTGACACCTTTCTGGGGAAATATTTTGTCAACCAAAGGAATTGTTTTTTAAATGATGTGACTTATCTCAGTCAACAAAGATGTTCATATAGCAGTCTATGGAGTTTAATAAATAGCCCTTTAACTGGGCTCATGAATATTCATGAAACACCCGTTCGCGCATGCGCGAACGGGTGCGTGACGTCACTGAGCGCGCGTCTTACTGGACGCGAGTCTCAGCATCAAGGGATGCTGGGGCTCTCACTCTGAGCCCCAGACAGACGGGATGGCGTCCTCCTGATCCGCGATGGCGGCGGATCAGGAGGTGAAACAAGGTAGGTGACAATTTGACTCTCAAATGTAATACATGTAATGCTATAGCTATTCTATAAACCGAAATAGAGTCCCCATTCGGTTTATAGTCGAACCTCGAACTCCAACCTGAACATAAAGTTAAATGTCCGGGTTCGGGTTCGTGGCACGGACACCGTAATGTCCAGTACGAACCCGAACAGTGCAGTTCGGGTTCGCTCAACACTATTTACAAACTCTAAGTTTCTCTTTTTCTTTTCTTTTGTATCAATAATTATTTTCTTCTCTCCCCATTTAAAAGTGTATGTTTTTTTTAATATGCTGTTAATCGTGAAACACTTAGCAATAATGTTCTGGACCTGGTTCCCAGGACACACTTGAAAAATAGACTTTTCAATGTATTCTTCCTGGTAAAACATTTTCTAAATAAATAAATACATTTCTCAGGTCATTCTGTAGAACCCAAGCATGTGCTATTCTCTTTCTGCCTCCACCAATCTCTTCTACGCTACTGTCATGCTAAGGCATGATTTGGGCCTATACAGGCCCTGTATTTCATATTCTGTGGTCTGTGTTTTCATGTTCAATGGTGTGTGTTCTGGAGTCCTATTGTCTAAGTTCCTTTGTAGACTAATTGCTAATTAACATCTTCTAGGGAACAGCAAATGGGCCTATGCATATCCATCCCAGGCAAACTCACACTAAGGTGTGATCTGTTTGTTGGTAATTGTAGCATCCTGTACTCCAGTACCAAAATCAGACATTGTGGCATCAACCAACCCTGGGGGGTCCCAGTATACATTTGGCCCAGAGATCAGAAACAAATGCCCACATAGTTCTAGAAATTTCTGTATCTGGACACAGGTTGGGATGGGGTTCATAATCAATATATATTTGAAACCAGCATGGTCCAGGCTTTTGAGGGACACCAAACAGTAATAGAAGGTGGCGGGTGGAATGGGAGATATGAAAATATGGCATTTGGACTAGGTGCACACATATCATGTGTGATCTTAAACTAACCGGCTGGAACAGGGCATTAAGATGAGCCCAGTGTCATAATTATGCCACGCGCAGGGAACCTTCTATTACATATTTTGTGTTGTAAGGCAAAAGTTTAGCAGTTATGACCCCGCCTTCAGGATGTCATAATCTGCTTAGCCACTTATGCCCATCCTCTTTTCAGGTGACAAAGTGGGGCTGTCTTAGCTAAGGACAGAGGGGGATATAGTGGTGTGCAAGGGATAATGGGGGAGAGTCATTTTTACCATCAAAGGCCACAACAACGCTAGACTCCAGGAATCACCTATGGTATGATCATTTCTGTTTTGTCCTTTTTATTTTAAACTGTTTATGTACTTGCATTTATGTCTATGTCTCTTTTTATATACATTTTGGTGTAACAGCACTGTGACTTATTTTACTCAGATTAAATATTTTTAATCAGTTCTGTCTCTTGTTCTCTAATCGAATTCAGCCTAGAGGTAGCCTTTTTATAACACGTTACTAAGGGGTTAATTTGCTAGATATTTGGTCAGTAAGAGTTTATGTGTATACTACATTTTACAGTGTTTTTGGGGTAACTAAAGACGCCCATAAGTCTTAGTGATGGCAGCTTTTTGTTCTTTTAGCTTGGAGTTTTGGGGGTGACTGTTGGGGGTTCGTGGTGGTTGCTTTGTGCCCTGTAGGGAAAGATTAGCCCCTTTCACACCCATACTCCCACGTCACAGCTTGGCCGATAGCCCTGTCCGTGACAGCTACATATTGTTAAAGTATATTTTTCTATAAAGAAAGTTTCTCGTCTCACATGTCCTAAACCAAACTATATCTACTTGGAGACTATCTGCTGCTCCGTGATTATATTTTTTGGCAAACAGTTGGTTTTCCTTGATATCTCATCAGGCGTTTTTTGATATACAAGACAGAGAAATCCTGTACATTAAAAAGCTAGAGGAGAAATACCCTTTACCCATCAATGCTTTTGCCCAATTGTACGTGACTCCACCATGTGTGAAAATTAAAAAAAAAGTATTTGATGTTGATTTATTATGCTTGATGCGTTGTGATGTCCTAAGATGGAAAGTGTCTTAGAAATGTTTATTGAACATTTTCCAACTTTCTAGCACGTAGCTTAGTCCTTGCAAAATAAATATTTTTTTTTCCCTTTCAGTATATGTGTGATTGCCAGAATAGGATTCTGTCTGAAAAGGTTCAAAGCAATATTCCGAACAAAAGGCCATCCAACCATTGCCAAATGTAATCTGTTAATACAATTTCAACTTTTAGAAAAGGTTCCAAAAACCAAAGGGTCACATAAAGTTAAAGACTTGTAGTAATCTTATTATTTCTTTTAATTGGAAAATGTTTTAATTGCATGCATCCATCTACTGTCAAAACAGACTGTCTGCACATATATATTAGAAGTGTTACATTTCCTTTTTAGCGCATACATTCATGTAAAAGCATAGTGGAAATGTTGAACGAGTTAAGGTAAAATGATACTTCTAAAGGCCAACTAATATTTGGAAATCAAGCTTTCAGGCCACCTTTTTTTTGGTCCTAAATATATATACTTTGCTGCTTTAAAGGACAACTGTCGCAAACAATTAAGTTGTGTTTAATTGAACGATATGCATCAAGTATAGACATTTGAAATAGAAATGCTTTAATGAAAGAATACAAATAAAGAACCTTATTAAGCCATCTTTACTCAAAACAGCTCTACCAGGAGGAAGACATTTTGTTTAGAATCTTGGGTCAGTTATTTCAGCCTTTGCCCGTTCTCTCTGAGAGGGATCCTACACCCTTGTTTTTTGTCTCCATGAGTAATCAGGGTATGCCCAGACGTGGGTCCCTAGCTCGCTGCACCTAGAGGGATATCAGCCGTACCACACTGACAAGGCCATTGAAGGCCGAAACGTACGTCTGTGGTTGCTGTATTCTTCGTGCAGAGGAGACCTGACAGGCTATTTGGATCTGGACTGCCCTTATGGGTGGGACCAGTCTAATGTGCTATTGGAGAGGTTTCCTATGTAATGGTGCAAGCGAGCAAAAAACGGTGATTCCTCTCCCGAGTAGGTTACAACCTATAGGGCCGGCTATTTCAGCCTTTGCCCGTTCTCGCTGAGAGGGATCCCACACCCTTGTTTTTTGTCACCTTTTTTTTGGTCCTAAATATATATACTTTGCTGCTTTAAAGGACAACTGTCGCAAACAATTAAGTTGTGTTTAATTGAACGATCAATCAAAACAGCTCTACCAGGTGGAAGACATTTTGTTTAGAATCTTGGGTCAGGTGGGTCAGATGCTTGTTCAGCTGAACCAAAGTGAATGAAGAGCTGACCTAAGATTCTAAACATGTCTGCCCCTATATGGAACTATAAAGTAAAGTAGGCTCAATAAGGCACTTTATTTGTATTTTTTCATTAAAGATTTTTTTTTTTATAAATCCTCTACACTTGATACAATTTTTTAATTAAACATTTATACTTTCATGCTACAGTTATCCTTTAAGGCCCTAGGCAGAGCTATCACCAGTGGACCGCTCCTTTCTATCTAACTAATTCAAAAATATCAAATATTCAAAAATAGAAAGCGAGTGTTAGAAACACAGACTATTGCCCCATGGAATCCTGGCCAGTGCTTTCTTCATCGTAACCGGTACCATCCTCTGCCAGTCGTGGAACTAGGGGGTCAAAGTTAAGAAATATGTGTGCATCTTACCCTATTTGTGGCCTTTTTTCTACTTACTGAACTTTGTTTGTTCTCTGTTTCTTGTTTTTGGTGGAAAGTGGACTTTGGTTTGGGGCTTCCATTGATTGCCCACACTGCCCATTAAGGTAAAGCAGCCTAGTATAAATACACATCATAGCATAAATGATCACATTCCCTGCTTGTTTCTCATTATCAAGCTCTAGATTCAGACTCTATAGAGTCAGAAAAAGGTCAGACTGCTATTGAGGCAGCCTATAACAATATTAGCCTATAGAGGAGTAATGTATTGGCAAAACTTCACATGACTGTGTGCCCAAAGCCTCTCTTGATCCATTGCTACTTATGAGTCTAGATACCAAGAACAAAAGGGGAAACATGAGATTTATAATAATAATAATAATAATAACTCTACCCATTAACTTTTTTTATTCTTGGCCTAAAATTCCAGTTCTGGCAAATTTCCATTTATTTTTTTAAAGTGACCTATTTTTGCACATATTTTGGGATTTGCGTTAAATGGTAGTGAATTAATCACATGAAGTAAATGAAGCATGCAGTACCTAATGAGTATAAACCACAGAATCACACGTTGTATCACTTTACAAGCTCATTTCCAAGGAACATTTCTCCGTTAATGAGATACTTGAAAATATAATCCAAATTAAAAAAACTGGCATCTGATTTACTAATGAGATTTGCAATGCTAAAGTATTGTACTAACACTCCATCCAGATGGCATTTACTCATGGGTACTTGGGGAGTCCACCACACTAGTCCCCCGGCCCCTAGTTTTGATTTTCAAGCACTATTTTTTTTTACCTGGCAAGGTTCCACCGGATTTCGGAAAGCAGATGCAGTGCTTTTATTCAAGAAAGCAAACAAACTTGTCCACACCCTGGAAATAACAAAGTTATAATCTGAACATCTGCAGTGGGAAAGGCTACTGCAAAGGGACGTTATGAGCAAATATTTCGGAATATGTTTTACACCTCAGTTATTTTAATAAATGTTAAAACGGTTTTGGGAAACAATAGATTTTAATTTAAAAAAAAAAAAAAAATACTTTCTATATAAAAAATAAATAAATAAACGTGTGTAGGAATGCTGAGCGGAGTATTGCAGAGGATGTAATTTGTAAAGAGTTCCAAAAATGTTTGTTAGAATTCCATGGAATAAATGTCTGTAGAATTTTGGCCTAGGAGAAAGTATTTGTACTTGGATAGAACAGTGGTGTATCTTAGTTTTGGCTGCCCTCGGCAGATAAAATTCAGACCCCTCCCCACCCACGTTGCACACCTATGACATGCCCCATCACCCAAGTTGCACACCCACGACATGCCCCATCAACCCATTATATGTCCCATCACCCACATTGCACACACATTTAATGCCCAATCACCCCATTACATGCCCCCATACCCTCATTTCATACCCCCATCATGTCCATTACCCCAATTAATTGGAAGGAGCTAAAGCTTGCTGAATGGTTGGGAGGGAGTGAAAATGTTTGAGGCACCAGAAGTGTGCTTTAACACCCTCTGGCAAAGTGCCGCCCTCTGGCAAAGTGCGGGCCTAGGCGAGTGCCTTGTCTGCCTTGTGGAAGATACACTACTGGGATAGAAAGAAGAAGACGAAGCAACATAAAATCACATAAGCGTACAAGGTAAAGAGCATGGAACAAGATGTATATTTGCTTACTAGGGAATGTGTAGGCAGTGGAGAACAGTTACAGAGGTAGGGGAACCGGCAAATCCTCCAGACTTGGTAACAGAAAAGAAAACAAAACAACTCCTTATTCCTACCAAAAGCTGCCATCCTGGAGCACGCCTGTCACTCGGAGGCATGATGTCTCTCATGTATTTCTGGGGGTTTGTGTGCTGAGAACAGCCAGCACACAAAACCCCGGAAATACCCCAGAGACGTTGTTACATCCGAAAGATGATGCTGCGCTGAATAGGGGCCCATACCAACATTCTACACAGTGGCGGATGCTCCATATGTGCTAGTTGTGTGCCACACACCTAACTCGGAGTACCCGAGCTGTGCCAATTCACCAAGCACGAAAAGTATACGAAAATTTGTATATTTTTCGTGCTTGTTGAATTGGCAACAGAGTGAGTGACTATGTTGCTAAATTAGTAGCTGGCGTCATCTTTCAGATGTATTTCTGGGGTTTGTGTGCTCTCTGCTCGGAGCACACAAACCCCCAGAAATACACAGCTCGCGTACTCCGAGTTAGGTGTGCGGCACACAACTAGCACATATGGAGCATCCGCCACTGTGTAGAATGTTGGTATGGGCCCCTACTTCTCTAATGCGTCTTTTCCAACAGGAGCCACTGTTAAAGCCACTAAAGTATGAGTTAATAATGCAGAGAGAGACAATCATTTTCAAGGAGATACCTAGTTGTCATCCCCTGTATTGACCATATATAAAAATGATGGTCCATCAAGGAGCGACAGTCAGCGACCAGATCTGCCTGCATGCCTTACAGTCAATCAGGTGACATAAAACATATGGCATTTCATAAATGCTATGGTTCTTCTGTGACTATATCCTTAACTTGACAGAACTGTATTGATACCAAAAAGCTATTGTCATGTATCAGTGGTACTAGCGGTAAGCATTTGCCATGGGTCTAAATGATTGACAAAACATTTATAACAAGCTTAACAAGTAAACAATGCAGAATTTCTCAGCAGGTACAAACCATAAGAGAAATATAAAACTATAAAACAGATTGTGGCACAGAAAGAATAATGTCCATGAGACAGCAAACTCTCGTCCTCAGATGATGGCTTACAGGTACTCTTCCGGAGATTTGGCCATCTGAACTTAGGTGAAATTAGCATTGTCTAGGCCAGCGATGGCAAACCTATGGCAGTGGTGTCACATCTGACATTCTGGCACCATTGAGGTGGCACTCTGCATCTGACTACAGGGTCACCATCGTCATATGTTGAAGGAAGTGCGGCATATAGGGTCGCTGAGATGGAGTAATGGAAGGAAAATAAATGAAAACAGGGATAAAGGAAACTGAAACAAAAAGGAGTCTGCAATGAAAATGGGAGAGGGGGACTAGAGCGTACTGAGATTATTAACTTGATTTACTGTGGACCAAAAACCTACATCATCAATGGTCTACGTAAACTCTAGAAATGTTGAGCTAAATTGTAGAGTTTCCACTTTTACCAGAAAAATAGCACAGCCATGTGACAATGTGTTTCTTGGCTTGTGGTGCAATTCCAAACTTGCTGGAAACCTTAGTGGTGTTAAGTATGTTTTTTTTTCCTGTATATGTGTTATGTAACAGAGCATTCCCAAAGCCCAGAAAAGGATGTGTCTGTGTTCATAGTTGGTTGCAAAAGGTGAAGAAGTGCTTGGCCACTGGGCCACCCACACCACCAGGAAATGTAATTACCAAAAAGTTGTCGTAATTGACACTCATCGACTGCATACCCTCACTCAAAGTGACCACCACCTTGTACACACACCCCCATATTAAAGGCCTGCTCTATAAAAAATAGCCTGTTTTGTTTCTTTATTACTGCTTAAGCAGTTCTGTTGGCTCAGACCCTTGTGATGTGAACAATAAAAACAGATTAGAAAGTAGACTTTTTTTTTTTTGTACAACAAACCTTTATTGTGGGAATGCTGCACAGGGTATTCTCATCTGATGGTTGTCACGTTCACAGTTGGGCATTTCTAAGACTTGGCACAAGAGGCTTTGAGCTCAGCACTGTGTTTGAGGAATTATTTCTTGATAATCTCTAGATTCAGGATTTCACACCTCTTACAACTCTACATTTGACACCACTGTCAGACTTTGTATATCGGCCTGCCCTCATGCACAGGGATAATTTAGCCTCTGGAGGTATTAATCCTTGCATATTCGTCGTCTGGTCAAGTACTCCTCATTCTCAATCTCCAATGGAAAATATGTCAAATGTAGTTTGTAAAAGTAAAAAAAAAAAATCTTTATTTTATCCCTGTTAATAAAAAAAAAGTAAATGTGAGCCAATACAGCAAGATGCAAAATGTCTAACACATTTCACTAAAGCTTGAGCATAAATTACAGTAACTAACTTCCAAACAGCTCAGACAACTCTAATATTAACTCTGGTTCTCAAAAACACTTACTGACAGATCATTCTTGTTTATAAATGTATTTTCCACTCCTTTGCTTTTATTTAACAATTGTAATTCTATCCTTTTAAACATCTTCCCTAACTCATGGCCTTAAAAAACATTCCCATTTGCTCCATACCTTTCCTGCCCCATACCTGCACCTACAAATGCAATATTGATAGCCTGATATCTGTCACCTGCAATCAAAACCCTTTTTTTTCCAGCAGTTCCCCGTTGAACACATGCTCTGTATGCAACAAGCTCACAGCCATGCGTGATGTAATCATTTCAAATTCCTTTCACCTCCGTGCTCTCACAGAAACCTGGCTCTCCGTATCTGACACAGTCTCTCCCGCTGTACCTTCATATGGCTGCCTAAACTTCAACCACACCCCAAGACCTAGGGACAAAAAGGACGGTATTGTTGACATCATCCTCTTCCCTAAAATCTCCTTCCAACTCTTACCTTCAGTCCCGTCCCTCTCATTCCCATCATTTGAAGTCTACACTATTCATCTTTTCTCCCCTCTACCCCTCTGTCCCCCCAGGTTCCACCTCCCAATTTTAAAGTAAGAAATAGCTGATCTGGCTGACCCGACGAATGTGGGTTATGCACATGCTCAGATGTGCTTATAAGCTAACGGTGATGCAATCGATTTAGACATAAACATGCATATAGTTTTTTTTTTTTCTTTTTTCCCCCCACGTATCACACCTAGAAAATGTGTATAGATTTGTGAATCTTCCAGCAAGAAAAAAAAAAAAAAAAATTCAAACACCTGTCCCCATCTCTTCTAAAATAACCATGTATTTGCACTGGGCTGGCACAATTCCATTTATTACATAATTTGTTTTTCTTTTGGATCAAATACAAAAAAATCACCCTTATTTCTATGAGCAACTGTGCATATTATTTTACTATGTTGCAGAAGCCGACTTCGCATGCATACGTAAGATGTGGTAAAGGAGTTTTCTGCGACATGGTATGTAATTTTAAAAAGAAATGCCCATATCTTTCAATGGCATACACCTGAACACTTGGTTAAACACCGCACCCAATATTTCCTAATGACAAAAGAGACTGAGTACAAAGCCCTTGATTTACTATGCCAAATTACCATAATAACCTACTTACACCTTATGTTAATATGAATCAAGCATTATTACTTCACTAATTGTCATGTACAATGATTTCAGCACAGGGCGGGAAATGACTTGCGAGCCAAAAAAACTTTCTCCCACGAACGCGTTTGGAGCACGGAATTACTTGTCAACGAAAGACAGAAAAAAATGTAACCTCGCCACACTGTATCAGCTGTATGAAGTTAGCATAAATCGCTCACCGCTCATCGGTCACTTAAATTTCTACGCGGATTCCTCCCGAGTGAGGCCCTCTTCGGTACGTTCTTCCTGGAGGCTCAGTGTTCATGGTGCTCCAAGCCCCCAACAATGCAAAAAGCAAATCATTGTGTACTCAATGGAAATTAGCACCTCCACTATACTGCACTTCACTTCGCTAATCAAATTTCTGTATCCCCCTGCACGCGGTTGTATTTGGATGGAGAATAATTAAGAAGTGTATTTTTCTTCTGCAGTGAAGGGCAATCCTAATTTCCGTGGAGGGTACAATGATTTGTTTGTAATAGAATTATTCACTCACTTCATATCCGCAAACACAATTCTTTTTTTTCAAGGACTACACAATAATTCACAAGAACAAGGTCATTGAATAATAGTTAAGATTCTCTAAACAAAAAAAAAATAGTACTCAACTGTACCTCCAACATGCCAAAGGAGCATTTGCTTATTAATAAGCATGACTCTGCGAAATGTGTCAGGTTTCAGCCTCAACTTCACCTGTACTGTACGGTTTCACCTTTATCGTAGGTGTTACAATTAGAGTTGAGCAGACACCTGGATGTTCGGGTTCGGCAGGTTCGACCGAACTTCGAAAAAATGTCCGGGTCCGTGCTCGAACTTGACCCCGAACTTGACCCCGAAGCCAGAATTTTTCAAAGTGAGCTGTAAGCACAGTATTCAACGGTTCTATTTGACTCTCAGATATGAAGTGCACTGCAAGACGCAAATGTACTATTTAGTACCTAAAACTATTAGAATTTTTCAAAGTGCGCTGTAAGCACAGTATTTGACGGTTCTATTTGACTCTCAGATGTAATACATGTAATGCTATTGCTATTCTATAAACCAAAATAGAGTCCCCATTCATCAGAATAGGTCAATTCGAACTCCAACCTGAACATACAGTGAAATGTCCGAGTTCGGGTCCGGGGTACGGACACCGTAATGTGTAGGAGAAGTACTCATTCAGACGCATGTATTCTGACCACTGATAAGGGCACACAGCTATCTCACTTACAGAAATATAAAACAGTATGAATAGTCTACAAAAAAGGTGATGCTTTAATGATGAATTCACTAATTCATGTGTGACTGTTCTACAGTCTGCCATTGTGATATATACAACATGTGTGAAGGGAAAACTGGATTTGCTTAGAGAGCCCCATTAGACTTAATGTTAGACCTGCACCAAATAGTGGACCTGTATCATTTTTTTTTGCTCTTATTCAAAGGACAATTGTATCAAGAAAATTAAGTTATGTCTAGTTGAAAGATTCCATTACATGTAGATTTTTTAAATGTTAGAAAACAAAAAAATGCACCTTATTGAACCCACCTTTGCTCAAAATAGCTCTAACAGGGAGCAGACATGTTTAGAATCTTGGATCAGATGGGTCAGATCTTCCATCTTCTGACCCAAGATTCTAAACAACATGTCTGCCCCCTGATACAACTATTTGGAGCAAAGAAGAGTCAATAAAGTGCACTATTTGTATTCTTACCTTTCTTGTATAAACCATCTAAACAATCTATTTATCCTGCTAAGCAAACTCACCGGGCACAGCATATAGCCATACCGTTGTGATGAAATGTTCATCTCACCACAGATCTCCTTTTAATGAATAGCCCCCACTATTGTTTTAAACACGAGTTAAAAGAACTCAAAACAGGCGCATGTTATGTCAGATAATGTTATCGAGAGAAGCAAAAGCAGTTGAAAATCTATCACACATGCCACAACGATTGTTTTTGTTTCCTACACATATCAAACCTTTTAACGGTGGGATCTGTTTGGACTTGTTGGGTAATGCTCGAAAGACCTTATTTTCTTAATATTAAAGTAAACATTTAAATGAATAATATTATACAGATTCTCAAGGAAAATAAAACGGAGCACAATGCATCCCTGACGACAGCTGGGATTTGGAAAGTAGCATAAGTTCATTACAATACGATTAGCTGTGGGATTTACACACAGGCAGTTATATCATTTAGTATATTTAGTTTATAAATCCTTTATACATTTAAGTGAAAAGTAAACTTACAGTTTCTTTACTGCAGCATACAAAACAGGCAAAATACATTTCTTATTCAGTTCTGAATATAATCTCAGGGTGGCATAATAAGTAGTTGTTACGTCTTAATTTATTTAGTAATGATCTCCCAGTGGGCAAAGGGAGCCTTGTCTCAGTGTTTAACGATAACACAAAATTAAGTAGGATAAAACTAGATGTATCTTTGCTGCAAGATGAGTTGGGTAACTGAGCAGATAATTAGCAAATGAGATTCAATGTAGGCAAGTGTAAAATTATGCATTTTGGTTGTAATAATAAAATCGCAACATATAGTTTAAATAGTGTTTCATTAGGGAAATCTACTAACGAGAAATATTTGGGAAATAATTGTAGGCAATAGACTTAGCAGTAGTGCACAGTTCCAGTTGGAAGCTGCAAAGGCCAATATAATATTAAGATGTATTGATTCAAGGGAGGAAGATATTATTCTGCCTCTTTACAGGTTCATGGTAAGACCCCACCTTAAATATGCAGTACAATTATGGGTACCTTTTTTTTTTTTAAAGGACATTAGGGAACTAGAGAAAGTGCAGAGGAGAGCTACAAAAACTAATAATGGGATGAAAGTTATGAAAAAAGGTTATAAAACTTAAATTTGTACATGCTAGAGAACTGGAGTCTTAGAGGGGATATGATAATGTTACATGTAAGTATGTATAGGGTCCATTCAAAGTTTCTAAAGACCTGTTCATCCACAGAACAATACAAAGGACAAGAGGTCACCCACTAAGACTTGAACAAAAGAGATTGACTCTACGACAATGGTAGAGATTTTTTTATGGTGAGGACAATAAAGGTATGGAATTCATTGTCTGGAGAACAGTTTGCTAGCAAATTTGTTAGACACCTTGAAAAAGTTGCCTGGCTACTAATATTATTTAGTGCTTGTTGATCCAAAGAGAAATCTGACAATTCTGGCAATGAATACAAATGAGGACCAGCACACTTGAAGTAATTGAAGATTTATTCCAACAGCAACATTTCAACCCTTAGCAGGGTTTTTTTTCAAGCTGATAAATGTTTAAAAAAATGGAACTTTATACACAACCATTAAGTGGTAACAATTAACCTGATCAGTAAGGGGTGAGATTAAGTCCAATATAGAGCAGTGTTTATGGGTTTACAATCATTTCAATATGTGTACAATAATTTAGCATGTTCAAAATAAACAAATACTAACAAGTATAATACTCTGCCATAAACAGTGATATCAAGTGAAATATAAGTGAACAAAAATCACACATTTAAAAACAACAACATAGCGAATTGCAGATATGGATAAATGAAGTCTGATAGAGTAGCTGTTCCCCTACAGACCATTATCTGGAACATATTATTGACAGTATACACAAAAAATACTTCTATATCAATATTAATTTTTTTTTCCCACCTGATTTTGTACGGGGGCAGCTGTGCCTGGAAGGAGATCAGTAAAAAAAAAAAAAAATGGAAAGAATATTTTTATATTATTTATACATATTATGATGGATAACTGATCAAAGTATCTTTCAAAAAATCACTTAAACAAAAGTCATTAAGTCTAACTCTTTACTTAACCCCCTTGGGGGAGAGGCAATCTTACGTATTTATCCACCAAGTCTCGCACCTCTTGAGCAAATCTCTTTTGCACCCCTCAAAATACGTCAGTGCTTAGATAAGATCCTAGCTATTTTATGGCTTTGAGTCCAAAGCAAATCTGTTACTCAGTTTCCTGCCCTTCCTTTCTAATATTTTCGACTGGTCAAGTTCAGAAATGTTTGGGTATGTTTCATTAATGATGGACTCAGGGTATCCCGTTGTCTGAAAATTGTTACCTCTTAATGATTGTATATAAAGTTGCATTTTTTTTTTTTACAAATTTATCTGCTTGAAAAAAAACCCTGGTAAGGGTTGAAATGATGCTGTCGGAATAAATCCACGATTATTCAAGTGTGCTGGTCCTTGTTCGTATTGGATTGTGATGATCAGGGTGGAGATCCTGACCATCAAATGTATTTGATTGCGTACCTGCTACTTATCAGTGTGCAAAATGTTGGCAAGTCTAAAGTCAAAATGTATCTCACTTTTAGCATTATCCTTGTGCGTGCCTATGTATGTAGTGTGTGCACTGGTCCCAAACTTCAAGTTTGCTCCATTGCTCTGTGCTCCAGTGCAACCATTTATAAACAACCAGGCACATTTCAGTTTCTGATTAGTATCAGAGAACACAGCGTTTGGTGGAGGTTCCATTCCCATACACTCACACTGTCATTCATGTGGATGTTACTTTGACACGTAACAACCATGTTTGCAGACAATGTACACCCTTTGATGGAAACGGGGTTCCCTGATAGCATTCCCTTATGGCTCTCTAAGCAGGATAATGCTCCCTGCCACGAAGAAAAAAATGATTCAGAAATGGTTTGAGGAACACAGCAACGAGTTCAAGCTGTTGACTTGAATTCCCCAGATCTCAATCCAATCGAGCATCTGTGGGATGTGCTGGGCGAATAAGTCCGACCCATGGAGGCCCCACCTTGCCACTTACAGCACTTAAAGGATCTGCTGCTAACGTCTTGGTGCCAGATACCCCAGCACACCTTCAGAGGTATAGTTGAGTCCATGGCTTGATGCATCAGGGATGTTTTGGGGTCAAAAGGGGACCTACACAATATTAGGCGGGTGGTCATCATGTTATGGCTGATCAGTGTATATGTTATCACTTTATGTAAATTATCATTTTCTAAATAAATGTCATTATCATTATTCATTATTTATAAGCTTGTGTACCAATGCTGTTTTCTCCTCTGCTGAGAAACTCTGCTGATGGCGAGCTTCTTTGTCTCTTCAGCAGACAAGTTGCTCCATCTTGTAGCAGTTTGCAGTCGTTCAGAAAGTTACACTTCCGTTTCCTCAGCAGTTGCATTCCTCTAGATTTTCCTCTAATTTTGTTTGTAACTCCCTTCTTATGCTCTGTACCAAGCACTACATAAATTTGTTGGCGCTACATAAATAAATGGTAATGTAATGCTCTATCTTGCAGCAGCCATTTGCAATCATTGTTCTGCAGGTCGCGTTTCTACTCGAAACCTAATTAACTCATAACTCAGGAAAAGAACAATGAAAATGCATTGACCTAGAAATGCCCTTAGAACCTAATAGACACCTAATAACATAAGATATTCAGGATAGAAATCTAATTTTCTGGCACTGTTTTACATCACCAGTGATGTCATGATCTCCTGTAGCCCATCCCCAATGTCCATATGGTTCACCTCAAAACTTCATTAACTCGTAACCCAGGAAACGAACAACAATGAGAGCTGAACATAGTTGTGTTGACCTAGAAATGTTTGCATGAATAAGCTGTGCAAATTTCATGATTATAGAGTTCAATGTTCTAGAGTTTTAAGCGCTTCAGACAAACAAACAGACATTTATGGTTTTATAGTTAAGATGCCAACATTATGTATGGATTTTTACATTTTTTAGGTGACAGCTTCCGTTTTATAGAATACTTATTGTAAATAATATGAATATGTAGTCTTTCCCTTACTTTTACGATTACTAATTTATAGTATTATGGCTCCCAATTTCACTGTGAGTATCTAGTATTAATATTGTAGTTATTTAAGGATTATCCTAAATTAATTTTTAATGGTTTTATAATTGCCCTGTATAATGTTGTAGATCATGTTTGATCATATTTTTTTTTTTAATTCTCTCCATGCAGTTTAAACAATATTTAAGTGAGGGAGCCCCTTTACTGAAATATATTCTGCCATAAATATCTCTTGGATTAAGTTTACAAGATGTAAATGTATTTCTTTTATGTATGTTTTTCTTTTCTATTCAAGCAAATCTACTCTGGATATTTTTTTCAAAGGCATTCTAACATACTCCACAGCATTGCACACTGGATAATAACTTTAATAAATATATTCAAAATCATCCCTTTACACATTGTGTGACCTTCTGCTTTAAAAAGGTCGCACATATTCTCTAGAAATTTTATTTCCATAAAGGATTTATTAAACTTCAATTTCTCAATAGAATTTGCTTGTTTTTCAATATAATCGTCATACTTTTGCTCCCTGAACACGTTAAATAAAATGTTCCTGTCTGAGTGCCAGAGGGTAAGTTTAACTTATTATGTTAATGAATATTTGTTCTTCTATGCAAGCTTGTTCCATCACGATTTTTTTTTTTTTTTTTTTTATTGAGGCAATGAATAATGCCAGCTAGCAAGTACATGCAAGTTGCATTAAGTGCTGCAAAAACTGTAGACTGTGAGAGAACAGACATATTCCACACCAGGGTACACAAAATGCCCAAGGGAGAGAGCTCATTTACTACACTTTAAGATTCTTTATTTAACAGAAATGCTTTTTTTTTTATGTATGTGCAGATAGAAGTCAAGATTAACACTTGTTAATTTATATTCAGTCCATTGCTTCAAAATATGTATGTTCTATATAAATTGAAAATATCAGCTAAATAAAAAGAATATATACATAGTGACTTTTTTGGGGGGAAAAAATGCTTAAATTTAAATTAAGTTCAAATCTAAAGGAGAAAATTGAATTTCATATCTAGAGAGGGTAATCATTTCTTTTTTCTATACTGACGAATATTATTATTTATTTGAAAAACACTATAATATTCCGAAGAGCTGTAGAATGTGGTAGAAAATAGGTAGCAATAACAAGTACATTAAAAATGGACTAAACCCTTCTGACAGACAATAGCTTCTGTCTATTTAAAAATGATTCTGAACGAGGCTCCTATGAAGCACTGTTCAAAAGTTATTCGTGTTTTATTTGGTTCCCGAGTCAAGCATTGGTATTCAGGTTGCCATGTCACACCCGCCAGTGCTGATTAGCGTGTGGCGTATGTGACTCAGCACACATTTTCAGCAGGGGAGAAGATGATCATTCCCCTCATGGATTGGCTGTGTGTTGCACGATTGATGCGTCCATACACCAATGCAAGAAAGAGACGGTCCTTGGATGCTATAGTCTTAGTGCACTCTTCATGTTATACTTTTCATTAGGCAGAAGTCACCTTCTGGCTGTTTAAAAGAAGAAAAAAAACATGGATTTTCTCACTCCTTCACATGACAACAGTGGAAAAAAAGATAAAATAAAGGGCCCCGCGTAAATGATCTCACAGTTTAATACACCAGGATTTAGACCAGCTGTATTATAATATAACAATAGAAGGTCGGAAACATTTATCTAAGTTATTTGGTCAAGTTTAACCTAGTTATTGTATGATTGTTAGCAGCAGAACTACGCTTGAAAGGGACTGCGGAACAGTGCTTATGCTGAAAACCTAAAAAAAAGTTCAAAAATCATCTATACATTGCTTTAACAATTCAAATAAATTCACACATTTAGAGAAAAATGTGCTTCAAATATGTACCTAGCGTCTTAAATTTGTCTTCTAAGAGTGCTGGCGTGGCCCATTTTTCAAATAGAACAAAACATGATTTGTTCAGGTTAAGTATGGCAAAAAAAAATCAATGCATATTTATTTTCAAAGTGTCAGTTATAAATTGTGTTTATTGGGTCCCAATTTGTGTTCAAACTGGAACGATTCTTTAACTTGTTAGTCCAAGAACTTGACTGGTTATTCCCATTATTTTAATGGAGCTATATCCAAGCTGCCACTTAAACTTTCACTTTAATTAAAGGGACAGTCTAGTCCCCAAACTCACTTTGGTGCAAGTGAAAGACTAGTTCTTGTATAATGCACAGGCTTTCTTCCAGTGTGTTTTGTTGCCGGCTCTGCTGGTAGAATAGAATGCATAGTGACCTTGCTCTTGTCCACAGTAGGATCTAACAGTGAAACACATTTGAATGGCATTATTCTCATTGGTTCCTGCAGAAAAAAAAATTGAGGAAATTCACTTTTAGTCAGCTAGCGTGGGCAGTCCTGGATTCTTGCAAACTGCTGTAATTTCACAATTTCATCTAGCTGTAAGTATTTTATTCTTTAAGCAATGTAAAATGTAAAACGTATTTTAAAGTACTTAGAAAGCACATTAATTAATGAATTCATCGAAATGTACACTTTTCACATTTCAAGCAATGCAAAACCTAAAACATGCACTGTAAAGTACTTTGAATGTACTTTATTATGCATTAACATTTAGAAGATGCATTTTGGGCAGCAGACATTGCCTTTTAACTCCCAGAAAATTCAGTGCGCGAACTATTTATGCTAAGTTTAGTAAACTGTATAAAAGGTATAATTGATTTATAGCTATTGGCTCAAGTAGCCTCTCCTGAAAATGAACTCAGGTTATGAATAGATTACAAATAGATAGATTTCAACATATTGACTGCACCTACACACCTTGCTATTATGGAATTTAATCTGGTATATTGAAATAAGGAATTCAAAGGTTTGTCTTTCTTAATACATGGGATCAGACAAATTAAACACCCATAGGAATAAATACTAGGGTAACCTGTTCTGTTTGTTGAAATATAAAGTCTCTTTGTTCTGCTTGATGCTATGGGAAAATTACATGGGGAGATATCTTTGATTTTATTAGACTTTCAGGGAATCTACAATTATAATCCTAGACTACTAATTGATCGCTTCCAATTAGTAACAGGTTTCATTAACTTCTTATAATACAAGCTGTCCTTTTCCTACGTGTGTTAACCTGACCTGTCATTCCCCCAAAAATGTAATTCCCTCTGCAGTCTTACTTTGTTTCTCAGAAGAAGCATGTCTCACTGTTCTGTTTTGTACTATTTTAAGTAAGCTTTCAAATGTGTTCCAATGCATCCAATAGCACTATTATTATTATCATTGCTGTTTTCATCTAAAATCAATTTAACCCTTTAAGGACCAGGGATTTTCCTGGGCCAAGGACCAAAGCGTTTTTCAATTTTTAATACACGGTTTTTGAAACATAATTTTCCTCTCTCTCATTTAACGTACCCATACAAGTTATATGTTGTTTTTTAAAGGACAGTTAGAGCTTTCTTTTGATACCCTATACATAAAAATGATTTACATTTTAGTATTAAAAAATACATATAAAAGAGGACATTTTTGAGGAAAAAAAAGTTTTTCCCCATTATTTTCCCAATAATGAGCTACATAACTAGTGCAACACTAACCCACTTATCCCCCCTAATTAACTAACCAATAAAAAAGAAAAATATTGGTTACCAAACCCCCCTAAACAAAAAAAGACAGAAAAAAACTCTGAAGAGTGCGATGTCAGATCAGTAAAAATCATGCAACAGGCATGCAGGGGTTAAATTTTATTAAATAAATATATTAAAATTACCTTTATTTATTAAAAAAAACTTTATAAATTGTAAAAATAAAAAAATCTGTTAAAAAAATAAATAAATGAGGGCCATAAAGTGGAAGGAAACTGATCACAGTTAAAAATGTTTTTAACCTCTGTGTATTTAATTAATTTATTTTTACTTACAGGTCACTCTCTGTGCTTCACTATAAGAATGTGAAGCACAGAGAGTGAATTAGAGGCAAAGTCAGTGTGAGAACACGCTGACTTTGCCATCTAATTTGCATGTTATCGCGGTGATCACGTTATCACCGCAATCACATGCCCGGAAATGCACTGATCGGGTCCAGGAGCTTTGCTTAGGGTGCGAGGCTTAGTCCTGGACCCGTTGCAGACTAGCTGGCGGTGCCCACGGAGCGCACCGCCGGCTAGGCTGCATGACGAGTTAACTCGTCATAAGGTCGCTAATGCGGCGGCTCTTATGACGAGTTAACTCGTCATAAGGTCGGGAAGGGGTTAAGGGACAGTCTACTCCCCAAACTCACTTTTGTGCAAGATGAAGATCACTGCTCGTATAATGCACAGGCCTTTATCCCAGTGTGATTTGATGCAGGCATTCTGCATAAATCACATTTTTAATGTTTCACTCAAGTTCTCCCCAGTGATTACTCTGCATGTTTACTGCAGGTGCAGCAGCACTGATTATATAAACACTGAGGATATAAAGTTTTGTTTAATTTAGTCACTTCCTGTACTGCTGCAACACATTGTCTTATGACATCACTAGAGAAACAGAATATTTTGTTCATTTGAATTAAATTATTCTCATTGGTTCCTGCGGAGGGTATGTATAATTATATATGTAATGAGCGTCGCTGCCTAAGCTTTGCCGGTGCTGCTATGATGCCTCGATGTCAAGCACCAAAATGGGCCCCCTCCTCCAATATGGCGCTTGCCCGTATATCTGGCAAGAGCGATGGAACTGAAAAGAAATCCCTTCTATTGCTCTGTTACTATTGCTTGACTTCAACATTTGATTGAAAAAAAAATGAAAAGCTAACCCTAGATCTACTAACCCTAGGTCCATGGTTAGAGTTCCCCTTAGGGTTAGAGATGATTAAGGGTTAGTGCAAGGATTAGAGATAGGTTAGAATTAGGGTTAGTGTTGGGATCAAACGGCAACTGTAGGTGAAAAACATTTAGGAAACAAAAAATGTTTGGTTATTGCCCTATCACTTTCAAAAGCAACAGAAACACATGTAAACATGCATATTTCGAAACTCAGGACTAGTGTTGAGCGAACCCGAACCGTACTGTTTAGGTTCGTACCGAACATTACGGTTTTTGGACCCCGGACCCGAACACGGAAATTTCACTGTATGTTCGGGTTGGAGTTCGGCGATTACATTGTATGTAATGCTATGGGCTTTCTATAAACCGAAATAGACCTATTCGTATGAATGGGGACTCTATTTCGGTTTATAGAAAGCCAACAACATTACATGTATTCCATAAACCGAAACTCTATAAACCCAATGTCAAAGTTGAGCCTTTGGACTGTAATATTTTGTGTGAAGAATGAAACCATTAAGACGGTTCAAAATAATTGATCGCTATTTAAATGAATGCAGAATTATCGGAATTAATTTGTTTAGATTGTAAATTTACTCATTGTTCCCATTTAGATCACATAAGGCCCGTTAAATGTATGTCCTTTATTGGCGCGGTCCAGATCCATCATCACTATTTACCTTTTTTTGGGGGCGCACACATACTGAACAGATAAGACATATATATATGTTTTGCCCTCGAGCCCCATCTACAGACTTGGAAGCAGGCCTACCAAAAAAATGGAAAAGAAAAATTTACTGTAAATGTTACTGTGGCACTAAAAAAAAAGACACTTCCCCACATGTAAAAAAGGTCTTTGTTTTGTTTTTAATAATGTATCATGAGACAACTTCCCCTGTGGATTCAGCTTTTGGTTCCAGCCTATATATATACAGAAGCTTGATATGTTTCCTGTTGGTATGTATATTGATCCATAGTCAAATATTATCTTCAATTATATTGCCCTATATGGAAACCGCTATCAAAAAATGGCATTGTAAAAAAATGTATTTTATAAGTTTTAATCCTCGAGTTTACATGTTCAATTCACAGAGCGGTCAACTCGTTATGTCATCCCCAACGTCAGTACAATGAATACTATTAATTTGGGTAAAAGTACCATCCCTTGGACATACATGAGAACAAAAGAATATCTCAATGTACTCTCCCTAATAAATCAATAATTATTATTTTTCACACAACATTTTAAAATCCTTACTGAAGTTATTAATATACATTCAGGTACACTGTAGATTCATGAAGCTATGGGATTTCTAGTTAGGACATAATTCCCTTTATTCTGTTAATATTTTTTTGTAGTTGAAATATGAATCTATAATATCATTATCATTATACATCAATCAACAAAACTAATTTAAGCAAAAAAATATATATTATTGCGGAAAAAAATAATTGCAATTATACCTTAAAACTGCTCATGGTTGCAAGATTTAGATATCTTGAGATATAACTAATTAATGTACTTTACTGCAGGTGTCCAGTTTTATTTGATAGAATTATACATTTTATAGCCAGGAACACGCTTTTAATGCAGAGTGTGGCATTATATTTATTATTATTGTTATTATGTTGTTGATAAAGTCAGAACAAAACATCCAAATAATTGGGGAGATAATAATAACAAAGAGATTACCCAGGAAGGGTACGTTCACATATTCTGTGGTTTTCAAGTATATCTAAGGGAGGCTACTATCACCCAATTTAATGGTAAATAATTTCTTTAGCGTTGAGTAATGAGCATTTGAATTGACACCAGCAGGATTTGAACCAGCGCTGAAGGTCAAACAAAACCTACACATACAGCGTTAGCTCTCTGAGCTATATCACCAGCATGGACAGAAAACTATACACACTTGAGTAAAAGGTTAGGAGGCCCTATCCAAATTTAAAGTTTTATTAACTATAAGGAAGGGTGATAGTCTCAGAATCTTGGGATGAAAGAGCTTAACTAAACAAACAAATAGGATAAAAGAGACACTGCTGGGACACTGCTGAGTGGCCTCAGTCTAACACAGATAATGATGCACAAAGTGACAATCAGCTACATTTTCCTAAAAAAAAAAACGTCCTGACAGTAACGGCTCATTGCGGCTCTCCAGGGACTTGCAGTGGGGTCCTGATAGGGTCTCTGCTTGTATGTTCCTAGCTCCCGATGACAAAGTGATCAGGGCCAGGAGCACAAAGACGCCATTTTGGTGTTAATGGAGTTAAGCTAGAATGGGAGAAACATTTTGACTTAGTGTGTGTGTGGGGAGGGAGGGGGGGGGGGGGGGGGCAGAAATTACACCAGGGCCTGGTCTTGTTCTGCCAGTCTAGGGACCAAAGACCTTCCTTTTTTTATCATATATTGAGACACTCCTGCAATTTATACTTTTTATCCATTGCATATGTGATTTTGGTAGCAGCCTTCAAAAGGAGTTCTCACCCACACACTGTTTTTATGTATTTCAAAAGTGTTTTGCCAGGAAGAATACATTGAGATTTCTCTCTTTTTCTAGTATGTCCTGGGGACCAAGCCGAGAACGATATTACACAATGTTTCACACACCACGCCGACAGGGCTGTCTTCTGCCAAACCACTTTGAGGTTTCTTGCTCTATCTACAAGCGGATCAGATATATACACACACACACGATGTGAAGAGAAAATGCAGAAAAATGGTTCAGGCATCAGCTCCAAGTCTTAAATATTTCACGTCTCCTCAAATGTGATCAACACGAAGATGTAATTTATGCGTTTCTCTGTAAAAAAAAAAAAAAAGTATTACTTAGCAACAGACAAGAGGAAACGCTCTCAGAAAGAGATTTTTTCAGTAACATTTCGTTTAATGACGAGTTCTCCAATGCTGATTTATCATCACCGTTATCGGCTATGCCGTGGTCCTCTAGGGAGAGTTGAAGGTAACAATGACAAGATAAAATATACTGTTGTCTGTGACACACAGAACTGTGCATGTCATAAATTACTTGTAAAATATACAAACACGAATGTTTGGGTTCATATTTGGCATGCCTTCGAAACTATAACTAAACCTAATTCAGTTGCTAGAAGCAGAAGGGGAACATTTTATTTCATGACTATAAAACTAAGAATAAAGAGTGGCCCATCAGTTTACAAATATACCAAAATAAAATATACAAATTTCCAAAAAAAAAAAAATACTTTATTTAATCATAAATATATTAAAAACTCACAGTATTCACTATGTATGTACTCCAGACATATGAAAGTCAATTAGCATAATACATACAGATTTATACTAATCAATATATATAGAAAAAAGCTAGAGTCCTTAAGTTTACTTAATAGTGACACTCCCACCAAAAAATGAAAAGGGTTTACTTTTATTTTGCATTGTTGATTTCAGATATGTCTCTTGTTTTTGTTATGTGAGTTTATTTTATGAAAGATTTTACTAAACAAGTGTGACTGGGCACTGACATTTTGCGAAATATAGTGTTTTTGACATAACAGCACTAGTATCTTACTTTGGGGCTGGGGACACAGAATGCAGTCTATGAGTCAGAATTCCGATCATAGACTTGCATTGATTGGGAGGGTAATGTAACGATTACATCACAAGTGGGCGGAGTTATGATCCTGTTTGATCAGGTCATTATGTCGGAAGGCAGGCTAAAAAAAGGTTGTACACAGCCACCTAGTCCTGCCCACTATGATACACAGGAGCCATTAAGAGAGCAGGGGAGTATCTTATGACATCATCATGCAGGCACTGGCCATGGTTGTGAAGTGAGACTTGCTGGGAGATTTTGGAGAATGTTACATCTTTGGTAAAATTCTCAAAATGGATGCTGGAAACAGACACCTAATTTTATTTTTACTTTTATATGCAATTAATTCAAACATAGAGAAACAAAACTGTGGCATATGTCTTATATATGTGTTTGTTTTAAATGCACAGGTAATCTTGTTATATCTTATGTAAGTGGTAGTGTCCCTTTAAGGATTATAGTTTTTTTTTTTTTTTTACTGTGTACCATTAGTGTAAATCTGTATTTTTGCTACATTTATCATCCTAATTGACTTTCATTTATCTGGAGTTCATATGTAGTAAATAGTTGAATACTTTAAATTTTTTATGTATTTATGATTAAATAAATGTAATGTCATTTGTTCATTGTGTTCTATATTAGGGTGCCTTCACCATTAAGTACTAAAATTTTAAAGTGTTATTAACGCTAAAGATACGTTTTATCATATGGAATAGGAATTTACACCAAAAAATGTAATTTTTAATAAAAATCTCCTAATAGATATTCAAGAAAAGAAAATGTGATTGGTGATCCTGTATCTAAAGTAACCTAATGTATTGCCTATTTTATTTTTGAGTAGTGCGAATTGGTAGTTGCTTAGAACATTTTTAAAGTTGTTGAGTAATGATTCACACCGGAGAATATGTTACAATGCCTCTTGTTTTGAAAAATTTCCTGGGAGCATAACCAATACAATGCTACATATGTTACACATGTGCTGTGTAGTGGAAGGGAAATGCTGTTGGTAATGGAATGTATTAAAGGGACTGCCTTCTGCCCAAAATGCATCTCCCAAATATTAATGCATATTAATGTGCTTTCACATCATGTTTAACATTTTGCATTGCTTAAAATATAAAATACATACAGTTAGATTAAATTGTGAGCAGCAGTTAGCAAGAAACTAGGACGGCCCACACTAGCTGAGTAAAAGTCAATTTCCTTTTTTTTTTTTGCTGCAGCAACCAATTAAAATAATTTTATTCAATTGAATGGAAATTCCTGTCTCTCTAGTGATGTCATCAGACAATGTATTGCACTGTACAAGAGTTTGTCTATTACAGTCCACACAATGTATTCTATTACAGCAGCACAGGAAGTGACTAATGAAACAAAACGTTATATGCTCAGTATCTACATATTCAGGGCTGCCACACCTGCAGTAAACATGCAGAGTAATCACTAGGGAAGGGCTTCAGTCAAATATTAAAAATGTGATTTAAGCAGAATGCCTGCATCAAATCACACTGGAAAAAAAGCCTGTGCACTATACAAGCAGTAATATTCATCTTGCACCAAAGTGAGTTTGGTCGACTAGACTGTCCCTTTAATGTCTATGTGATAAATAGTATACATGTAAAGGTGAGTTAATCTAATACAGGGGTGGGCAATTAATTTTTACCGGGGGCCGCATGAGCAACCCGAGCACTGCTGGAGGGCCACATCGACAATATTTCAATTACATTTTGCTCAATATCTGTCTCTCCCCGTACCCTCATGTCTGTCTCTCTCTCTCCCCATTCCCTCATGTCTGTCTCTCTCTCCACTCATGCTCCATGTCTCTCTCCACTCATGCTCCATGTCTCTCTCTCTTTCCATTCATGCTCCATGTCTGTCTCTCTCTCGCCACTCATACCCCATGTCTGTCTCTCTCTCGCCACTCATACCCCATGTCTGTCTCTCTCTCGCCACTCATACCCCATGTCTGTCTCTCTCTCGCCACTCATACCCCATGTCTGTCTCTCTCGCCACTCATAACCCATGTCTGTCTCTCTCTCGCCACTCATACCCCATGTCTGTCTCTCCACTCATCCCTTATATCTTTTTCCATCTCTATCTTTCTGTTCCCCATGCTGGTCTCTTGTACACACAGTCATACATAAACACACACAGTCACACAAACACAGTTACACACTTAGTCACCCTCACAGACATACATTTACACAAACACCCTTATACACACTGTCACACATACATAAATACACACAGTCATACATAAATACACACAGTCACACAAACACAATAACACACTTAGTCACCCTCACAGACATACATTTACACAGACACCCTTATACACACTGTCACACATACATAAATACACACACAGCCACCTTTACACACAGGATACACTTGCACAGACACTCATGTACATACACTTACACAGACAGTAACACACACATAGTTATATACATTGACACACGCATACACACTTATACACATTCACACACACTTCCACAGACACTTCCTTTCTTTTTTTATTTTAACCCCCCCCCCCCAAAAAAAAACTGTTATTACCTAATCCTCCTTGTTAATCCAAGCACAGCACAACGGGGGAAAGCTCCGCCCCTGTAGCGTTCTGTGATTGGCCTCAGGGAGGAGGACGTTCTCTATGGTGTCTTGGCAGATACCCTAGAGAACGTCCTCCTCCCTGAAGCAGCCAATCACAGAACGCGACGGGGGCGGAGCTTACACCCGTCGCGCTGTGCTTGGATTAACAAGGAGGGGAATGGCCTCACGCGGGCCGGACAGGGACGCACAAAGGGCCGGATTTGGCCCGTGGGCCGTAAGATGCCCAGGTCTGATCTAATAGAATGTCATGCGCAGCTTGACTACTCATCAAGTCAAAACACCATTAAAGAAACACTAAACTTTTTTGTGTTCTGCTTATAAAGAAAAACGAGTGAAAAGTCCATTGGCCCGAGTATGATGATTAACTGGCATGTACTTTTTCAGTTACATGCCAGCTGATCTTCAGACTGGCAGAATCCATAGAAAGCATCATGGCTGAGACAGTCTCTCACTGCTAGAACTGAAAGACCTCACTTAACCAGACGCTCACTAGGTGAGAGTAAGAGTAGCTTATTTATCAATCTATTTATTTCTCTTTCCTTTGCTATATCTTTATCTGCTTTTCTATCTATCTATGTATTTATCTATCTATCTATCTATCTATCTATCTATTTATCTATCTACCTATCTATCTATCTATCTATCTATCTATCTATCTACTTTTCTCTCTTTTTGTCTCTCTATCTCTATGCATTTGTATATCTATCTCGATCTCTCTATGCATCTATGGATCTATCTATCTGTCTATCTCCATATATATATATATATATATATATATATATATATATATATATATATTTCTCTCTCTATCTATCTATCTATCTATCTATCTATCTATCTTCACTCTCTCTATGCATCTATCTGTCTGTCTATCTCCCTATCAATAAATCTATCTATCTATATATTGATATCTCTCTATCTTTCTATCTATGCATCTATCATGAATCTAATTCCCTCTATGCATCTATCCATCCATTTTGTGATATGCATCTATTTGTCATTATCTATCTATATATCTATTTATCTATCTATCTATCTATCTATCTATCTATCTATCTATCTATCTATCTATCTATCTATCTATCTATCTATCTAACTACCTGTCTATCTATCTAGCTATCTGCAGGTGTTGCATAGATTTCAGGAGTAGAGGCATCTCCCCTGCTGAGTTCTTCAAGATCAAAACACCAATACAATGTCAGATGTGCTGTAGAAACTGACCCTAAAGGAGATCAAAGCTTGTGATCAAAGCTAGGAGTTTCCACCTTTGTTTTCAAAGTATGTTTATGGACAGCCATACCTGTTAGAAACATGGCCTTAATCTTCATTAAGTCATTTTAAGGACATTCAAATCGTATTGCTATTACATGTTAAGCCCATTTTTTTATTGTATATGGTTGTGTTGGTTCTACAATGAAGTTTCTTCAGATTGGGAAATAAAAAGCATTTTTGATCAACAATATAATATTGTATATTTTGCTTTTTTAACAAGGCAGTGCTGTATCCCACTTAGAAGCTTCAGCTAGGGGGCAGGATCCTATTGCAGTGGGGATTATAGTATACAGAAACCTCTGTGTTTCTCAGACAGGCTGGAGGCCTTGAAGTCCCATCTGGCATGCAGGTTATCATGGACTCAAACACTCTACGAAGGGAACCACTATTTATGAATAGTGAGATTTTTATTCCATTTGGCCACTCTTACTTATACCATACAATTTATGGTAAAATTTGTAGCAAGATAAATATTACAGGATATAAAAAGTCTTATTATGTAACACAATTCTCTTTCCGGATTGTCTCACCTGAAAGCCATTTCAAATAATTACTATGCTTTAATATTTTTTAATATTACTTTCGTAGTTTTCCTGACTCACCCTTCCTGCCATCTTGTTCTAATATTCCACATTTTGTTCAAGGCATTATTTCTTCAATGCTATTAAACCTTTAATGCATAGGTTTGCATCATGTCTTCTGCCCGCTTCTCTATTCCAAAGTGTGTTGAAACATTTTCTAGTACTTATTATTGGTTATCAAGACCATGCACTATTTTTGTTGTTGTACTTTGTATTATAGGCAAAACCTATAGATGGAGGCTTCCATCCCTGACATAGACAGAGCAAGTCAACTCTTCGGTACCTGGGTGTTGTAGAACACTTGGTGGACCCAATATGGAGTCCACACCAAATAAATAGGAAAACAAATAATAGCACCAGCCAACACCAGAAAGTGCAAAAAAGGGACTCATTGTGTCAGGTGGCGCTATTTTTGCTGTTCTCACTTTTTATACTTTTTAAATCCATTCCAACTGAGATCAGCGCCCTCCTTCCCTTTTTTCATCAAAGTTTCATGCCCCCTCTTACGTAGTAATAAGGCAATCCAAGGTCACAATGGTATGAGGCAGGCAAAGGGGGTGGTTAAATATACAGTCTGGGTCACAGTGGTAGGAGGCTGGCAAAAGGAGAGGTCAAAAGAAATCCGGGTCGGAAGAGGGGAGCTCAGAGAGAACAGGACACCTGATCAGTAGCAGGACTGATCAATAACTGAGCACCGACATTAGGGAAGTCTGGGGCTTACATAGGGGCTGTCCAGCATGACATCATGCAAGACATCACAGGCCATGCCCCCCAGGCACACAACAGTCACTATATCCAGAGAAGGGGGTGTCAACGTCATGGACCAAAGTCCCAGCCCCCTCTGCTGACCTCTGCACCAACCCACCATCTCCCTCTCCTCATGAGGACATGGGGTGTGAAGACACGGATGGCAAGAAGCTCGACGGATGCCACCTCTGGAAGGGACAGGACCCGGCCGCATGTCCATGCCCCCCACAGTAGTGTGAGATGGAGGACGCGATCGTGCGGTACGCGCCTAACAGGAACTCACTCTGCCGTCAGTATAAAGTACGATGTATATTCTCCAAAGTCGCGAATGGGGACTCTGTATACTTCCGGGCATGTCTCGCATAGACTCCTCCCATTTCCGGTGACGGTGCACGCTACATAGAATGTTCCTGCCAGGTTATATACAATGTATGTTTATTTTGTTTATGCAAAAAGTGCATTTTTATTTAATGTGTAAACAGTTACAACAGTCATTCATTAAATGGCGCTAGACCTCTCATTATTGCTTTCAGGAAGCACAGGTGATCTCATTACATTGCATCATGGGTTTCAATGACAGAAGACAGAGGAAGTGATTCTTTATTCCTTCTCATTCTAGGTGCTAGACAATCTAGATTTCTCAGTTTGACTTTGAGCCAATAGTTTCCATACTTTGTCAGCCTACAGTTAAAGAGCCACTAAACGTTTGGCACTTGTGTTTCTTATGCAGAAGCACAAATGAATATAACACTGGCCTTAGCATGAAGATACACTGCCAGGTACTTTTTTTTAAGGGACATGCCCATTTATCTTCTCACCAGCAGCCATGATTGATTCAGTAGGAAGCATCATGGCTGAGGCGGTCACCTTTTAATTCTGTTGGAGCTTTTTAGTTGTCTGCGTTGATCTGCTGTCAAGTGTAGCTCTTCCTTACGAGAGCACCAAACTCAAACGGTCATCTTGCTCGCAGGCTGACCACTCTCTCCCATGTGTTCATTTTAAAGGGTTTTTACAGTTTTTTCAAGTCTATTTTCATGTGCTGTGTATGAGGCTAGCATCCCCATGTTCTGTCACCCACTTCAGACTTAAATGGACTGTATCACCTAAATATTGATTATATTGTGACTGTAGAGAATATAAAGTTATTGAAAATGATCTATACATTGTGTTAGCAAAACTGCATGTAAACGTCAAAATTAGGGGAAAAAGGTACTTTAAATGTGTCAGTTCTGGGAGTGCTGTGTGGGTGATGTGGCATGTCCAGGGGTACAGATGTAAGTCCTGGGTGTGAAATGTGGATGATGGGGTATGTGCTGGGGTAAGTCTTGGGTGTGAAAATTGGGGTTATGGGGTAAGTCCTGGGGTGCAGAGGTTAGTCCTGCGTGTCCAAAGTGGGTTCTGGGGCATGTGCTGTGAATGTCATGTGGGGGATGGAGCATGTCCTGGGGTGCAGGGGTAAGTCTTGGATGTACAATGTGCATGATTGGGCTGGGTGTGCAATGTGATTGCTGGTTGGGGTAGGTGTTGGGTGTGAAAGGGGGTGCCATGGCAAGGGATGTGGGGGCAATAACTAAAGGAGAAATAGTGTGGAGAGGGAATAGAGAGGGGGTATGTAAGGGGCCCCACAATTTCTGATGGCAGCCTGGAACTAGTTGTCAGAAATAGGTGATAAGAGAATCAATAAAGAAGCACAATAGCTGGAGATATGGTTCTGACCATAGAATCTTTTTAATAACTAGAGTCACAAGTTCATTTTCTGGCAGGATTAACTCATTCATGGTTCGGAGGTAGATAAAATAAGCATTGCTAAATCTGATACCATCCCGTGGATAATGGACAAAAGCAACTTCCCTAGAATGTACTTAAAAATCTCAGAATATCTCAGTGCACTTTTCCAGGTAAAATACTTTGCCATCATTATCACCTCATTTACATAATATTGATTGGTCCCAGGTGGAACCCAATAATGAAAAGAGATAGATTTGCAGATACTTAATAAACTCCAGAATTCTAAGAAAATTGCTTTAATATACAAAATAATTAAATGCAAAGTCAGATTTGCAAGGAAGCCCATGGCTCGGTCCTTTTTCTTTTTTTTTTTTTAATTCAAAGCAGATAAAAGAGCAGGAAGTAAAAGGGAAAAAAAACCCAACAGGAAAATCGAAAATCTAATTAAAAAAGCATAGTAGAATATTAATTAAATAATTCATCATTAAACTATTGGATGAACTTGCACTGTTTCTTGCAGACATACCCATCTGATAAAGATGAAAGATTGTCTTAATGCATTTTATACAGTGATCTGTATTATGCATCAGTAGATTTATTTACTGTGTCACACTATGGGGGTCAAGTACTAAACCAGTGCAGTGGGGGGAAAAAAGTAGAAACAGCAAGGAGCAATTTGCAAATATTTGTAACATTTTGCACTCCCTGGACCCCCGCCACCCCCCTGATTTGCGCCTCTTGTGTGTTTTTTTTTTATCTGGTGTGTGTTTTTTCCGGTTGCGCCAATATATTGCGATTATTTTTTGCGCATGCTAAAGACTTTTGCGAATAATTTGTGAACAAATCATTCTTATTTTGTGTGTGAAAATTACACCAGCTTTTAGAAAGGGCTAATATAAAAAAGGCAGAAAAAATATTTGCAAACTTGCCTGTTTCTATTCTCAGTTATGTCCGTTTAGATTCACAAATTGATCGTATTTACTATTGGAAAGTTAAATGTTTAGTACACTACAAAAGGAGCAAAAGGATTATTTTTTTTTTTTTTTTTTTAGTATATGCCACTCTGTGTAACTGCAAATTAGCATGCATTGCTTTGTCTTGTTCAAAAGAGTTTTGGGGTAGGGTTTGGATGAGGGTAAGACAAGCTGCTTCTCCCCCCCCCCCCCCCCACCCCACCCCACCCCCAATAGGATAACTTACATCTAGTGTTGAGCGAACCCGAACCGCAAAGTTCGGGTTCGAAACCGAACACTACGATTTTTGGACCCCGGACCCGAACTCTGACATTCCACTGTATGTCCTGGTTGGAGTTCGCGGTTCGGCGATTAATATTGCCTTAAATTTAAAATTACTAGTGACTGGACAGCTATTGCTGCCCAGTCACTAGTAAAATACCCCCCCGCCCCCGCCATGGTCCCCACCCATTGCCGGCGGGTGGGGACCTTAAAAAGAATAAGGCGGGGACCTAGTGTCCCCCCCGGTCCCCACCCATGGCCGGCGGGTGGGGACCCTAAAAAGAATGAGGTGGGGACCTAGTGACCCCCCCGGTCCCCACCCATGGCCGGCGGATGGGGACCCTAAAAAGAATGAGGGGGGGACCTAGTGTCCCCCCCCGGTCCCCACCCATGAGCGGCGGGTGGGGGCCTGCCCCTAATTCTTAACAGGGACCTCTCTATATAGCATTACATGGCTATTGGCTTTCTATAAACCGAAATAGAGTCCCCATTCATACGAATAGGTCAATTGACCTATTCATATGAATGGGGACACTCTTACCCACACTTTACTTCATTTTGCAGCCCTCTAGTCCTTTCCAGGACTTTTTTAGAGGCATTTTAGTGGCCAAAAGTTTGTATCCCCATTGACTTCAATGGGGTTCGGGTTCGGGGTCAAGTTTGGGATCAAGTTCGAGCACGGACCCAGACATTTCTTCGAAGTTCGGCCAAACCTGCCGAACCCGAACTTCCAGGTGTTCGCTCAACTCTACTTACATCCCCACATGGGTAACACTGAGATCTATTCATTAATCTGTGGTGAACTGACAAGAAAGTAGCAAACATCAGGCATTAGTAGAGGAGCTGGAAAGATTATCCAGCTATTATCTCATCAGTCCACCATACTGTTTTCTGAACAGATCTCACTGATTTTATTGAAACTTCATCTACAACTGATCTCCCATTAAAAGAACCATCTTGTCTAGTTGGGGAGTTTAGCTAAGAAATGTAAGCCTATTATTGTGGGGTATTCAATAAAAGGTGAGTTGAGTTGAGTCCACCTGGTCACTTTAGTTACACATTGTGCAGGGACAAACCCGGTAAGTCTCCCTGGCTAAGAGAATACACCAGGTGTGTCCCTGCACAGTGTATAGCTCAGTTAGTAAGCTGAAATGTTCAACTCACCTGCAACTCACGTTTTAGTAAATAGCTTTTGAAAAAAAAGTTCAGAATTATCCTTGATATATGGGATACTTACCTGTTACAGCCCTTCACAGTGCCAGTTTTGACCAAAATTACTTGCCATAGTACCAGCTCTGCCTCACATCACTTGTCACAGTGCCAGCTCCATCCCCACACCATGTGCCAAATTTGTCCACACATAACTTGCCACAGTGTCAGCTTTACTCTGTATCAGTGGTAATATCAGGAAGTATTACTTTACTGTGAGGGTAGTGGATGTATGGAATAGCCTTCCAGCAGAAGTGGTAGAGGTAAGCACAGTCAAGGATTTTAAGCATGCGTGGGATAGGCACAAGGCTATCCTAGCTATAAGATAGGGAACTGGGGACTAAAAAGTATTTGGAAAATTGGGCAGACTAGATGGACCTAATGGTTCTTATCTGCCAACACATTCTATGTTTCTATCATTTTTCACAGTGCTTACATTACATTCAGAGCATACACACGCATATATACAGAAAATATTTTACTAAATGTTCACTACTGCTCAGTCCTAATATACTAGGATCTTGGCCCACCTAGAGAAATGATCCTTTAAGGTAGCATCACCCAAGGTAACTTGACCCCTGTCTCGGTTAAGTCAGGGGTATATCTGGGAACAGCTGAAAATCAAGCACAACAAGCCACCCATCTAATTAAAAAATGTCTGGTGGTGGCATTGTGCTTTGCTTGTACCCTAAAATGTCCAGAGAAAGAGGTGATAAGAAACAAGGTGTGTCTTATTTAATGGGCTGATTGGGACTGATATTGTTTAGGATTTTCAAATCATTTATATGTTACATTGTGTATGTTTGTGTTCTCCTCACAATGTTTGTCAGAGGAAAGTATTCTACCCATCCTTTACACACTAGAAAAACTCATCTCCTTATTTGTAACTGGATTAATCAAAGTGATCTCTCTCTTGCCATTTCAATCAATGGGCTCATCTATTTAATTTTTTTCCCCTGAAAGTCATATCAAATAAAAGTTTAGCTTCTTGTTCAAAAAGGTCACATACGATTGACCCAGAAAATGAAGGAAGATTAAATTTTCTGTCTGACAGCATAGCTGCAAAACTTGTTATTCCATCACAGCATGAATCTGCCAAGGTAAAAAAAAATAACTTTGAACAATATGGGCATATAAAAAAAGTTTAAAGATTAAATATAGGAATTTGTAAGCCATTCACTATGGAATTTATGTCTAAAATCAGTGCACATCCAAGGCTGGATTGGCATACTGGAATCCTGGGATATTTCATGTTTAGCTGCCTGCCCTGGCACTGCTTGATGTGCAAGGAGCTTTGCACAAGAATTTACACTCTACCACATACAGATCAGACAAAACATTATGACCACCTTGCTAGCATTGTGTAGGTCCCTTATGCATCCAAAACAGTCCTTACCCATCGATGCCTGGACTCCACTAGACCTCTGAAGGTGTGCTGTGGTATCTGGCACCAAGACGTTAGCAGCAGAACCTTTAAGTCATGTAAGTTGCAAGGTGGGGCCTCCATGGGTCGGACTTGTTTGTCCAGCACATCCCACCGATGCTCAAATGGATTGAGATCTGGGGAATTTGTTGCTCAAACCCTTCCTAAACCATTTTTGCTTTGTGGCAGTCGCTACCAAGACCGTGCTACCTGCTTCCCAGGGAAGCATGGCAGCTGCCTTTCAAAAGATAACAAGGAATGTACAATCCAAAGTACATGCCAATTGATAAAAGAAGATTTACTGAGCTAGAAAGGATAATTTAGGGGCCTGAGTGATTTTAAAGGTCTTTCCTTTCTCAAGGGACAATTAGTGTTCTTGGGTTTCTTATATTATCATTCATTAATATAACATATGCCGGTTCTAGAGTGCTGTCCAAATTATATTGTTTGAGTTAGAAAGATGAACCTGGCGGCTTTTTCATAGATTGTAAGGGAGAAATATGAGCCAGAGGTAGGCCAGTCAAGAGGGTATTGCAGAAGCCAAGACCAGACATCACAAGTGAGTGCACAAGGAGTTTGGCAGCCTCATCGCTGAGGAAGGGTATGGATATGCACAATGTTCATATGGCAGGATTTGGCAAGAGACTCCACATGGAGGACGATGGAGAGAGCCCAATCCAAAACAACCCCAAGATATCAGACATGGTCAGCAGGTACAATGCTATTATTTTTGATGGTGAGGTCAAAGTCAGGAACAGGGACAGAGATCGATGAAGGGAAGATGATCAGCAACATTTTAGAGAGCTTATGCTTCAGGCAGCGATCAAATATCCAAGTGGAGATGGCCGACAAACAGTCCCCGACACTCAACACGACAGTGGGAGAGGAGGAGATGTTCAGTGTTAAATCTTGAGAAGAGACATTTGGGGTTTGATGAGAGGGTTGATATTAGGGCTGAGAAGTAACTTCGCTTGGACTGAGAGAGAACAGACTTGTTAGGAGCACATCAACCACATCAGGATCTAAAGAACGTTCAAAAATGGAAGCAACCAGCAAGAACATTCTAATGGTTTCCACAGGGATTGCCTCACTCAGAATGTTGATCTGAAGTACCTCTTCATAGACAAACAGATAACTCCTATTGTTCTATCAATGTCACAAAAAGATGATATATATATATATATATATATATTTATAAAAAAATTAAAAATAATTACAAATCTTGACACTGGAAACTAAAATAACAATTCACTGATCCCCTATGTGAAATACTTGATTTACAAACGTGAATTTGTCAGCATGTACAGTTATTTCACAATTGTGACATGGATATGGGCACATCTCGAATCCACGTTGCTCAGGCTGCTCTGTACGACAATAAATATAACCGTCTCTGACAAGTCTGTGTGTTGGTACCTTGCAGACGTTTATCAAAAGGGGCAGGGAGACAAACTAGACTTGCAGTTGATCATTTAAAAGAAATGCATTAGTGTCTTACACCTAAGTGTAGGAAGCATTTCAGTCTGTCCAATTCCGGAGAGCTAACTTAATTAGATATCTGGGGAAAGAGAAAAAAAAAATTGATTTGGCAAAAATGAAACCCTGATGTAATTGGAAGATATATTGCAAGAATGAAAAAATACATATTCTTTCTAAACAAATTCTATAGGCAAAATATAATAAATTTGGGGGTAAAAAAAATTGATTTAACTCCAATTGTCAGAGCAATAAAAGAGGTACAAATGTGGGCTAATATGCAAATATCACATTTTTTTATTGAAAGTTAGTTCATTTGTATATGAATTCACAGAGTTCGTCACCACAGACACATATAAAACATATAGTTTTCTTAAGGTGATGTGGTATGGTGACAAGGCGCTTTGCTTAGTCTATGAACAAATTGCAACCGCAAAATTGCCTATATATACACGCAAAGAAAAAAGGATCAAAGTGACAGTGCGCTTCGGTGACGAGATAAAGTGCAATGAATACGTCCTGGTGACTTACCAGGGAGATATCTTACTTTTTTCTTAAACATACAAAAATATAAAACAACACACAAAGTATTTAGAGAGTATGGCGTAGCTACAGAATTTGCACTCACACTTCCTCCACAAGTAAACAGCATATTGGGTGTTCTTTAATTCTGGTGGCAAGGTTCCCAATCACCTCCAAATTAAAAGTATAACAATGTGAGCAAAAGAGTACAATATTTATTTGGTAAAAGTAGATACAAATACCTTACACTTATGTAGAAAACAGTAGATCCCAAACAGGTTGGCAAAGTCTCATTCCCGCAGAAGTAGGACGTTCTACGCGTTTCACCTCTCTACAGAGGCTTCGTCAGAACATGACAAAAACTCGGAAAAAAATGTCCAATCAGGAGTTCATTTTCCTTTTCGTGAATTTCCGCTTAACTTCCGGTAGTTTAGATGAGTTGTGTCACTTCACATCCGGCAGACTGCCCGATGGTTACACTCTATGGTGATAAAAATAAAATAGACAAAGTCGGAAACAACGGTGGCACTCTATGATGATAACTAAAATAGACGAAGACGGAAACAGCTTTCTTCGTCCTCTCACTCAGCTTTTTCGAAAATTCCCTCGTGTTTAAAGATGACAGCATCCGAAAAGTCCTCCTTGCATTTTGTGTTCATGCTTACCCCTATAAAACAAGGAGAAAGGGATGTTATATCTCTATGAAAATAATTTTGAAACGTATATTTACAAAACACTTACAGGCAAAAATTACCTGGCATAGCATTGAGTGAATGTTAAATTCAACACAATTTGTTAAAAATATATGCTCTATATAAAACGCTATTAACTACTATCTTTTTAGCCCCCCTCATTCATGAGCTTGGAACGTTTGCTATTTGTCAGCATATGCCACACAGCAATACAACTCACAATAACATGAGTTTAAACCGCAGTAAATTAGTTTGTGTATTTTTTTGTAATGTTTGTGTAATTGTTTTGTTATAGTTGACTGCACTATTTATAGAAATATCTTTTTTTAGAGGTTACACACATTGACCCTTTCACTATTTGAAATTCAGGTGTATGCTTCCTTCTTCAAATAGAAACATAGAAACATAGAAACATAGAATGTGTCGGCAGATAAGAACCATGCGGTCCATCTAGTCTGCCCAATTTTTTGTGTGTACTTTTATTAGTCCCCCATTCCCGGTCTTATAGCTAGGATAGCCATGTGTCTATCCCATGCATGCTTAAACTCCTTGACTGTAAAAATAGCTTTTTATTTTTAGTAAGCTCAATGGCAAACAGGATTAAGGAGAGAAAGATGAACATAACATAGTGCTGAACCATATGTGTATAATCGCCTATTACATGCTTGATTATACCCGCATAGACAACGTGCATTAAAATAACTTAATTAGAGAAACATGTGTGAGTTATTACTTTTTTCAGCCTCTGGGATGTTTCTCATATTTTGGGATAAGATTTCTCTGGTTTCTCCACAGTGCATAAAAATGAAAATGGCCAAAGCAGTGTCCAGGGGTGTGACTGATGTAGGTAACAGAAGATGAGAAAGAAACCCTACGCATTTCTTTAGCTAAATCAAAGGTCTTTAGGTGAAATAAATAGATAAAATATCACAGTTAAAAACGAACAAACAGCATTTAAAATATATGGTATATAGTGACCTTCACACAAAATCAGTTTAGTTAGTTGATTAATTATTAACTATCCAGAAATATTAAAGGGATTATCTCGTCCCTAAAATGCATCTTCCAAATATTAATGCATATTAATGTGCTTTCAAAGTACTTTAAAATACATGTTTTACATTTTGTATTGCTTAAAATATAATATACTTACAGCTGAGAATAATTTCAATCAAACAAAATTTCCTGTTTCTCTAGTGATGGGATGGCATCAGACAATGTGTTGCACTGTTAAGAGATCCTACTGTGTACAAGAACAATTTTATCACATTCCACACACTGTATTCTATTCCAGGAGCACAGGAAGTGACTAAATGAGACAAAACGTTATATGCTTATTGTCTATATAATCAGTGCTGCCGCACCTGCACTAAACATGCAGAGTAATTACTGGGGGAGGGAGTTTGATTCAAATATTAAAAATGTGAGCAGTAGTCTTCAACTTTAACAAAAAAAGTGAAATTAACAAAAACAAACATACTAGAGAGGGAAGTATGAAAAACAGACCAATGTTCCAAATTGGTGGTAATTCGTAATCATTTTGTGACAATGGACATACCAGGTATGTCATGGAAATCACTGCAGTTAATAAAAAAGAGCCGTACCTGGTACATTCGGCGGCAGAATGATCTAAGCTCAGCCAGTGTTGCTGCAATGTCTCAAAATCAAGGCACTAAACAACACCTAAATCTGGACCGATCACAGTTACCATATAGAAAGGCTTAAAGCCCTGGGGAGTGTTGCTTAACTTTCTAGAGGCAGTCAGGAACATTACAGTAAAAAAAAATATTTTGTTTATTTGGTTCCCTTAGATATAGGTTTAGAGTTTGATTTAGGTTAAGGTTAGGGCTATAGCTATGGTTAGGGTTGAGTTTAGGGTTTCATTTAAAATGCACCTCTAGGAGAATATGGTTAGGAAAAAGCAATATGTTACTTTCAGTTATTGCTCTATAATTTGCGAAGAACAACAGAAAAACATTTAAACATTGGTATTTCTAAACTCAGGACAAACATTAATAATTGTTTAGCAGTTTTTTTTTTATTAGCCTTTTTTACGTGTAAAAGATTTTTCATGTAGAAGTGTATTTTTGGTTTTTCAATTTTTCTTCATATTTTAAGAGTAAATGATATGATATGATCAAAATAATGGTATCTAAAGGAAGTCATTCTTATTCTTTATATATATATAACTTGTGAGGGTACAGTGTATAAGAAAGAGTAAAATTACAGCTAAACACAAACACCGCAGAAGTGTAAAAACATCCATTGTCACAAATTTAAATACACAATTTAAAAAACAATCTGTTGAGGAACAGGTTAGAATGGAAAAATAGGTTCTGAGATTGGATCAGACCAAGTACTAAAATTGTAGAATTAAATAAATCCAGAGTAAAAAAATTATTAGTCCTCAGATAATGAAAAGAAAACAACTTTATGTATATGGTGCTAAAATGCGCTGCAAGAATACTAAAACAAAAAAAAATGTAATGATGTGGCACATATGCCCTTAGTGTGTAGTTCATGATCAGGAATACCTACTACTGATGCATTTTGTGTAAGTTTTACTACTGTTACTGACTATTGCAAGTATTCAGTTGGTAAAATTGTTCTTGCAAGTTAGAAATTGGATGCATTATGCACTGTGTTACAAACTACCTTTATTTAGTACACATGCCAAAATGCTTGCTGAACAGGAGTTTTATGTGTGTAATATGTTTTCACATATGCCAGAACAATGTACAAAATGAGTTTTCTGTCAGCTTCTTTTACAACACCCCTAAATTGTTTTATGTCAATTACACTTTTAATAATGCAATAAGGTTTTAATATGCAAAATATCCTGTTTTATTCCTTTAAACCTCTATCTCTACCTATTCAAATGGTCTTTTTCTATCTGTCACTTTTATTTCTTAGGACCACAGTACCATTCTATAATATAACAATCATCCAGCACTAACCTCTGACGTAAGTCTTGTGCGAAATGCGTCAGGTCGCTGGCATTTCGAAAGCACTGTGCTCTGATCCTAAAAGACCTGTATTTTTATGAAGAATCTATGTATTATCTAATATGTTAAATTAAAGACTGGATATTTCACTAAAACTGTGATCTTACATATTGTGTACTCTAAATAAGCACATGTATTAGTCATATTCGCAACTGTTTGTACCCCGTCTTTGAGCGGTTTGGAACACCGCTGACTGATAAAGTTGCAGCTCCCATTTTCCTATTAGCTTCTATTTGTTTCTTTCTTTGCAATTTAGCTTCTGCCCCCTTCCCAAGATACACATACACAAAGCAATGGATTTGCTTCCAAACTACAGCACATCGAGGTGAGCCAACTAGGTAAACATAGATAGACCTATTCGAACATCGTAAGAAATAAACAGAAACATAAATACAAAAAAAAAACCAGGTTCATGCACTCAAATATATATATATATATATTTAAATGAACAGAAAAGAAGCTGCATGTTGGATCCTATTCAATTGGCAGGTGTGTTCATGAATGTAACCAGAATTTGATATTGGATCATGGGATGTCTAATCCTATTTCGAACAGGATGCATTGCTTAATAATGAATCATACCATTATGCACTTACTGTAAGAGCTGAGTGTTTGATTCAATAGTTCTTATAAAGAAAAATCTGCTGGACATTAAATGAATTTATTTAAGTCAAAATATACAAAGTGGCATTTAATTGACATAATATATATATGATTGCCACTTACATAGCCCAGTCTGATGTTTTAATTTTATTCTGATATAAAGATATTCCGATACTGATAAACAGTATGAACTATGATGGATTGACCAAAAAGTTTCCAGTTTGATTGTCATTTTACCACAGTGTACTGACCAATTAGTGAGAGATTGAATACTTTTACACAGGTTGCATTGTCACTGCTCTACTGTGATTAAAAATGGAATAAAGCTAAATTATTATTTAGAGCGGCTGCACTTTTGTTAGGAAAACTAACTGAGTCTGAATACCTTGTCTTGGCCTAGCCCCTCCAGGTCTCCGTCTGAGTACTTAGTCTTGTCCCTATCCCCTCCATGTCTTAGTCTGAGTACTTAGTCGTGGCCCTATGCTCTACAGGTCTCAGTCTGAGTACTTAGTCTTGGTCCTATCTCCTCCATGTCTCAGTCTGAGTACTTAGTCTTGGCCCTATCATCTACAGGTCTCTGTCTGAGTACGTGGTCTTGGCCCTATTCTATCCAGGTCTCAGTCTGAGTACTTAGTCTTGGCCCTATCCCCTCTATGTCTCAGTCTGAGTACTTTGTCTTGGCCCTATCCTCTACAGGTTTCAGTCTGAGTACATGGTCTTGGCCCTATCCTCTACAGGTCTCAGTCTGAGTACTTAGTCTTGGCCCTATCCCCTCTATGTCTCAGTCTGAGTACTTAGTCTTGGCCCTAATTCATCCAGGTCTCAGTCTGAGTACTTAGTCGTGGCCCTATCCTCTACAGGTCTCAGTCTGAGTACTTAGTCATGGCCCTATCCTCTACAGGTCTCAGTCTGAGTACTTAGTATTGGCCCTGTCCTCTACAGGGCTTAGTCTGAGTACTTAGTCTTGGCCCTATCCTCTACAGGTCTCAGTCTGAGTACTTAGTCTTGGCCCTATCCCCTCTATGTCTCAGTCTGAGTACTTAGTCTTGGCCCTAATTCATCCAGGTCTCAGTCTGAGTACTTAGTCGTGGCCCTATCCTCTACAGGTCTCAGTCTGAGTACTTAGTCATGGCCCTATCCTCTACAGGTCTCAGTCTGAGTACTTAGTATTGGCCCTGTCCTCTACAGGGCTTAGTCTGAGTACTTAGTCTTGGCCCTATCCTCTACAGGTCTCAGTCTGAGTACTTAGTCTTGGCCCTATCCCCTCAAGGTCTCAGTCTGAGTACTTAGTCTTGGCCCTATCCTCTACAGGTCTCATTCAGAGTACTAAGTCTTGGCCCCATCCACTCCAGGTCTCAGTCTAGGTACCTAGAGTTAGCCCTATTCCCTCCTGGTCTCTGGTGTACTGCATTAATCTCTTTTTTATTGACCCAAGTATCTCATAGAGGCAGTGAGAGAAGCCTGGCAAGAGCCCATGAGAATAGAATGAATTATGTGGTCGCTTAAGCTACTCATCACATTTATTCATCCGGAATGGCTTCTTAAGTGGAGGTCAACCCTACTGGAGACATATTTTCTACATGAGGCTCAATTCTACCCACTAACTGCTTAATATTGGCCAAACACAACATGTAGACCAGGATTATTAGTCCTGTAGACACTGGATCATGGTACTCCTAACTCCAGGGTGGTGATTCTTTGTTCACTCCATTGGAAAGAAGAATGCAAAGCATTTGCAGCCAACTCTAGTGAGAATGGACGTTGCACCCTAACCGGAAGAGACTATCCCATAGGACAAAGGCTCACATAGCCAGTGGTGTACCAAGTGGCCACTCTCAGGAATCATGGGAGAATGAACTGCCTAAATGTATGTGCCTGAGATAGCGCTGAATAATGCAGCTATCGGCATGTGCGCAAATGTGTAATGCAGGCGGTGAAACGCGTCAGATTTTTTTAATTTGACAGGTCAGGAATTGTAGCTCATTTTGCTAATTCATTACCTACAGAAATTACGTCTGATGCATGTGAAGATATACAAGGCATCAACTGTCCAATTAAAAGGGGCTCCTAAACATTTATTATATTGTAAAAGTATATTTAAACAATTATAAAAAAATTATCTATATATTGTGTGTACCACAAAGGCAAGCACGTTTTTGTGTTAAATGGTTTTATACAGCACCACCATTTGAATTTTAACATCTATCTCTGTTCACAATTGTGGACTATGTGTGAGGGTTAATGATTACGTCTAGTAATTGGATGTCTGTTATGGGCATATGATGGACCATACATCCGCTGGTACTAATAAAGAAAGTTGTGCTTTACATGCTGCGGTCATGTCAGAGGGGATTTTGGATAATGAATCCTGGCATATTTGCTGCAGTGGATGGTGTCCAATTTAATAAAGTAAATTAGGAAGAGTTCACTGGGGATCAGAAATGACATTTAAGACAATTCCAAAAGCCCTGTGTGAGTTTTTACTACCAGATATTGGGAAAGTACTTTTAGGTTTTTCAATGGCGAGACACCAGGCCGACTCTAATTTCTCCGACTGTTTATAAAAAGACCTAGCGTAGAATGTCACTAAGTATGTAGTCCTCCGCTATGCTCTCTACCTAGTGCTACGTAAATTGCTGGCGTTATATAAATAAATGTTAATGTAATGTAATTGTGTATTTATGTGGGAAGAGGTGTAAACATGTTCCTGGAGGTAAGAAAATACCAAATTAACCAGCACATTACTGCTGCTGAGCCTTGTGATACAGTCTCACATACCACACAGTAACGTAAGTTTATTAACCCCTTCCCGCTTGCAGGACGTTCTATGGCATCTTAACTTTTAGTGGAAAGCAATTCCCTTATGGGATGGACGGGCTGCTTCCTTGCTAGCGAGAGAGTAATTACTGATGACAGCTGCTAAGATTGGGGATCCACGGTACTCAGAGGTAAGCAGTCGAATATGCTGTGAGTGGAAGAAAAAAAACGATCCGGCAATCGATGTTACAAAGAATTAATTTTAATATAAGTGATAAAATTCAAATGGGTATGCCGAAAGATATACAGACTGTGCAGTAAGGGAAACAGCAAACACTTTACGCGTTTCTCATCTGGCAACACTTATGAGTGGTGGATCCTTTTGTTCCTTAACTTTTAGTGCCTAAAGGTTTGTAGGATGACATAGAACATCCTGCTGCTCCCCGCGATAAGCTGTGTGCAGATCCCGCTGTAGTGGGGACTTGCATGGGGGTCCCCACTGTCAGATTGAGGCCACTTTGAGTGGTCTCAGTGTGACACAGAAATTTTAGCTGATGCTCAAAGTGAGTGCCAGCTACATTTTACTGAAAAACGCTCATCGCAGGTCCTCCTGGGGAGTGTCAGAGCTACTGCACATCTTCTGTGTTTAATCTCCAGTGTCTCAAATACCAGAGAATAAAATTGGGACCTGATGATAGTGATCCAGAATAAGGACTGTTCCACTTAAACCAAGTCAGTGGTTGGTTATGGCATTCTACAGTATTGCTCCCAATAATATATTCCTAGTCAGGCACATGGAATGGCACAGGATAGTTTGTACACAGAAATACTATTGTATAGTAACAAACAGTATATACTTATTAAGACACAAACGTGATACGACTAAGGTGCCTTCAGTATATTGAGAGTTGGACATAAATGCTGGCACAATAGAGCTCTGACCACAATATAAGATGGCTGTGCACTATCCTTCCTATGAAGGCATCGTGGGGCACTTTTGGCTGGCTGCATGGTTCACAGTTAATATGTCTACCACTCTATCGAGTCCAGCCAGGCAGAACATCACGTGAAAAGATCATAGCCTCAGGCTGTTTGGCCAAACAAAGCTTGTGTGAGCTCCCTTCCAAGTTCTCGGTGGTTCTGGGGCTCCAACAGAATTAAAATAACCCGCTGTACTGCACACCATTCAACATCACAGGTTATTCTGCCTTTTACCTTATGGAATGGAAGATAGACTTAATCTCTGGTAGTCAGCAGAAGTCAGAGCTCCAGGTGTCGCATGACCCAATGCCATATTGTCTGCCCCCGGCAAATCAGGACGCAGTAGTCGCAGCACTACTGCGTATGAGCAGTGCTCTGTGCATGCGTAGTGCTCGATCTCCGGTGTCTAGTTTATTGGTGTAAATTCCTGTGCATACAACCTACATTTAGTCTACATTTATCCCAAAGAGATCTGCCAGTACTGATAGACTCTAACCACTGCATATCATCAATAAACCAAATAAAGTCGCTTGTGATGCTATTAATTCCTAAGGTTCAGACTACTTAAACGGAAAAGTCACACACTTCAAACTCTCCTTAAAACATCAAGGAAAAAAATATATAAAAAAAAATCACTGTAGCTTATTACTCCATTATCTCATGCATATTCCATTAGCTAATCAAACTCTGTGAATAAGCATCTGTTGTGTTAAGTATATAATGTTGAGGGACTTGGAGTTAATAATCCAGGGAAATTTACCCAGTGATTGATTTAGCTATTACTGAATAATATCCGTTGTCCCATGCAGTAGCTATAATTGAAAGTACTGAGCCAAATACCAAGCGTCTGGTTATGTGCAATCCCACATGTGGCCACCAGTGGTGTTTGACGTAAAATGCTCATTTAGGCAGCATTTGTAATCCACACGAGCCCTTTCTGTGCACTCTTCAGAATTATTTTAATTATTATTTTTAATCCTGTCTTGTTTGGTGAATGATAGTTTGTGTTTGGGAGGGTTGGGTTTTTTGGCTCTATATGTGAGTAAGGGGCCTTTTGACAGATTATTTGTTTCTTCCCAAGCTATAGTGCTGTCAATATGCTCATCTGTCAAGGAAACCTACAGTCATCTAGACCTTCAATCATGATTTTTCACAATAGATACAATAGGTGTCCTGTAATTCCAGTTCACCTTGTCTGCTATGCAGGTTTAACCTGATGTTTCAATTGACTCTAAATCCAGACCAAAGGTTACCACCAAGCTGGGTATTTTACCAGGATTGTCTTGAGGAAGATGTTAAGTCTATGGACCAATAACATGTCCGGTATTTTTTTGATGGATAAGGTGGCCACCATGTCCAGAGATGTCAATAGACACAAGTGAACAATCTTCACACACACAGACTGTCATCTAAACATTGTACTGTAAATTCAGAAAATAAACATCTTTCAAGCAAATGCATCGGTTAAGAGAACATGTGGTGTAAATTCAGTGATTACAAACTGGAAATGTATAATTTGTATGGAAAGCCATAATATGATGTCATAAACCACAGACATGACAGACAGGTTTAAAGGCCAACTCCAGGGTCCCTGCTGCCTTCTCTTCCGGGGGGGTCTGTCTCATTCGCTTGCATCAGGTTGGTAAATGCACGCTTTGCCGGACTACTAAACATGGGGCTGTTCTTGTTTGGTCAAGGAAGGTAGAGTCAGGGAGGATGTCTCTGGCTGGCTGGTATCTGTGCATCCAAACCACTGGGAGCGCTCTGTGTCATACAGGTGCAGGGAGTTAATAATGCTGCAAGGGGGCATGGTACAAGTGTGGAGGGGTGGGGTCACCTAATTTTTCCTCTGGTTCCAGAGGTAAGAATCAAATTCCTACATCTCCTTCTATCCTCGAAGGTAACATTGATCCCCACCTGACTATTGTATTTTTATTACCGTGGGACAATAATTCCAAGTCCCTTAATGCTATCATCGATTCTGGTTCCACTGGTCCCTTGGAGCTGTATCTCATCATTCTGTCACCTACAATGCCTATGATCTGTTCTTGCCTCTCCCATCCCTCAGATTTGAGGTACCTTATGTCATGAGTCAACTGGCATTCAGGCTTATCCTAGTTGTATCCAGGCTTTTCAGTTTCCTCTCTGCATTTTCTATTCTGTTCTGCTTCTTTGTTATTCTTATTCCTGGGTTCTTTGTTATTCTGTTATCCTTGTGTGTTCTTCATTTCCTATTTCTCAGTCCTGGCCACATGGTTGCAATTCTCAGTTCCGGCCACATGGTGGCATTTCCCAAATCCCTGTCCTTAGTGGCACCTGCCTACCTTGGCCCCAGAGCAGCACTTGTCCATCGTGGCCCGAGAGAGGCTATTGCCAAGCGCGTCTGCCTTGATTGGCCCCCCGGGTGGCACCCGCCCAGTTGGCCTCAGAGTGGCTTCTGTCCATGTCCTGAGTCCCTTAAGTGGTATGTTGTGTCCTGAGTCCCTTAAGTGGGATGGCCTTTCCTCCTTTAAATGTGATCCTTTGTCAGTTTCCAGCCCTGCTATGTCTCAGTTTCTGTCCTTGATCCCTGTCTGAGTTATCCCATGCTCTTGTACCCAGTTTCTATGTTTTCTCTATTCTCTGCTCTGATCCATTTCTGGTTTTCCTTTGTCTGTGATTATGTTCTGGGCTTTCATGGATTCCTTCTGCCTAGTTGCTCTGTTCCTCTATATAAGTGTGCTCCACCCATTGCTTTAGTTTTCTTTCAGTCCTCAGTCCTGTGCAGCGGTGTATGGGTATTCTCTGTATGTATGTGCAGTGTTAATTTTTTAAAGTATGTTATTCTTTGCTAATATTAGTTAGGGACTTGCCTATTGTGGGGTACCTTGAAGTGGTTGGCAAGCTAACATCTAATTGGCCAACCAAACCCCCACCATTATACCATCTTTAGTGTTAGGCTAGTTCCTTTATTTTATGTCTGTTCCTTTAAGCTCTATATCATTGTCTGTGCCCTACATTATTCTAATGTTATTATCTGCAACCCTGTGCCATGTCTTAGTTTTCCTCATTTTGGTGTTTGCTTTATCTTGCTTAAGTTTTGCCTCTGTCCTGTAGCCCTGCTCTCTGTATTTCAGTTCTGTCCTTAATCAGTTGATTTTCTGTCGTAGCTTTGCTTGGCTGTAATTTAGTTAATTCTGTACTGTCCTAGCCTTGGGATCTACATACAGCAGCTGCTTCACAGGGGCTGGTATTTGGCTGCATAAACTTGGGGTCCCAAACCTCCAAGGGATTGCAGTTACCCAGCACCAGGTCCTGTGTCTCCACCCTGCAACGTAGCCCCTGATCTCAGGCGCTTAGGGTCTATTTCCATCTGGGACCCCGAGTGTTACAGAACAAAAAAAGGAGTCAGCTCCTAACACAGACCGGCTCCACTCTTGGCAATCAAAAAGAACTCCCGTGATAGTAGATTACTGGTTCTAGGGTGCTTCATCTAGTTGTTGAGGCATGAGAATGATAAAAAGAAATAATGATGTCTGCACTCCCAATTCCAGTGATTAATGAAAAAAGTAAGTGCTTTATTGTGATGCAAATATGGATCGGAAAAATAAAGTGACACAAATCAAAACACAGCAAGGAAAAAATGCAAAAAGGAAAAGGGCTGTTACATCTTACATCTAGCTAATGTTTCTCTCCCTAACCACTGTCTCCAATATTTGGATGTCTTTTATAAGAAAGGTACTGACAAACTCCCACCCCATGTGCGTTCACAATCACAATACGGCAGCTTGTATCACGCCTGACTGTTGAGCGGGGAGGCTTTCTTGTTGTGACCACTTTCTTTACCAGGGCTCTCATGCCATTGCTTCTACTCAAGTGTTTGCATTTCTGCCTATGTCTTTTATAAGAAAGGTACTGACAAACTCCCACCACATGTGCGTTCACAATCACAATACGGCAGCTTGTGTCACGCTTGACTGTTGAGCGGGGAGGCTTTCTTGTTGTGACCACTTTCTTTACCAGGGTTCTCATGCCATTGCTTCTACTCAAGTGTCTGCATTTCTGCCTATCTCACTTGGGTTATTGGCATTAACCATTGCTTCTACTCAAGTGTTTGCATTTCTGCCTATCTCACTTGGGTTATTGGCATTTGCAAGTTGGCCTACCATTTCCATTACCAAACCTTACACATACTTAGAATACATATATTACAATTTGAATGAATGCGTACATTTTTATAATTATTTTAATTTAAAATGCATTTAAAAAGTTGGAAGTTAAAAAAGTTGGTAATTTTCAAGTAAAATTATATTTTTCTCTTACTCTATGCTAGCAATTTTGTTAACACCCTGCATCAGTAATGGCTAAACTCAGCACTGCAGAGGTTTGTATACTACATATTTCCTACTGCTCACTCAACTCTAGTGTTGAGCGAACCCGAACCGCACTGTTCGGGTTCGTACCGAACATTACGGTTTTTGGACCCCGGAGCCGAACACGGACGTTTCACTGTATGTTCGGGTTGGAGTTCGGGGTTCGGCGATTACATTGTATGTAATGCTATGGGCTTTCTATAAACCGAAATAGAGTCCCCATTCATACGAATAGGTCAATCGACCTATTTGTATGAATGGGGACACTCTTACCCACATTTTACTTCATTTTGCAACCCTCTAGCCCTTTCCAGGACTTTTTTAGAGGCATTTTAGTGGCCAAAAGTTTGTGTCCCCATTGACTTCAAGTCAAGTTCGGGGTCAAGTTTGAGCACGGACCCAGACATTTTTTCGAAGTTCGGCCGAACCTGCCGAACCCGAACATCCAGGTGTCCGCTCAACTCTACTCACCACCCCTATGCAGGTTTTTCTTGTCTAAATCAACACTTTAAAGTCAAAGTTCAGGTGACAGAGTCTCATTTACGTTTATTAAATGGGCCATTTCAATTTGTACTCATATCATCTACTTTGAAAATATCCTTAAGGTATAGCAAGTAGATAGCCCTCCTGACTTACTAACAATCTCTGACTTGCCATCTCTTGCATCTGATTCAGTCTGACAGAATTTTGACAAAACCAGTCATTTTTGTTCGCTGTTTTGAGAAAGTGATGGGTGAAGTGATCTGCCCAGTATTTAGCTCATTTCAAGTCTAAGGCTCCCCCCCACGAAAGATAAACATTATTTCCATTCCATCACCCCAAATCAACCAAGCACCAACTAGTAGCATGTAGCCTTGGTTCACGATCTGTCAGTAAGGATCTTGTCAGGTGGATGACACACGCACTGTGCCCCAGAGAATGTATCCAGATACATTCTGACTTTATTTTAGACAGAACACACTCTTCTAGAGCTGGTTTATATGTTATTGCCTTATTACATAGTTGCTATTTCATGTCTTTTTGTTATTTAAGCACATGTTTATATACTAACAGAGTTGTAAAACGGAATGCTGTGTACACACCATGTGATATCATAATTATTAAACAGTGTTTATTCTGTGAAAATAGAGAATGAAATGAAAAGACATTATCTAGACACTTTATTAGCAGAATTGCAAGCAAATGCAGAAAGTATGAGTGTTTTAAATGTTTCTGTGGCATTACCTGTTTATGACATCACTTTGTGGCTTGGTATGCAAATTACACATTCATGCAATGTATTTGATAAAGGGGGAAACAATTGCAGCTTAAGTCTCACATAAGGGGGGGGGGGGGGGGGACTGAAATGGAGCAGGTGAGTCTAGTAGTGATGTTTCTTTAAAAAATGCCTATTCCCAACAGCTACCTGCGATGGTCCTGAATTCCAGCTTGACCTTTATTTAAAAAAGGTGCTGCATCGAGTATTTTTCTAACTCTGCTTTTTTGGCCTTTGTACAATATACTGCAATTCCCTGTTTCACAAATTTAGATCCCTAAAACTCCAGTTTATTCTTTGGGGCTAGGTGTTTTCTTACATTTATAACCCATTTTGTGCAAAAGTGTACATATTAGGTTATTTTATACACACTATACAATTAGTGTTATCAGTCTTTTCAATGGGGGGCTACATGCCATGCAGACACTTATGCTAAGGGGGAGGCATAAAGTAAACAATGGGCTATTTAGTCAGGATAGCCTCTGCTTCTACAACTCTAATGACCTTGGACCTGCTAATTGCATGTCAATGCTGTAAATCATAAATGCTTTAGCATTTATTTATATAGTGCCAACAATTTACATAACGCTAGGTACAGAGCATAGAGGGGGTGGGTTGGGGTGACATACAAAGTTAGATGAACAAGAACAGAATTATACATGAGGGAGAAAGCCCTGCTCGCAGAGCTTACAATCTAGAAGAAGAGAGAGGAACATGAGATGCCCAAGGGAGTGAAGAGGTCAAAGGGGCAGGTGGTCATAGTAACAGTATTAGGGATGGTTGGCGCTAGGGGGATTTGGCTAGAGACATTTTTATGAGGTAATACAGTAGAGATAGGATAAGGTGCACACAAAAACCCTTTAAGCTTCTTGGGGGGGGGGGGGGGGGGGCAGTGGCTAGGCTAATATTGGAAGTAAAATAAATCTTAAAAAACATTCTCAACCTATAATAATGTTCTTTTTATTTTAAAATGTAGATCCACTGATCCTTGAGATTTGAGGGTGTACCTGTTGAACCTTTTTGTTTTTTCTTTCCAAAAAATTTTTTTGTTGCAAGTTGTTGATTGATTGCCTTTCATTCACTGTATATATATTTTTTGACAGATGTTAGCTCCTCCAAGCCTCAGATAAAGGTATGTTGTCAAAACCGGTTTAACCGCCTGGGCTGTGTCGCTGCATTTAATCATGGGAAGCAAGGTTTGTTTTGATTATTTTACTATCCTCCCCGTGTTCTGACCTCTGGGTTGTCCTATTTGTTGCATCTCTGGGATTATGATTCAGCGATACACTGGCGGATACATTGAAACATTTGTTTTCAAAGTTTTCTACTTGTCTTCTTGACCCTGTCTGACGGTTTTTTCAATTGACCAATTTTTCAGGTTTGTGAGTGCTAATAATCAAGCTGGTAAAGATGGAAACACATTTGAGGACCATATAGTCACTTATAGTAATTAATGCCCTCAATGTCAATATAAAATGTTTAGCAGTGCTACTTGTAAATGTAAAAGCAATGAGGTTTTGCTATAGGACTGCAATTTGTTTGGTTAGCTGAGAGTAATGAGAGTTAAAATCAAATAGTCACTAAAGAATTTCAACTGCTTTTATCATACCTCTCAACATTTCCACCAGGGGATTCTGGGAGAGGGAAATGTCTGGCAATTAAAGTACAAAAATGTAGCATTGAAAGCTGAGTTGCCTATCTTTCCAGCTCAGCTATTAAAGAGACACTCGAGGTGACAAACTAACTTTAGTTCATCTGTTTGTGTTTAACCTGTACATCATACAGGGCTTTATTACATACAAATTCATACAGGCATACAGATAAAAATTCGGGCACCTCCCCCCCCCCCCCCCCCACGTTGCACACCTACGACATGCCCCATCACGCACGTTGCACACCCACGACATGCTCCATCACCCCATTACATGCCCCATCACCCAGAGTGCACACACATTAAATGCCCAATCATCCCATTATATGCCACCATCACCGCCATTACATACCCCCACCACGTCCATTACATGCCCCCATCACCCCGATTCATTGGAAGGAGCTGAAGCTTTCTTAACAGTGGGGGAGGGAGCAAAAATGTTTGAAGCACCAGAAGTGTGCTTTAACACCCTCTGGCAAAGTGCCGCCCTAGGCGAGTGCCTTGCGGAAGATACACTACTGGGTGATGTCATAAGCAGGAGACTCCACACCCACATTTAAAATAAAGGTTTCTCTCATTTTGTGCTTGCAATTCTGAAACATTAGTTAGAGATAATTTTTCATCATTTTTGTTCTCTTCACTGTATAAGCATTACAATACACTACTTTGTACCATAGCTGGAAATTAACACATACCGTATTTATCGGCGTATAACACGCACTTTTTCTCCCTGAAAATAGGTGGGAAATGGTGTGTGCGTGTTATACGCCGAAAAAAAAAAAAATCTAAAACTTACCTCGTTCCTGCTCTGTCCCCCGGTGCTCTGAAGGTGCGTGGCTGTGAGGGAAGCGTTGTGAGCTTCCCTCCAGCCGCGCGGTCAATAAAGTGTGTTTTTTTTTTAAACAATATCCTGCATATTAAATGGCATATTGGGGGCAATATCTGGCATATTAAAATGACATATTGGGGGCAATATCCTGCATATTAAATGGCATATTGGGGGCAATATCTGGCATATTAAAATGACATATTGGGGGCAATATCCTGGCATATTGGGGGCAATATCCTGCATATTAAAATGCATATTGGGGGCAATATCCTGCATATTAAATGGCATATTGGGGGCAATATCCTGGCATATTGGGGGCAATATCCTGCATATTAAATGGCATATTGGGGGCAATATCCTGCATATTAAATAGCATATTGGGGGCAATATCCTGCATATTAAATGGCATATTGGGGCAATATCTGGCATATTAAATGGCATATTGGGGGCAATATCCTGCATATTAAATGGCATATTGGGGGCAATATCCTGCATATTAAATGACATATTGGGGGCAATATCCTGGCATATTAAAATGACATATTGGGGGCAATATCCTGCATATTAAATGGCATATTGTGGGCAATATCCTGCATATTAAATGGCATATTGGGGGCAATATCCTGCATATTAAATGGCATATTAGGGGCAATATCCCGGCATATTAAATGTCATATTGGGGGCAATATCCTGCATATTAAATGGCATATTGGGGGCAATATCCTGCATATTAAATGGCATATTGGGGGCAATATCCTGCATATTAAATGGCATATTGGGGGCAATATCCTGGCATATTAAATGTCATATTGGGGGCAATATCTGGCATATTAAAATGGCATATTGGGGGCAATATCTGGCATATTAAAATGGCATATTGGGGGCAATATCCTGGCATATTAAAATGGCATATTGGGGGCAATATCCTGCATATTAAATGGCATATTGGGGGCAATATCCTGCATATTAAATGGCATATTGGGGGCAATATCCTGGCATATAAAATGGCATATTGGGGGCAATATCCTGCATATTAAATGGCATATTGGGGGCAATATCCTGGCATATTAAATGTCATATTGGGGGCAATATCCTGCATATTAAATGGCATATTGGGGGCAACATCCTGCATATTAAATGGCATATTGGGGGCAATATCCTGCATATTAAATGGCATATTGGGGGCAATATCCTGCATATTAAATGGCATATTGGGGGCAATATCCTGGCATATTAAATGGCATATTAGGGGCAATATCCCGGCATATTAAATGTCATATTGGGGGCAATATCCTGGCATATTAAAATGGCATATTGGGGGCAATATCCTGCATATTAAAATGGCATATTGGGGGCAATATCCTGGCATATTAAAATGGCATATTGGGGGCAATATCCTGCATATTAAATGGCATATTGGGGGCAATATCCTGCATATTAAATGGCATATTGGGGGCAATATCCTGGCATATTAAATGGTATATTGGGGGCAATATCCTGGCATATTAAATGGCATATTGGGGACAATATCCTGGCATATTAAAATGGCATATTGGGGGCAATATCTGGCATATTAAAATGGCATATTGGGGGCAATATCCTGGCATATTAAAATGGCATATTGGGGGCAATATCTGGCATATTAAAATGGCATATTGGGGGCAATATCCTGGCATATTAAATGGCATATTGGGGGCAATATCCTGGCTTATTAAAATGGCATATTGGGGGCAATATCCTGCATATTAAATGGCATATTGGGGGCAATATCCTGCATATTAAAATGGCATATTGGGGGCAATATCTGGCATATTAAATGGCATATTGGGGCAATATCCTGCATATTAAAATGGCATATTGGGGGCAATATCCTGCATATTAAATGACATATTGGGGGCAATATCCTGCATATTAAATGGCATATTGGGGGCAATATCCTGCATATTAAATGGCATATTGGGGGCAATATCCTGCATATTAAATGGCATATTAGGGGCAATATCCCGGCATATTAAATGTCATATTGGGGGCAATATCTGGCATATTAAAATGGCATATTGGGGGCAATATCCTGCATATTAAATGGCATATTGGGGGCAATATCCTGGCATATTAAATGGCATATTGGGGGCAATATCCTGCATATTAAATGGCATATTGGGGGCAATATCCTGCATATTAAAATGGCATATTGGGGGCAATATCTGGCATATTAAAATGACATATTGGGGGCAATATCCTGCATATTAAATGGCATATTGGGGGCAATATCTGGCATATTAAAATGGCATATTGGGGGCAATATCCTGCATATTAAATGACATATTGGGGGCAATATCTGGCATATTAAATGGCATATTGGGGGCAATATCTGGCATATTAAATGGCATATTGTGGGCAATATCCTGCATATTAAATGGCATATTGGGGGCAGTATCCTGGCATATTAAATGACATATTGGGGGCAATATCCTGGCATATTAAATGGCATATTGGGGGCAATATCCTGCATATTAAATGGCATATTGGGGGCAATATCTGGCATATTAAAATGGCATATTGGGGGCAATATCCTGCATATTAAATGGCATATTGGGGGCAATATCCTGCATATTAAATGACATATTGGGGGCAATATCCTGCATATTAAATGGCATATTGGGGGCAATATCCTGGCATATTAAAATGGCATATTGGGGGCAATATCCTGCATATTAAATGGCATATGGGGGGCAATATCTGGCATATTAAAATAGCATATTGGGGGCAATATCCTGCATATTAAATGACATATTGGGGGCAATATCCTGCATATTAAATGGCATATTGGGGCAATATCTGGCATATTAAAATGGCATATTGGGGGCAATATCTGGCATATTAAATGGCATATTGGGGGCAATATCCTGCATATTAAATGACATATTGGGGGCAATATCCTGCATATTAAATGGCATATTGGGGCAATATCTGGCATATTAAAATGGCATATTGGGGGCAATATCTGGCATATTAAATGGCATATTGGGGGCAATATCTGGCATATTAAAATGGCATATTGGGGGCAATATCCTGCATATTAAATGGCATATTGGGGGCAATATCCTGGCATATTAAATGGCATATTGGGGGCAATATCCTGCATATTAAATGACATATTGGGGGCAATATCCTGCATATTAAATGGCATATTGGGGGCAATATCCTGGCATATTAAATGGCATATTGGGGCAATATCCTGCATATTAAATGGCATATTGGGGCAATATCCTGCATATTAAATGGCATATTGGGGCAATATCTGGCATATTAAAATGGCATATTGGGGGCAATATCCTGCATATTAAATGGCATATTGGGGCAATATCTGGCATATTAAAATGGCATATTGGGGGCAATATCTGGCATATTAAATGGCATATTGGGGGCAATATCCTGCATATTAAATGACATATTGAGGGCAATATCCTGCATATTAAAATGGCATATTGGGGGCAATATCTGGCATATTAAATGGCATATTGGGGGCAATATCTGGCATATTAAAATGGCATATTGGGGGCAATATCCTGCATATTAAATGGCATATTGGGGGCAATATCCTGGCATATTAAATGGCATATTGGGGGCAATATCCTGCATATTAAATGACATATTGGGGGCAATATCCTGCATATTAAATGGCATATTGGGGGCAATATCCTGGCATATTAAATGGCATATTGGGGCAATATCCTGCATATTAAATGGCATATTGGGGCAATATCCTGCATATTAAATGGCATATTGGGGCAATATCTGGCATATTAAAATGGCATATTGGGGGCAATATCCTGCATATTAAATGGCATATTGGGGCAATATCCTGCATATTAAATGGCATATTGGGGGCAATATCCTGCATATTAAATGGCATATTGGGGGCAATATCCTGGCATATTAAAATGGCATATTGGGGGCAATATCCTGCATATTAAATGACATATTGGGGGCAATATCCTGCATATTAAATGGCATATTGGGGGCAATATCTGGCATATTAAAATGGCATATTGGGGGCAATATCCTGCATATTAAATGGCATATTGGGGGCAATATCCTGCATATTAAATGGCATATTGGGGGCAATATCCTGCATATTAAATAGCATATTGGGGGCAATATCCTGCATATTAAATGGCATATTGGGGGCAATATCTCGCATATTAAATGGCATATTGGGGGCAATATCTGGCATATTAAAATGGCATATTGGGGGCAATATCTGGCATATTAAAATGGCATATTGGGGGCAATATCCTGCATATTAAATGGCATATTGGGGGCAATATCCTGCATATTAAATGGCATATTGGGGGCAATATCCTGGCATATTAAAATGGCATATTGGGGGCAATATCCTGGCATATTAAAATGGCATATTGGGCTTCAAAGTTCTTTATTTGAAATTTAAGTTTTTTTTCCCTAAAATTTCCTTCTTAAAATGAGGTGCGTGTTATACGCTGGCGCGTGTTATAGGCCGATAAATACGGTACTTAATAAAGCTAAACAACGATTCAACTCTCTCACAACAAGCTTGCTGCATTTTTATCACAGGATTATGTAAGTGAAATGTAAAAAAATGTTTGTAATCGATGGGCATGTAAAGTATTGCTTTTTTTTCATTCTTCTGATGAACAGAAGGTTAAATATTAATCTGTCACACCTTATTTTTCCTTTGCTTCCCCACCCTCCCATTCATACTTAGAGCTCTAAACATACAGCATTTGTTACACTGTACATTTCACTCACTCCCTTTTCTCTAATGCATATTTTTCTTTGTCGTTACAATGGTTGAGTTACACAATTACTATAATTTAAATCTCAAGAAGATCTATCAGACTCTAAAGAATCTACATAATAAAGATAGAACTGCAGGCAGTTGAGATGAGAATTTCAAACTTAAGGCCAAACTAGCTTAGTTGCAAAAATTCTCCAGTGCAGCTGCATGGGAGAATCTTTCCCATTCAGCTACTTTGGCCTTACGTTTGAAATGCTCATCTCAATCCCCTGCAACTCTCTCTTTATTGAGTCGGCCCTTTAATTTTTAAATATTTCCTAAAACCATAATGAAGACCCAAAATGTAGCTTTTTCTCTAAAAAAAAAAGTTTCATTTGTGCAAAATAATAGAATTGTCGAAAAAAAATATAGATAAAGTGGAATGACGTTTGAAGAACCAACATTTATGCCAGAGGTGTTTAAAGTGCATTTATGGCCAATTTATGTAACTTGGTAAGTCATGTACAACCATGAATATCTAAAAAAAAGGTTTACTGTTGTTTCAGAACATGTAAAAGTGAATTGTATTGCTCTGGAGCTCTGTGATACACTCACACAACAAACATTCCGAGCTCCTAAAAAAAGAGGGACATAAGAGGTAAGAGGCATGCTTTAGTGGATAGACCTCCTTATCTACTCATTCACTGTACCACCTTGAGTCTAGCTAGCACTGTATACAAAAACATGGTGAATTAATATAATGTGTTTGCAGAACAGATGTCACAGTATCCAGAAATGCTAATATTTTATATGTGATTCAACCAAATGGTTTGTTTAATTGTTATCAATGTACTTCAGCTTGTAAATATAAATACTGTGTGGCCGACAAAATAAATATGTTTGCTTCCTTAAGAAGAAAGTCTGCACTGGTCAGTATTCTTACATCAGGGCTCTAGGAATTAAAATGTGTTTGTTGGGTTCTATTCACTGGTAGATGAAGCACGTCCATTAGGCAAATAATGGACGACACTGAAAAGTATCTCCAGGAAATAAACAGCTGTGTCTTTGGCCCATTGTACGACATGCAAACACTGTCTTGAAAAATGATTTGAAAATCATAAAGATTTGTTTGTATTACTGTTTTTATAAAGAAAAAAAATCTTATGAAAAAGTAACCTTGTCTATCAATCAAAGTTGTTTTATATTCAGACCTTGGAATGCATGTCATTCCGGCCTTCCGCCACCAGGAGCAGCATTATTCAAAGTAAGCACAGCTATGTAGTTTTACCAGCAGAAAGGGAAAATTAATAATTTGTTATGGTGGGTGGAGGTGGTAGAGAATATAATGAAAGTGGACAGACGCGGAGGAGTGATACAGGAAGGGATGAGGGGGCTGGGGTAGGAGAGCGAAGATAGGGGAGCACCAGGATCCTGGAAGTGGAGAGAGGGGGCATTGGGCTCTTGGAAGGGAATAGAGGGGGGATAGAGGATCTTCAGTACATTTATCCATATTTTCACATTAGCAGGGAACAAGTACCACTGTTGGTAAAATATGAACATATGCTTGAATAATTGCATCCTGTGTAGGCATATATGTTTAACATAATATTTATATGCAAATTAACTGCTTTTCAGTGGGAAATGCGTAATTTGTATGTCAAGCCATGAGTGAGGTCATAAAGAGGAGACAAAACACATTTTTCTCCTAATTTAGGCATTTGCTTGCAACTTAATTTCTGTTTTTACCTGTTTTTCTTAACTTTTTTCCCAGCTAATTAAATATATCAGTAACACCTAGACTTGTGGTCACACAACATCTAGAACTCTAAGTGCGGAACTGAAAACTATTCTAATAATGATGCAAGAGTTTTCGAGTTTCAGGTAGAATGGGGCATACAACATTCAGAGTTCTTGAGTCGCTGAACAATGATTTAGAACCACAAGACTCTACTCACGGAAGGTTGAACATGAAGAGTATGGGGCTTGCTAGTTTAGTAACCATTTGTTTATAATGGAGCCAAATATGAAAAGAGACTAATCCTATCCCATGGAAGGCAAATGAGAGCCAGATCTCCCACAAATTGGTCAGAAGGTCCATCTGTGTCCAATGCTTACATGAGGACCCCCTCTCGTCTTCGATATCATCTGCAGGGAGTTTGATGAGTAAAATAAGTGAGTGCTTGTCCTTGGAACCCTTTAGTTGCCAGGCTGTGTCTGTCTATGTTAACCTCTCTGCCCCAACAGATGTCTTGGGGTTGATATATATACACAGAATCGAGGTTACAAATACCTTCTCTGTGCCTTGGGCTAGACAGACCACAGCTGGTGACATTTTTCTCCTTAGTGGTTGGTTCCTGAGGGGCACTATCCATAGATATGTGCAGGTGGAGGATAGGGAGAGAGTTTGAGTGCTTTAATTTAATTTGGGAAAGGATTGAAGATTGAGAAACAGCATTTGTCAGTAATTTGTATTAGATACTAAGGGGGTCTAAGGCCCCACAATGTTTTTTAACCTCTTTCAATCCCTACACAATGGCTGGGGGAAAACATGTGATTTCCAGTATCCTCTGTGGTCACTAAAGAACCTTGTATGTCTTGGGGACTCATACATGTCTTTTGTCTTTAATATTATGATTTTATGGATTATTAACAAGGAAGGCTGCACTTATGGATACAAGGTTTCATTATTGGACAAAGGATATTTCATGGAAGAGTCAGTTGCCATTGTCTTGGATTTACAAGAAATAAGGGCTTTGGCGAACACTATGTTAAAACACCATAGTTATAATAATAATATAATGCCTGGTATTTGGCGTCTGGGACAGTTCAGTGAGGCTGTTTCACCACTGACCAGTGTAAGCGATGACAGTTCAGCACTGAACCTTCATCACTTACAATTACAGCAAACCCGTAATAAATTAAACCCCCTAAAAGTTACCCCAAATCCCCATACTGACCCCCCAAACCCCATACTAACCCCCTAAACCCCATACTAACCCCTAAACCCCATACTAACCCCTCCAAACCCCTATTACTAACTTCCTGAACCCCTAATACTAACACTACCCCCCCCAAACATTAATATTAACACTATCCCTTAAACCCTAATGCTAACACTATCCCCCTGAACCCTAATACTAATACTAACCCTCCCGAATCCTAATACTTACACTAACCCCCGAACCCCAACACTAACACTACCCCCCGAACCCTTATACTAACAACCCCGAACTCTAACAATAACACTACCCCCTGAACCCCAAAACTAATACTACCCCCTGAACCTTAATACTAACACTTTACCCCCCAAACCCTAATACTAACACTACCCCCTGAACCCTAATACTAACACTACCCCCTGAACCCTAATACTAACACTACCCCCTGAACCCTAATACTAATACTAACTCTCCCGAATCCTAATACTAACACTAACCCCCGAACCCCAACACTAACACTACCCCCCGAACCCTTATACTAACACCCCCAAACTCTAACAATAACACTACCCCCTGAACCCCAAAACTAATACTACCCCCTGAACCTTAATACTAACACTTTACCCCCCAAACCCTAATACTAACACTACCCCCTAAACCCTAATACTAATACTACCCCCTGAACCCTAAAACTAATACTACCCCCTGAACCTTAATACTAACACTAACCCCCCCAAACCTTAACACTAACACTACCCCCTAAACCCTAATACTAACACTAACAACCCTGAACCCTAATACTAACACTACCCCCCAAACCCTAATACTAACACTACCCCCTGAACCCTAATACTAACACTACCCCCTGAACCCTAATACTAACACTACCCCCTGAACCCTAATACTAACACTACCCCCTGAACCCTAAAACTAATACTACCCCCTGAACCTTAATACTAACACTAACCCCCCAAACCTTAACACTAACACTACCCCCTAAACCCTAATACTAACACTAACAACCCTGAACCCTAACACTAACCCCCCAAACCCTAATACTAACACTACCCCCTAAACCCTAATACTAACACTACCCCCTGAACCCTAATACTAACACTACCCCCTGAACCCTAATACTAACACTACCCCCTGAACCCTAAAACTAATACTACCCTCTGAACCTTAATATTAACACTAACCCCCCAAACCTTAACACTAACACTACCCCCTAAACCCTAATACTAACACTAACAACCCTGAACCCTAATACTAACACTAACCCCCCAAACCCTAATACTAACACTACCCCCTAAACCCTAATACTAACACTACCCCCTGAACCCTAATACTAACACTACCCCCTGAACCCTAATACTAACACTACCCCCTGAACCCTAAAACTAATACTACCCCCTGAACCCTAATACTAACACTACCCCCTGAACCCTAAAACTAATACTACCCCCTGAACCTTAATACTAACACTAACCCCCCAAACCTTAACACTAACACTACCCCCTAAACCCTAATACTAACACTAACAACCCTGAACCCTAATACTAACACTACCCCCCAAACCATAATACTAACACCTAACTCCTAATAATACTCACCTTGTATGCGATTCCATGATGAACCCATCCCCTAGTATTTATACAGCGACTTTCTCCCAGTATTTAGTGCACGCTCTTGGAACTAACTGAATCGGCAGCTGAATAATACTGGATTTACTCTAATCTAATGCGCACCTTTTTTCACCAAACTGAGTCTCCAAAATGTGAGTGCGCATTAGAATCGATGGTGCATTAGAATCGATGGCGCATTAGAATCGATGGCGCATTAAAATCGTTGGCGCATTAGAATCGATGGCGCATTAGAATCGATGGCACATTAGAATCGATGGCGCATTAGAATCGATGGCGCATTAAAATCGTTGGCGCATTAGATTCGCATATGTTTCACATTGCCACTTAAAACAAATAACCCGAAATTCTGCCATTAACAAAACTTACTACCCTCTCATACTTATAGATATGCCATCATACTGTTGTACAGCAGTGTCATTCATAATAAAACTATGGTAAATATGTAGCATAAACAATTGTTATGAAGAAAAATACTTCTTGTACAAATGCGCATAAAATTTGCCGGGCTTCAAGGTGTCAAAATTTGAAGTGCACATTAGATTCGATGGCGCATTAGATTTGAGTAAATACGGTATATGTTATCATTACCTAATCAATGGTACTCATCTATTGACCTCAGAAGGATGAAGGGTTGAGATGACCCTGCTGGAATGTGACCTTGAACAGGCTCTATGGCCACGGTATTTACCAACTGAGATTTGCACCCAATGCGCAGTAATGTCAGCTTTATTAAACCTTGCACCTTAGATTTTTGTATGTGAAGCACTAGGTAGCAATCTCTGCATGAGACACAAACCTTCTTACCAACCTCAGTTAAGGGAGTAACCTATTGGCCTGGGATGCCTGAGGGGAGCGTTTGGTAATCACAGAGTCTGCAAAACGACATGTTAATGAAAGTGCATCAAGTGAATGCAAACCTTTGTGTTAGGGGACAATATCTATGCATGATGCAACCCAAGCAGACTGCTATTGTCTCTGCTTAATATGCTGTAATTAAAGTGCTACAAGAATACACCTGTCTAAAGTCAGGATATACCATTCTGCTGTGTTTCCAGTGAAACACATTTGTTCCACATGCTGCAGAAAGAGCATGCAAAGTGCAGCCCGGCAGTATGTAGATCTCAAGGTGGAGATCTATTAGGACCTACCTTATAGTATAGGCAACACCTACCTAATATAAATGTGTTTATAAATAATGTAATTTACTTAGGGTCTACTCAATAAAGAATGAATTGCATTCAGCTGCATAGGAGAATTTTTTCCAACTTGCTTACTTTGGCCTACATTTTAAAATTCCCATCTCTATTCCCTGCAATTCTCTCTTTATTGAGTAGACTCTATATATATGTGGAGGTTTTTTTGTTTTGTTTTGTTTTGTTTTAGAATGCTGTAATCTCTCTGTATATTGATTTATAATGTTTTATAAAAAAAAAAATTGTAAACTCTCCAGATTCCACTGACGCACTTTTCCTGCCCCTGATCGCCACTCCTCATTTGCTGCACTATTTAATGCCCCCTAGTGGCTACATGGTCCTCCAAGTACCAGAACAAGTATGTACTAAACAAAAACAAATCATGTTAACACATGCAATAATGAATGAATAGTAATAATAAATAATTAATTAATTAAATCCTAAAAATAAAATAAAAAATCACTCAGTTGGAGGTTAGAATTTTGTTTGGTCAAGGATTTTTAATGGATAGTCATTTTAATTGTACATGGGCCATACAATTATCTGGTAGTTAATTAATCTATGTAAACAACTTTATCTATGCTGATCTGTTAATTCCATTTCCATAATTATTATCCAAAATGTTAATTTCATTAAAAAAACACCACTCAGAAGCCTAGAGTCTTCACAAACCGACATCTGTTGGTTATATCCATTCCTGTAACCCTGGAAGAGTTACACTGCTGTCAGAGAGACTGTATGATCCCTAAGCTTCACTGATACGATCTGATTTTGGAATCACTATCTGGTGGACTTATTATAAGCATTACAATGTAGCATTAATCTGCACCTCTCCAGTACCATCTGCTTCTAGAATGTCACACTCTACTAGTGTTGTGGATTAGTTTCACTACTTGATACAGTTGAGGAGTGTTAGTTTTTATATTGATACTATCGGTTCAGGCCTATCTCACGTTTCCAGAGACAGGGCCCGAACATCACAAGAAAGCAGAGCTCATCTATTAAAATATTTGATAAATAACCTTTCACCTTACAGTCAGAGCCCTCCAAATTCTATATTGGCTCTGGGCAACAACAACAAAAAAAAAGCAAACATAAAGATGGAAATTTGAGGACTGAAACTGAGAAAGAGAGTCATCAAATACATTGTGCAGTAAAACCAAAGTGATAATTGTGCCACTGGAACCAAAGAGGCAGAACGTGTATTGACTGCCTGAACAACTGCCAAATTAGAATACCATCCCGCAGTCGTAGAGGTAATCACCCCAAGCGCACCAGCTAGCGGGAATAGTGTGAGGAAGATTTATAACTAATGGGATAATAAACCATTAACCAGGACACCAGGGGCCATTAAAATAGGCCCCAAAACCAAAGTTCCCAAAAGTGTCAGTAAATAACTCAAATTCCTGTGAAGAAATAATATCCTTCCTAAAAAAAAATCTTTACCGTTAAGGTGCTTAGCCAATGGCGACCAAATGTCTAAATAAGCTTTGATGGTTTTGGTGTGGAGCTTTTACCCTAGATAAGCTTCTGCTTAATATCCTACTGACATGAATCATTTGGCAAGCAAAGTTTGAGGCAACCTACCAATGACTAGGGCTGCCAAAGTGTAAGCATACTCGCCTTCCTGACCTCTGAGATGACTACACATAATACAAAAGCTTATCCTCAGGCAATCTGCACTCACCAGCTGCAGAGACTATATCTAAACTCAGGAAGCCGTGGCATGTGCAAGGGCCCACTGTATTATCTGCCACTAAAGGAATCCCAAAGCATCCTTCCACCCAATCTAAGGATCTCAACATGTATCGACAAGCCATAGAGTCAGCTGGGTCCATGCACTAGAACTATCTAAATAGCGAACAATGGATTGGCAGCTAAACATTTCTAAATAAGAACATGACATGGAACAGCCCATTGGCAGACAAAGGTCAATGAAGATCTGACCCTTAAAAGAATAAACCAGCAGATGGTGACACTGTGGGTGAATTGGTAATAGACACAATGCCGATCCTACGTACGTGCATGGCCATACCAGCCTTACAACCCAAAACCAGAGCCTGATCGAATGAGGCATTCAAAACCGAGCACAGTTTTTAGATATAAATTAGTTGTAAATGTGTCCATGTTGTCTCAGGTTTATGACATCACCCGTGACTTGATATGCAAATTACCTACTTTTCAATGGGAAATGTATAATTTGCATATCAAGCCAAGATGTGATGTCATAATGAGGATACACCACAGATACATTTAAAATAATTTATGCATTCCTGCAAACACTATATGTACAGTTCATTTTTTGGAGTCTGTTTAAATGGCTGTCCCAGGCATATCCTGTATTTCAAGCTTACATTTAATATTAGCGTGAGGTGTCCTCAAAGCTTTCATTGTTCCTAAATGTCTGCAAATGGATACCTGATTTATGCTTGTCTTTTCCTTATAGAATCAATCAAAATACAGATTACGGTATGAGCACACATGTGTACAATCACAGAGAACAAAGGTTAGGCTGCACAGGATGGGCCTCTCAGCCATAAAAGCACTGTAAACCTAATTTAACAAAAATAACAGGTTTATTATATTTGACACTTTTTTTATGATAAGGATCCAAGTGACGTAAAGGACAATTACATTTTTTTTAACCCTTGCTTCCTTTGGAAGGGTTAAAAATCTGTCCCCCTTCTCCGAAGTGAGAAGGGGGACAGCAGTGTCAGTGGACTCTCAGCCAATCAAATCAGGGGCATGCCCCGCTCGTCTGAGCGGGGTCTATTTTGAGAGGTAGTCTCTCTGCTAGCGCAAGTTAAAGGTCCCCTCTGCTGATCCTGTGTGAGAACGAGAGTCCCTTTCTGCACTAGCAGAGAGACAGTCGACAACCTGCCCTAGCTCCCTTCTTCCCATGGAAACATGGCAGCTGCCAACAACGGGATAAACCTTCTAAAGTATGCAGTAGTTTATCCACATACTAGGGGCAACTACTGTTTCACTTGCCCATCTATACCAGCGGAAGGGGTAGAGGTAAACACAATGAAGGAGTTTAAGCATGCGTGGGATAGGCACAAGGCTATCCTAGATATAAGATAGGGAACTAATAAAAGTATTTAGAACATTGGGCAGACTAGATGGGCCGAATGGTTCTTATCTGCCAACACATTCTATGTTTCTATGTAAGCGCAAGTGAAAATTTTTTTTAGTTGTCCTATAAGTTGTAATGTTTGTTATGTAGCAATAAAGTTGCTGGATTTTATTTGTAAAGAACAATTAAACGACTTTTTTTCCTGTTCAAGAAACCACTTTTGTGGCTTCGTATGCAAATGCCACATTTCTCAGAAACCAGAGACACCTCGGGCACAACTAAAACACACAATTCCGTCAATACCTGTCACGCACCAGGAAGGAAAACATTCTTACTCTTTCCAACAACATTGCGCTCTGAGAGACAATTTTCGACTTGATTAGTGTTAAGGAGTAAGCTCAGAATATGACGGCCAATAAAAACAAATTCAAAAATTAAATGAACCGGTTACTGCGCCAGAAACGAAAATGAATAGAAAATAACCATTCAAAAAATGACCACCAAGAATTTTTAAAAAAGGGGGTGCTTCCCAATGTACCTTTGGAGAATTTTTCCAACTCGGCTACTTTGGCCTAAAATTTGGAATTCTCATCTCAATTCCCTGCAATTCTCTCTTTATTGAGTAGGCCCTTATCTCTTCTGGTCCAATGGTTTCTTCTTCTTTATTCTTCTCTCATCCACTTCTACTGATACAGATTCTATATTGTATATTAAAGGAACTGTCTAGTGCCCAAAATGCATCTTCCAAATGTTAATTTAATATTAATATGTTTTCAAAGTACTTTAAAATGCATGTTTTACATTTTGTGTTGCTTAAAATATAAAATACTTACAGCTAGATGAAATTGTGAAATTACAGCAGTTTGCAAGTCAGGACTGCCCACACTAGCTGAGTAAAAGTCATTTTTGTTTTGCTGTAGGAAGCGATGAGAATGATGCCATTCAAATGAATAGAATATCCTGTCTCTCTGGTGAGGTCATGAGACAATGTATTGCACTGTTAAGAGATCTTACAATTTTTTTTTTCTTGTATAGAATACATAGAAACATAATAAATGACAGGAAAACCTTAATGCTTCTTGAAAAAAATGTCGATTTTTGCATTAGCTTTTTTTGTTCTGTAATTTCCTTCCTCTTTTACCTTCCTGATACTAATGACATAGCTGCATAATTGCTGTATTGTTCGACGATTTACATCGGTATTTTCAGTAACAATTGCCTTGACTGTTCATCTTGCTGTACATCCTCTTTATATAGTGATCTCACCTCCATTACTGGAAGTTTGCCTTCTTTCTACCTTTCAAAGCATCCTTGTATCGGCCATCTTTCTGGTTTTCATAAGACAAAAGTGTCTATTCACTAAGAGGTGATTTTTTTCTGTCTATGCGTGAGCTGCTTGATGGCAGTGGATGAAGAGTCTACTATTGTCACACTTAGGGACTCATAAAGAGCTACAAAACAGAGCTGTATTCTGCTCTGGAAAGTGTGAGTGTTTAGTACATAGAGAGTCTCACACAGAGCTGGAAAATAGATCCGTATTCTGCTCTGGGAAGTGTGAGTGTTTAGCACATAGAGAGTCTCATACAGAGCTGGAAAATAGATCCGTATTCTGCTCTGGGAAGTGTGAGTGTTTAGTACATAGAGAGTCTCACACAGAGCTGGAAAATAGAGCAGTATTTTTTATCTGGAAAGGATTAATGTTTAGTACATAAAGGGTCTCATAAAGAGCTAGAAAATAGAGCAGTATTCTGCTCTGGGAAGTGTGAGTGTTTAGCACATAGAGAGTCTCACACAGAGCTGGAAAATAGATCCGTATTCTGCTCTGGGAAGTGTGAGTGTTTAGCACATAGAGAGTCTCACACAGAGCTGGAAAATAGAGCAGTATTTTTTATCTGGAAAGGATTAGTGTTTAGTACATAAAGGGTCTCATAAAGAGCTAGAAAATAGATCCGTATTCTACTCTGGGAAGTGTGAGTGTTTAGCACATAGAGAGTCTCACACAAAGCTGGAAAATAGATCCGTATTCTGCTCTGGGAAGTGTGAGTGTTTAGCACATAGAGAGTCTCACACAGAGCTGGAAAATAGAGCAGTATTTTTTATCTGGAAAGAATTAGTGTTTAGTACATAAAGGGTCTCATAAAGAGCTAGAAAATAGAGCAGTATTCTGCTCTGGGAAGTGTGAGTGTTTAGTACATAAAGGGTCTCATAAAGAGCTAGAAAATAGAGCTGTATTCTGCTCTGGGAAGTGTGAGTGTTTAGCACATAGAGAGTCTCATACAGAACTGGAAAATAGATCCGTATTCTGCTCTGTAAAGTGTGAGTGTTTAGTACACAAAGGGTCTCATTAAGAACTAGAAAATAGAGCTGTATTCTGCTCTGATAAAAGTGTGAGTTTTTAGTACACTGCTTCTTATATACTCTTCATAACATCTTATTCTTCTACAAAGAAGATTCTGTGAAAATACTGTTATCCTGTTCAGTGGTCCAGGTAGTACAGTGACAGCAGTGAGACCCTCTGTCACACTGCTTGCTGCTGTATGTACCTGGTCTAATCACAGTGATGCAATTTCAGGTCTGTGTCCAGGCACAAAATGAGCTAACTTATCATGGTCTTGTTGCTCTTGTACACAGCAGGATCTCTAACACATCATCTGATGACCTCACTAGAGAAAGAGGAAATCCCAGAATGGGATTTGACTCTCACTGGATTTTGCAGCAAAAAAATTAAGGACATTGACCTTTACTCAGCTAGAGAGTGTGAGCAGTACTGATTTTTTTGAGTCTCGTTAAGTGTATTTAGCCTGTTTGTGTGTGGTATGATTATTCAAGCACACCTGGTCCACGTTTTTCTATTTACCTGTATTTCTCTAGTTTAGTTTTAGTCTCTGTATGCACATTCACAAGCAAGATAATTAGATGCTTAAAGGGACAGTCTTGTCCTCAAACTCACTTTGGTGCAAGTTGAAGACTACTGCAGTATAGAGCACAAGCTTTTTTTTTCCCCTAGTGTGATTTGATGCAGGAATTCTGCATAAATCACATTTTTAATATTGTGTTCAAGCCCTCCCCCAGTTATTACAGTTGGATACTACAGGTGTGGCAAGGGCCATATAAAGTTTTGTTTCATTTAGTCACTTCCTGTGCTGCTGATAGAATACATTGTGTGGACTGTAATAACCTTGCTCTTGTACACAGTAGAATCTTTGAACAGTGCAACACATTGTCTGGTGACATCACTAGAGAGACAGGGAATTCTATCCTTTTGAATGAAATTATTCTCATTTGTTGCCGCAGCAAAAGAAAATGGACTTTTACTCAGCTGGTGTGGGCAGTTCCTGGCTTCCTGCAAACTGCTGTAATTCCACAAATTCATGTGACTGTTGTTTTGTATATTTTAATCAAAATGTAAAACATGCATTTTAAAGTACTTTGTAAGCACGTTAATATGCATTAACATTTGAAAGATGCATTTTGTTCACCAGTCCCTATAACCTTTCCATTACAGGAGCACACTGATTACAATTACACATTAATTACAATTTTATAATATAAAAATAACAACAACCACCGTCTGGAATGTGGGGGTGGGGTAAAAACTACCACTCTCCTCATGCATTTCACCAGAAAATGCTCTACAGTGGAAGACCATTAATTTCCTACAATGGATCCTAACATTCCACTTGATAGGACACCATCCTTAATTTACTCATTATTAATTAGTAAGGCTCAAAAACATCCATGGGACCAGTCCCATTGCTGTAATGATTCAATGACCTAAAATCAGAGCATATTGTTTAATTCTTTAATTCTATCATCTGATAAATGCATGGATTACTCCCCCAAACAAAAATTATAATATATATATATATATATATTATTAGATAGATCCTGTGAGCTGTTTGACTTCAGTAAGCAGTTCTCCGCTGAGTCACACTGTTGCAATTCAGCTAAATTGCCACATCAAAAAAGCAAAAAAAAATGTATCCACATGATTTTATGATTGAGCAACTGTAACTTGGCAATGCTGACCTGCAATGGCAGCCACAGGCCTCTTTCACAATAGGCATATTTTCCATTCTGCTCCACAGAAATGTACATTTTGCAGGCTCAGAAATCAATGGCATTTTCAGTTTTCAATTAACATAGGGCTTCTGTGTTTAGTCGTTTATTGTGTTGTTTATGGATACTTTAAAAAAAAAAAAAAAATTTGTAAGTATGGATATCTGACATAATAATTGCCTTTTGCAAACAGATACCCAGTTCAAAATTCCCCACGTGAATGCACAAAGTTACACATGCTTAAATAGAATCAGCAGCCCTAATCGGCATCAGTTGTCACATGCTGGATGACTAGAGACGAGCAAATCATTTAGAACCAGGCTGTTTTCGTTTAAATTTGGCTGCAAAATGTTCTGTTTTGATTTAGAATTTTCCAGAAAAAAAAAATCGTGCTCTACTTGTACAATATTTACGGGTGAAGCACTTGAGACCACAGTACCAGGTTTTACGAGACGAAAATCTGGAAAAATATATTTAGATTTTTTAATTTTGCAAAGCAAAGGTAGAGGAAAAGAAACAGATCCGTCTTGTTGGTTTATATTTTTTAATTTAGGCCCATGTAAAAAAAAAAAAATCAACGTATAACCATAGGAGACTTGTGATTAGTTTTAAAGTCAAACATAAATGCATTTCACATTTATTAAAAAGAGTAGACAACAAAATAAGCCAGGTGGAACTGCACCTTTAATCATCATGTCATCGTATTCCAGAGGAACTCTTGCTTTAAAACTGGCACTCTTGCTTGATATGTAACAGTTCTCTGTTAATTGAAGCATGTTGGCGAGGAAAGACATATATCGCTACATCAGTGTATTTCATTTCTAACGAGCACGCTTTTTACACATCCGTGATAAGAGAGCCTGCTCTTAAAATAATTATTCTCAAGCAAATATTTAAAAAAAAAAAAATGATCAGCTCTTTGTCTTTAAAGGCCAGAGATCCCATTACACGCATTCTGATCATTCAGTTTGACTATTTTTGTTTAAAGGTATGGTCAAAAAAATGCTTATGTTATATAGGGTATGTTGTACTTACATGTATATTCTTTAACTATATGTGTCAGGAACAAATGAAGGAATATCACTAGATAAATAATACTTATTATCTATAATGTGCTAGACCAGGGGTAGGCAAAGTGCGTCTCCAAGACTACATCTCCTATACTTGTCCGCCAGCCTCTTAGCTGAAAGAGCATTATGGGAGATGTAGTCTTGGAACAGCTGGAGAGCCGCACTTTGCCTACCCCTGTGCTAGACGAATTGCTATCAGATGTATAGACATTTCCTCATCAATATAATTTGTTTCCAACCTTCAGAGGTGTTAACCAACTAGGTGGTAGGCCCAGAGGTAAGCTTTACTATGGCTTCCAAAATAGATGCCCATTAACCCCCCAAATGATAATGCCACCATGCCACAATACTTAAGGGTCTTCTCAATAAAGAGAGAATTGCAGGGAGATGAGATGGGAATTTGAAACTTTAGGCCAAAGTAGCTGAGTTGGAAAAATTCTCCCATTCACCTGCACTGGAGAATGTTTTCCAGTTCGGCTACATTGGTCTAAAGTTTCAAATTCCCATCTTAATTCCAGGCGGAGACAGTGTGATACTTTGGGCAATGTTCTGCTGGGAAACCTTGGGTCCTGCCATTCATGTGGATGTTCATTTGACATGTACCACCTACCTAAGCATTGTTACAGACCATGTAAACCCTTTCATGGAAACAGTAGGAATGGTTTGAGGAACACAACAATGAGTTCAAGGTGTTGACTTGGCCTCCAAATTCCCCAGATCTCAATCCAATCGAGCATCTGTGGGATGTGCTGGACAAACAAGTCCGATCCATGGAGGCCCCACCTCGCAACTTATAGGACTTAGATCCAGATACCACAGCATACCTTCAGTGGGCTAGCGGAGTCCATGCCTCAATGGATGAGGGCTGATTAGGCAGCAAAAGGGGACCTACACAATACTAGACACGTGGTCATAATATTATGACTGATCGATACCCTGTATACAAGGAACACTTATAAGTTTGGCGATGTAGAGCACCTAGTCATACACAGTTAACTGTTGCTGTTAACATCATTTTGTGATGAGTCTGGATGAACATTTGCTGGTCTTTCTACATTTGTGAAAACCTTTACTAAATGGTTAATTGACCTTGGTATGTGTTAACATCATAACCAGCCCCTTGGCCATGAAGCACATTGATACAAGGGCACATAAAACAAGCACACATATCCTTAACTCAATCACACACTGAGACACATTATAATAATAACCATTATGGCCCATGCTACATTGGGTAAATCAAGGCTTGTTATTGCTTTGATTTGTAAATGAGTGGAATAAATGTACTCAAGCACAGCACAGTTTTATAAAAGCCATACTCATCAGTCTGCTGATGAAACCTTCAGCCCTGCAGACACATCCTAGGTTTTTATGTTTCTTCCCTCCACAGAGAGCATAGAGCGAAAGCAGGAAGAAGGGAATCCAGATCCCTGGGTAATACATAACGCCTCTCAGTTGGCAATCATTAAAGTAAATGCCTTATTGCATCAAACATCAGGATATAAAGAGGGATACCTAGAGAAAACCTTACGCGTTTTGATCCCAGTTTGGGTTTTTACTCATATGGGTCTATTCACTATTATTTGACTTTGGAGGTCGACTTTCATTTCGTGACTGAGTCAAATTTGGCAAAATGAAAGTCGACCTCCAAAGTAAAATTTTGGTGAATAGACCCAATACACTCCTCAAGTAAGACTTATAAAGAGGTAGAAGGGAGAAAACATGCTTTACGTGTTTCGAACCCAAATTTGGGCTGTGAAAGAGCAATTCAGGCAGAAGACATTCTTTCGCATTCTGATTTCAACTTGGGCTTTTACTTACAGGCTCCTCGAGTAAGACATAGAGGCTCCTCGAGTAAGACACAGAGGCTCCTCGAGTAGGACATACAGGCTCCTCGAGTAAGACATAGAGGCTCCTCGAGTAGGACATACAGGCTCCTCGAGTAGGACATAGAGGCTCCTCGAGTAAGACATACTGGCTCCTTGAGTAGGACATACAGGCAACTCGAGTAAGACATACAGGCTCCTCGAGTAGGACATACATGCTCCTCGAGTAAGACACAGAGGCTCCTCGAGTAGGACATACAGGCTCCTCGAGTAGGACATAGAGGCTCCTTGAGTAAGACATACTGGCTCCTTGAGTAGGACATACAGGCTCCTCGAGTAAGAGATACATGCTCCTCGAGTAGGACATACAGGCTCCTCGAGTAGGACATACATGCTCCACGAGTAAGACATAGAGGATCCTCGTGTAAGACACACAGGCTCCTCGAGTAAGGAAACTCTAACCCTAACCCAACCCCCCAACCCTAACCTTAGCTGTCAGCACCCCACGATAAAAAGGTCTCAATGAACTGGCAGTGAAGAAATGGCGGCTCTGAATCATCCCATCCTGCTTGCCATTCCTTTAGTGGTCCTAGCAACTGATGGAGTTTGTTCCTTTTTCCCTTTCGCCTTGGGTTGTCTGAGATACAGAGCTTTCCAACTCATGGAGAACCATGGAGCCACAAAAGGCAAGACAGGAAGCTGCATGGGAGGGTTACTAGATCACAAAGTACTCTCTCCAGAGCCCCAAAAGGTAGGCATTAGATATTTTTATAATTAGGGGTGTTGGAGGGGACAGAAGAATGCAGATGAGAGGGGGGGGGGGGGGGGCGGGTGTTACATTTTCCCACCCCTGCCCTATGTAATAAAAGATTGTACTGGCACCCATTAGCACAGAAGAATTAAATGGTAAAATTCCATTAAATGGAAATTGGGATTAAAATATTTTCAAGTGCATTTCATATTTATAAAACATGTGGGATATAGAGAAAGTAAGTTAGATGGAACTGCCCCTTCAAACGGAGATAAGTAAATTAAATAAAAATTCAACCTCGATAGTGAAGAATGGCACTTGTAAAAGCACCTTTTATGCTTCAAACATGAAGATGTAAGTGAAAACTGCGAGTAATTCATCAAGATTAGACCGGGAAGGTTTACTTTGTAACTTACACTTGTGTCAGGAGTGTTTCTGCAGAATTGCTTCTATATCAGCAATATTTCACAAAGCAAGGATAAATAACCAAGTACTATGATAGTAGTAACAAACAGTGCAGAATGCTGTGTGCTCTCGCGGGTCATTAAACACTAGACCGAATGTTGCCATTATTGAAGATTAAAACCTCAAACACCATTTGTTCTCGCTAATGTAATTAAACATGAAATATTGGATATGTTCAGAGTAGCTTCGTCCAAATCATTTTAGCGATATTAGTATGGATATTATGTCCCTTCGCACACAGCAGAGTTATTCTAATAGAAAATCCACTTTACTTATACCTCCTTTACATTCTTCTCTGTTTCTTGGACATGACATTAATTCATTGTTACTATTTAACACCTGGGTTCCGACCAGTTTTTGCCCGCCTTCCTTGCAGAAATAACCCAACAAAAACAAAAATGATTTTCTAATCATTTATAGTGAAATAATAGTTATCATCATTTTATTAAAACACAGCATCCTTAGTGTCAGACTAATTATTATGTGGGAAATAAACCTGTATGAAGGTGTGACAAAAGTATTAGAATGGATTCGTTTTGTGGGGAGTTTCCTCAATTTTTGCAATCTTACCTGTAACCTCATCGCGCCAGGTGGTGCTTTGGTCCTTAACGACCAAAGAGCCAAACCGACATCTTTGTGCTCCTGGCCCTGATTACTTTGTGGGGCAACCCAGCTCAGTGCAGAGGGTTTTTAAATCAGGTTGGAATATACTTTGAAATGGTTAACCAGGCATTTCCGACAGACAGAAGCAAAGGTGGGTTCATGATTTCTTTGGTGCCCTAGCTTGGGCAAATCTTCTCTGGGAGGCAGAGAAACTGATTGTTTACAATTGCCCTGGCTTGTTGCATCCCTCAAAAGGGTATTTGATATTCCAGCTTGCTCCACCTCTGCTGCCAAACAGCTCATGTTTATCAAACAGGGCCCGAGAATGGTTGCCGAGTATGCCATAGAATTCTGTACCCTGGCTTCACAGGTTGGCTGGAACAATGAGGCTCTCCCATGGGAAACACCAGCACCTAAGGTCCTGTCTGGGACATATCTTGGGTGGAATTTCTGCGTCCCCAAAGACCTACAAGGGCAAACCATTGGTTTTGATTGTCCTCTTCTGGCCTGAGTTATCTGTTATATACCAGGCATGACTTGATTCTGGGGCTCCAGGCTTGTTTATAGACAGTGCCTTTGTATCAAAGCACTATATACCTTTACAGCCTCTCCACTAGCTATCGAAACCATCGATGGCAGACCCCCTACAGCCTGACCATGTTACCCATGAGACGATTCCTATATCTTTGGCTGTAGGGTCTCAATACCATGGGGAGATTCAACTCGTTTTGGTGTACCCATAGTTACAGAAGCATAACCCCACTTTCGATTGGCACAGATCTGAGATACTGCACATACACTTGTTTTCGGAAGCCAGTGAAAATTTTTTGCACATCTTCGGTATGTGTGTTGCCTGCTGAGTACCGAGAATTCCAAGATGTATTTGACAAAAGACAGGCTGGTTTCCTGCCGCCACACCCTCCTTATGACTGCACCATTGATCTCCAACTTGGTGCCTTTCCACCTCGTGTCCAGGTTTACTTGCTGTCTTTCGCAGAGAATAAAGCCATGGAGGAGTATGTTGCAGATGCTCTGTCATGGGGATTCATTCACAGGACTTCTTCTCCTTCCGGGACTGGCTTTTTTTGTGTAAAGAAAAAGGGTGACAGGTTGAGATCCTATATCAACTACAGGGGTCTCAATCATCTTACTATTAATAACACCTATCCCATTGATCATCTCCTCGAGGGAGCTACAGTCTTCACTAAACTTGATCTGAGAGGGGCATTTAATCTTGCCAGGATATTATATGGGTGCTGAAAACCTTGTCCAACATCAGGAGCGGTTATTATGAATACCTCGTAATGCCTTTTGGTTTTGCAATATTCCTGCGGTTTTCCAGGAGTTTATAAATGATGTCCTGTGACATATGCTGCATTAGTGTGTGGTGGTTTATCTGGATGATATTCTAATACCTTCCACATCTCTCCCTGCTAGCATTGATTGCTCAAACAATAGCTTGTTTGAGCTATTTAGATTAATAGGTTTAAGTGAAGGAACATGGTGGCCCAATTCAGGGTTGGCTTTGCATCCAACTCAGCAAGTATTTTACCAGCAGGGAGGTAAAAAAAAAAAAAGGTAAAAGCAACCCTTAGCAAGTGGCAAAAGAGAACTGCAGAGGGTCTGTTTAATTCCTGCAATGTTGGGATGGCTGCATGGACACACATGCATATACATACACATTTATATACACATGGCACAACAATGTCACTAACAGTATAGCTCTCCAGTGTAGATCAACAGAGTTTCTGAGTGTTTTTGATGATGTTTGATGTGTGAGGGCACACAGAGGCTGAGGGAACGCTTCAAACTACAGAAGCGTTTTTTTTTTAAATAACAAGAATAATTTCATTTGAGACACATTCAGGAGTACTACACATTGATAGATGTACTAAAAAAAAAATGTTTTTTTGGAACAGTGACATTGTCAGGCTCCACTATGGAGCGCAACTCCTGTGTGCCCGATGGAGCATTGCGGGATGCAGCCCCCGTGCCATACAGGGATGTCATCACATTGATGGTCAGGTGTGTGTGGGCCTCTCCTCCCTCAGCGTCACTAAAACAAGCGGGGTCGCTCACCGTGATGTCACGCCCCCTGTTTGGCGCAACAGTTTAAAAAGAATCACCAAGCTCTCCACTATGCTTGGTGATTCTTGTGTATGGTATACCTAGCGTTTATGTTTCTATACTGTTGCTGATCCTGGACTGTTTCCCGTTTACCTGCCTTCTGTTTTCCCCGACCTTGGATTATTTTTTGGACCTCTCTCTGCTTGCTTATGGGCCTGATCTCGGCCTGTTCACTGTTTTGATATTTGCTTGTGCCCCTGACTCGGACTGCTCCTTGAACTCTCTCACGCCTATCTCCTTATAGTTAGGTAAAGTAAAGTTACTTTTAGCTGTGCTTTCTACTTTTGTGTCTAGTGCTGCTAACTGCTATTAATCCGTCAGCTTCTAGCTACACCTGCTGCTATAATTCATTATACGCTGTTCTTGTGCTTACTGATTGTGCCTTCCTGTGGATTATTACTCAGTACCCTTGCTTACTGGTTTATGCTGATTAACCCTGTGGATTACAATTGCTACAAGGTGTCTGTGTATCCTGATAACAACTACTACCCCTGTGGATTATATTATACGGAACTGTCTCTAAGTATTGCATCTATCCACGTGATTTCTGCTGAGGGTCCTCCTTGTACTAACACCCAGGTGGGTACATATAAGTGTATAATACAGTTTATCCGCATACTCAGTATATCATTAGTCTGCATATTGGTCTCCTATTCTGAAAACCCTCACAGAGAGAGCTAAACAAATCACTTAACTGGATAAAAAAAAATCATGGCTGGAAACAGGATGGGTGTAGACTAACAGGACAACCCAGAAGAGTGAGGTAGTCTTCTCCCAGGCCGAGGTCATACACAATGGATAAAATAGTTGAATTTTTGAGTGTCAGGGTCTTCTAGAGCATGATAAAACAGAGGTTGGCCCCTAAAGAGTCATCTCTGACATTAAAAAAGCACTAGAAACCCCCCAAAAAACTTTACATTAATCCATAAAACATTAAAAAAAATCTCTGTTCTGTTCACCAGCAGTAAGCAGCAACACTGTTCATAGTTGACATCTACTGGACTTTGTGATGGACAATTTAATGATGTTCTGTTGACTTTCACTGACCTTGCTACGGACAAACCTAATCAATAGGGGTTTAGCTCCTGTGATGTCAGGTTTTCTCTTAATTTTGTTACTGGAAGTTTAGAACATTTAACCCCTTAGTGACAAGACATTTTCCCCTTGACTTTCCCTTGGTGACAATGGCTGTTTTGACATTTCTGGGGTGTTTGTGTTTAGCTGTAATTTTCTTCTTTCTCACATACTGCACCACACAAATTATATGCTGTTTTTATCTTGTCTTAAGAGGGGCTTTCTTTAGATACCATTATATCTTATAATTCACTTTAAAAAAATCATAAAATATGATGACAAATTTTAGAAAACCCACTTTTTCTAACTTTGACCTAAAATATAATTTACACAAATACAATCATTAAAAAAGACCCCATCTAAATAGTTTCTAAATGTTGTCCTGAGTTCAGAAATATGCATTTTTCCATATTTTTTGGTATTTTTTTGCAAGTTATGGGGCAAAAACCAAAAATAGTGTTTTTTGTTTTTTTCCTTTATTGACCTTTTGACCCCAACCCGAACCCTAAATTTAACCCTAACACTAAATTTAAACCCAACTCTAACCCTTATGCTATCCCTTAATATATTTTAATTTTAATTTAATTTTAACCCTATCCCTTATGCTAAAAATTATTGAATTTTAACCCTATAGGCTAATCTAACTATATAACCATTTTTAAGCTAATTAAATCTTTTTTTTTTTTTAACATTGCTATGCTGGTTTATGCCTCTAGAGGAAGTCAAGCAGCATATTCAGAGCGACGGAAGTGTATTTACTTTCACTTCCGAAGCTCAGACCACCAGAGGGCATAGCCTGCTCCGTCAATATGGCTCCCACGATCACTCCGTGGGGCGATTGTGGGTTCCCCAGAAAGGACATCGAGGAAATAGACCAGCACCGTTAAAGTGTTTTTTGTGATCGTTGATTGCGAAAACCACTTGATTCACCGCAGGACGTGCCTGACACGTCCATTGTCGCGAACGGGTTAAACATAATGAATTCAAGGTGTCTATTTATGAAAATTTGATAATAGTTCAAAGCGGTCGACTTTCACTTTGAGACCAAGTCAAAATCACTCAACTCTTAACTCACCTACTTTAATGAGGGAAAAATGACACTGTCGGGTTTTCTTCTATGTCAAACTCAACCTCTAAACGTGGGTGTCGAACTTGACTTAGAAGAAAAATGTTAATTTTAATTCCCCTTCCATAGGCTATAATAGGAGGCAAATTGACTTAGTCTCATGCTGAAGTTGACCTCCTCACCATAGCACATCTTAAAGTGACCAGCCACTTCTTGACCTCGCAAAATATGTTAGTGAATACCATTTTGCGAGGTCGAGATGAGGCATCTGAGAGGGGGGTGAGTCTGTTCCATTTAGGAGGTAAATAGTAGTGCTATTCTCCACCTCCAAACTTGAACTTTAGTGAATATGTCACAGAGATTTGTCAATCTACAAAACCCAAACAAGGAAGTCCAGGTCCTGTGATACCTTGCAAGGACCATAATCTAGGTCTATCTACAAGAAAGAAAACCTAATTTATATTTTCTTTTCCTGTTGCTTGCTGTCTGAAATATGATGTCCTTTTTTGAATGTAGTTTTTTTTCTTGGTCTCTATCAATGTAACTCTTTCTGACCTACATATGTTAATTATTAGCAATGCAAACAATAGACACTGTAAGTGTTTTGCAAATCACTGTACAAAAAGAAACAAGATAGGAGTTGGTATTGGGTTTTGACTTTTCAGCCAATAATTCTTTTTCAGCCTCTAAAAAAGGATTCAAGATACTTCGTATTGTATTTGCCAAATGCCCTGCTTTGCTGTTTAATCATATTCTGGGGTTTGCCAAATAAAACATGGCATCATTTCAAACCACAGGAAAGAAAAACATTAGTCAACGAGCTAAGTTTATCCGTGTTTTTACAGTGACTCGAACTTTCGATAACATTTGTCAAACAGCTACAATATTGCTCAGCTATAACAATAATAATATGATGGAGAAAACAAATGAGAAGGACATATCATGCACCATCGCCCCAAAATTAAAAATTCGGATTTAAAAAAAATAAACTATGTTTTTATAATAAAAGGAAGAAAATAAAACAAGCTACCAGGCTGGAATTTTTGGATTACCAGTACGTAAGCTAAATAGAACCAAAGCACATAAACCTTTTCTCAAGTACAGGTGCCGAAGATAACGATAGAACTCTGAACTCCAACCTAAACCTGGGATAACAAATAGTAAGGAAAGAATTGATTCAGGTCTGCTATAACCATGCAAAGGTCACACTCAAAACCAATGCAACATCCACGCAGTGCAAGACAATAATGCTCCAATGTTAGCAGTGAGCGATAATTCCCATGTTAGTGTTCCCTTGGAGTGTTTCTCATCCAGCATTGTGCAATCTGTTGTTATATGTTTTTGTATATGGTATATTTTATTAGCTGGTTGTGTTTAGATTACTAATAATTATGTAACCTTTTTATATGTTGTTGTGTCAAAATATTTAAGAAAAAAAAAAATTATAGAAAATTAAAAAAAAAAAAAAAAAAAGGATGGGGGTGGTACATTATTCATTTAATGAGGTAATATCATAAAACCCTTGGTAGCTACACTGGCCTACAGGCTGCTGGACAGGTTTTCCACGTCAGCTATTAATATTTGACTTTTGAAGTTGTCAGGTCACCACAGTACTATAGTTAGTTTATAAACCCCACTGTTTTCCATCACAAATATACTGTTAAGTGAACATGGAATCGCATTAGACATTGATACTATTGTAGTTGTTCTTCCCATATATACACTGTATTTATTAACAAAGTAATAACTTGAATGGTCTCTTTGTCCAAATACAATGCATTGTTATTTCCGGGTCATCCCTGTGGTCATCTATCTACAGCTCCAGATTAAACTTAGCACATGTATTAAAAAGCCTTCTTATATAGAACCACCCAACTGCATAAGTGGGCGGACTTATCAGCAAGTTCCGAGGAGATGCGTCCCACCAATAGCAGTCATGGTACCTCTAAGCAGTGTTAAACTGTGGAGCATCTTTGTAGATCTCAGGATCTGGATCACATCAGTACATTTGCACTCACAGGCTGTATATTTGGGATTTTGGATAACAGACTTTTGGTTAAGGGACACTCAACCTGAATTAATTACTTTATTATTTTTTCCAGGATATCATTATTAACAGAAGAATATATGTTGCTGATAATAAATTAGTTCTCAAAAATAACCCGACCTTTGCCTCTTATTTAAGGATACGCTCAAGTTCTTAATTTAACATTTACTGCTCGTTATCCAGGCAATAGTAAAACAAATCTGCCATCTATTTTTGCTTAGGTTTTATGTACCTTATGCAAAGAAACCCACAATTTAAAAAAATAAATTGTTCTCCCTTTCCTATAGTTGTAGATAAAAAATGTAAATAATCTCCTTCCTCACATCCTCATATCCATTAAAGGGGCTGTCTGGTGCCCAAAATGCCTCCTCCAAATTTTCATGCATATTAAATTACTTTTAAAGTACTTTAAAGTGCATATTTTACATTTTGCATTACTTAAAAAATGAAGGTCTTACACTTAGAAGAAATTGACAACCTACTTTCACTTCCTCCTTTTCAGGCTTCTAAGGGATTCCTTCCCCCCTGTAGCAGCCAATAAGAATTGGAATGTGATTTCCTGTTTAGTGATGTCATCAGACAATGTGTTGCAGTCCCCCCATAAATGCCAACTTGGTTGAGCAAGATAGGAAGTGCAGTCCCCCAAAAACACCCAGTTTGTCTGAGCATGAAGGCAATGTAGTCCCTCCATAAATGCCAGCTTGACTGAGCATGATAGGCAGTGCCGGGGGGGGGGGGGCAAGATAGTGGGGGGGATCATTGGGGAAGTGGGGGTGATCAGGGGTTGGGGGGAGGGAGGGAGAGATCTCCAGTGGCAGCCGCTGCAGCTGGGGGAAATTTTTTCTAGGTCCGTTTGCCATGGAGATACGTGTATATGTGTGTCTCCAACTCAGGCAGAGAAGATAGAGCTTTTTGGGTAATTAGACAGTGGGTAATTAGACAGTGGGGGTAGCTGAGAAAATTGTGAGCTTGCGCAAGAGCGGTGCTGCCACACCGTTACTTTACAAAGGACTTCCACTTGGGGGAGGATTTCTATAGGAAAATATTTATTGTGTTTTAGATAGCATAGAAAGGGGGAAAAAACAGTGACAGTCTAGTTCCTGCGTTGGTGCCTATAAGTTTCACAAAAGTCATATAGATGACAAGACTGTCCCTGCTAAATTTGTGTTCATCAAACACACTATGTAGGTTATTACAATGCTCTTTCAAATGTTAATAGTAAAGTTATTTGCTAAATATACCACATATGTCATTATAATAACTCTGTAAATATGTTTGCCTATGTTTTTTGGATTTTTTTTTCTTAATGTAGCCCTTATAAAACGTTACATCTGTTATATTGTGTTACAGTGTTACCTCTTATTACTGAGCTCCTTGTTACTTTCCACCTCTGAATTATCATTTATTCTTTGCCCAATCGTTAAAATAATCATTTTTTTAATAATAATTTTTAACAATATTTGTAGTCATGAAATATTTTTTGTGCCTGCAAGATTGTACCTGAGCTGTCCCATTCTTCTGGTACTTCCTTCCCCAGAGCATCCAGCTCTCGCCCTCTTTCCCAAACTTCAAAATGTCTCTCAAAACCATCTCTTTAAGGAAGCTTAATATTCATCTCACTAGAATGTTTGCTAATTAACCTCTAGCTAATTCCATCAGCTCTTACTATCCTAAAACTGTGTTAGGCACTCATCCAGCAAGAACTCACATAACCAATCGCTGGCCAAATCTATTCAGCTCCAACCATCCCTAAAACTGTTATCACCTTCCTTGACCTCTTCACTCCCTTATAGGTCTCATGTTCCCCACTCCTTCTAAATTGTAAGCTTGCGAGATGGGATCTCAACCTGATGTATGAGTCTGTTCTTTTTCATCTAAATTAGTATGTAGTTCACATACACATTAGTATGTAGTCCCCATATACATCGTACTTAGCACTAAGAAAATTGTTGGCTCTATATGAATAAATATTAATGTAATTTAATATTACCAGTTATATTACTGAACATACCTTTTGACATATGTGTTCCAGGCTCAATATATTAGGAGGTATTTATACATTTGCAATAGCTATTGAATGTACTCTGATAACATGCCAATCACCCACCACTGCTGTCTAAACATGGATGGGCCCTCACGACTGTCCCTAGTAACATACCTGCAATCTAAACAAAGGTGGTTTAACGGTGCATTGAAGAAAACATAAACGGGGAAGAGGAATGATATCAACAGGGGAAAGATGGAGACATCAACAGGGGAAGAGGGAGGACATCAACAGGTGACAAACATACAACCAACAGGCTATTGGCAAATTGAGCCATTTAATCAAGTGCAGGTGAGAAATGTGTATTGAAAGGGATCCAAGAAGCAAACATCGTTTAGTTTGTAAATATGCAATTGCTAACTGTAGGATCGTGTGTACCCAATATGTTAGACATGGGTGTCAGTGTACGGTAAAGTGCGTGGTTATTAGCCATGCCCTGACCTCTGAATCCCTCTTACTGCCATCCACAACCAGATCAGGAAACATTACCCCCTCAGCAGCCTGATCATCATCCCATGCTGAAGGCACACAATGCCAAAGTGCGATGTTATGCAATATACAACAGGAGATGATGATGTTCAATGCCTTCGTCGGAGAGTACAACAGTTATCCACTGGGCTTATCAAGGCAGAGAGATTTTAATACACAAAACACATTCAATCACAGACCTTGTCACAACGTTGTCCTTCTTGTACCTGCATTCTGGTGTGGTCTGTTGGTTTCTCAGTTGAGTCATGAGCCAGGGGGAATATTCCTTGTCACCTGTAAGATTTTGGCATGAGACATTGGTTAGTGTAATGGGCGACTAGGGTAACGGGATAGAGAACATATGAAATGGTTATTAGCATAGTAATGTATTGTTAGGATAGTGGTATTTACCCAGAAGCCATTTCACCGTTATCAGTCTTGAAGGTGATGTCTGACTGCCACAATATGGCTGTATCGTGACATGAACCAGACACTCATGATGAACTTGTGAGCAACAGATGATGTGAATATTCAGGCAGTGGTAATGCTTCCATATAATCCCTCTCTGATATAATCCCTCTCTGTGCAATGGAGTCCTCAGTATAACATGAGTGCAGTCTATGGCCCCAAGAACTTTCTGCATCCCTGCCACCCGGTAAAAGGCCAACTTGACCTCATTCCACTCTGCATTGGGGAAGGGGATGTACTCCTTAAAGGGACTGTCTAGTGCCCAAAATGCCTCCTCAACAGTTTAATGCATATTAAAGTACTTTCAAATGCATATTTTATATTTTGCATTACTTAAAAAATTATGATGTTACACTTTGATGAAAATGCACATTTGCAGAGATTCAGGACGGCCCACTCAGTGGGCGTCTCGGGAGATTATTTTCCATACAGCAGCCAATAAGAATTGGAATATGATTTCCTGTTTAGTGATTTAATCAGGCAATGTGTTGCATTAGAGATCCTAGTGTATACAAGAGCATTATAAGGTAGTGCTCTGTCACTGTATAATGTCAGTCATATCATCCAGCACTGCCTATCAAGTCAGCTTGGCTGAGCATGATAGGCAGTGCAGTCCCCCCATAAACGTCAGCTTGGCTGAGCATGATAGTCAGTGCAGACCCAAGGTTCTAAATAACATGTTGGCCCTTTTTGTAATATAGTCCTTTAACCAAATGAATTATGCAACCATAACACCAGCATTGGTATTAAATGGACATTGTCTTTTGAAGAGCCCTTTGCAGGGGCGTCACTAGGTTTGGTGTCACCCGGTGCAGTAACTCATGGTGTCACCCCCCTGGATTTCCTCCAATACAATGCCAAACAGATTCCTTAGTAATGCCAGTTAGATGGCCTATTAACTATGCCACACACAGGAGCCCCATAACTATGCCACACACAGGAGCCCCATAAATTATGCCACACCAGAGACCCATAAATTATGCAACACCAGAGCCCAATAAATTATGCCACACCAGAGCCCCACTATTTATGCCTCACCTCTGCCCAATTAATTATGCCACACACACAGGTGCCCCATAATTATGCCACACACACACAGATGCCCCATAATTATGCCACCTGCTGAGGTGTCACCCGGCACCCCTCTCGGGACGCCTATAAGACTCCCAACTTGTGAGTGAACTACTGGGGGGACTTCTGGAACCAGCTATGATATAATAAAACATACTATACAATGCATTTTTTTATTTGTTTTATCCATATGTACATATTTCTTTGATCTGGATCCTATCAAGATAAGTGTTAATATTTTGTATAGTATTGCGCACCTTCACTACGACAGCATTTGATTGATTTTGGTGGCTATTTAAAAGGAAATTCTCACTAGAAGGATTTGATTTAAAAGCATTTATTAATTTGAAGCACCTTTTATTCACATTTCCGTTTGCACTGTGTTTCCCTCACTTTATTACTACGGTGTAAAATCCAGAAACGTGAATGTTTTCTCTAAAAAAAAAACATCTCGGCAAATAAACACCAAAGGCCAAGATTGAATTTCATGATACCATGGCAAATAAGTATGCAGAGTTTAATTAAATTCCCCTGTAGAAGGTGACCAAGCTACTTTGCAAGGAGCATGATTTGTAGTAGGTATGACCATAGAGGTCAGGTAAGGTGCAATAAACATAAAAGGAAAGTCTCTGGTCCTAGTTTGACAGTGAACATCTTCTTTTGCCTTCAACACTGACAACCCCCAAGCTAAGAACTGATTAATATTCTAATGCAGGGTATAACTCCCACTGATTTACAGCTTTCTGGAGCCGCTGGAATACTATTCCAAGACAGCTGGGTTATATCCAAAGCCAAGTACGACCAACTGATTAATCAGACTTAAAAATGTTTTTTTTTCTCTTTTCTTTTTTTTTCCCGCTAGGATGCTCAAATTCGAACACATAAAAAAAAAAAAAAATTTTAAAAATTCATCTCTGCAGCAAAACTGACTCTTTCATAAGTCTGCAGAGGCAGATGATCTATGCAGCGAATTCTCCAGCCTGTTTGGAATTTAGTCGCAGTACAAAGATTTATAAATGACACAACTCAAAAAATGGTATAAAATTAATAGAATACATAAACTATTCTGCTCCCGACGAGTCCGCAGTGCAGTAGATACATAGATACCAATTAACCTTTGGCGACCTCCACGGAATCTAATCTCGGGGAAGCTGTATTCTGTCAGCCACATGGCATATGTGAACATCACACGGACTTTGTGATGGAGTTAACTCTGTACAGTGTCTTAGCAATGCAAGTTTTTTTTTTTTCTAAAGACATGTAATGTATCCGTCTAGATCAACTGTTTAGTAACTTCTGGCCAGACTCACCTAACTGTTAAAGGCCCACAATACTTGACATGTGCATTCGTTTTCGGACTAATGCATTTTTGGACGAAAATAGCATTTTCGTCCATTCGTCAGAAAAACGAATAACGAAAATGCTAAACTAATGAAAGCCGAATGAACGAATGGTTAATAAAGGAAAATCATTCGTCCATTCATCCATTCGTGCTATTGGCATTCTATAAACCGAAATAGAGTTGGTTTATAGAATACCAATAGCCAGTGGTGTATCTTGATTTTGTGCTGCCCTAGGCAGACAAAATCCGGGCACCCCCCTACCCAAGCTGCACATCCACGTTACACACATAAGACATGCCCCATCATTCAGACTCACATCAAGCTCACACTGCCATCACACTCAGTCACACACTCCTACTCCCATCACACTCAGTCTCACACTCCTACTCCCATCACGCACACTCCGACTCCCATCACACTCAGTCACACACACTGTCTCCCATCACACACACTCCGATTCCCATCACACTCAGTCACACACACTGTCTCCCATCACACACACTCCGACTCCCATCACACTCAGTCACACACAGTGTCCCATCACACACACTCTGACTCCCATCACACTCAGTCACACACACACACAGTCTCCCATCAGCACTTACCTTTCCCTGGCAGGCAGGCAGCATGGTCCCTCCATGCTGCCTGTTCGGCTTCCCGGCGATTGTGCCGACAGGTCACGTGACCGGGCGCGCGTATGACGTCAGCGCGCCCGTCACGTGACTGTCGGGACTTCCGTGTCGGCATACTGCACGGGGAGCCGAACAGGCAGCACGGAGGTTTCTCTGTGCTGCCTGTTCGGCTCCCCGTGCAGCCTGGCAGGCAGAGCGATGGTGAGGGGGGATCTTCCGATCCCTTCTCACCTCTGTCTCTGCCTGCAAGCGCGGTCTGTTTTTTTTTTAAAGGGCCGGATTATTTATTTATTTATTTTTTTTTCAGCCGCCCCTAAAAATTTGCCGCCATAGGCATCCGCCTAGGATGCCTCGCGGTAAATACAGCACTGCCAATAGCATTACATACATTCCATAATCCGACATAATGAACGACTTTCGGTTTATTGAATGTATTTAATGCTATTGGTATTCTATAACCCGAAATAGAGTTGAAATAGGTCAATTCGTATGAATGGGTACTCTATTTCGGTTTGTAGAAAGCCAATAGCATTACATTCATTCCATAAACCAAAAGTCTATAAACCGAAAGAGAGGTTAAAATAGGTCAATCGTAAACGAAAATAATGAACAAATTTCGTATGAAACGAATGCAGTAATGAACGAAATTCGTTTTGGACGAAATAAATAACATTTTTGTCCGAATGGACGAAAACGAAACGAAAATTCTAGTTTTGTACATGTCTACACAATACCATCCACTGCCAAACACGTGAAACGTGTAAAGGGTCTACTACATTTTCTATAGCACTTTGCACAATGTGTACTTTTATCTTCTAATAAGAAGCATTATTTTCTGCACGGATCCAGGAGTGCCGGTGTTATCCTTTTTTCTCTGTTTACTGTTACCGCAGCATGGTCGGCCGTTTTCCATCTGAGCACCCAAGACCTGCTAATTCCCTGTCGCCCTGAAATTTTTACCTCCGTTTGGGAGAAAATTCATTCATTTTTCCACTCTCGCTGGTGTCTTGATATGCAAATGAAAGCCTTTCACTGGGAAATGGGCCATTTGCATACCAAGCCACAAGGAGATGTCACAAACAGAGACACTTACGTGGAAAACTGAATTTTCCCCTTAATTTCCTAATATCAAAATTAAGTCCAGGCACTCATCCAAAGCAAGTACTGAGACCATGGTGCAGAAAGATGTGCATTGACCCTCTTCTTTCATCTGTAATAATGTATCTGTTTTTTTTGTAGTCCTTATAGCAGGGGAGGGCTGACAGCTTTTGGCCCAGGGGGGAAAAAAGCCACATTTAGTGGCCCATGGCTCAACTTTATCAGGCCACCCGTTATCATCAGAGATAGTCACAGATAGACAGGCAAGACAGATGCATAGAAAGTGCTAATCACTAGGCTTATAGAAGTGAAAAGTGGTGCAACCCCCAACCACTTAGAATTGCCCCCCTTGCCCGTCATCCCCCGCTTACAAGTCACTATGTACATATTTAAAAATCAAACAGTGTCTCCTTTATTTATCCTTAACCAAAACAAAATTGTATGAAAATACTGTTTTAAGAAAGAATTGCATGTATGCATAGCACCGCATGAATGCACAAACGATATTATGTTCTGGGTGAGAGAATGACAAATTCGAGCTATGTTTTGTAGGTAATAATCCCGGCGTTGAAAGCAGTTGAATGCTGGAGTTAATTATCCGTTTAAGCAAAAGAAAAATCATTCTTGCTGACCAGTGTGGTTTACTTAAAAACAGACTTTACTGCTTCAAAAATCTTAATCAAGACAATAAGAATGAACTCTTAAATAATAATAATCCTTTGTTTTTACTTGTGCTTATGTTGTAGAAAGAAAAATGAAAGATCCAGGCTGACCCGGTCATCGACTGCCCTCCATGGTTCGAAGACCCTTGTTTTTCTATGTAATTATTACACCTAATTTGAAGCACAGAAGAGTATTTAAAGGTTATATATCTTCTAGATTGTAAGCTTGCGAGCCGGGCTCTCTACCTCATGTATCAGTCTGTCCTTGTTTGTCTAACTTAGAATGTAGCCCCCCACTATACATTGTACCTAGCGCTACATAAATTGTTGGCGTTATATAAATAAATATTAATGTAATAACATTTTTTTTTACAAAAAAACTCTTTACAAAAATGTATAATTAAAATCTCAGTAGTTTTTTTTTCCAGCTCTATAACTTTTCCAGCGATTAGTATTTTTTTTCAACACAATTTTTTTCTGTGTACATTTTATATAATAACTGTTTATACAGTACAGAATCTTGATTGCAATTGTTGGTATTAACTTCATACCATTTTGTTAACCTGTGTTATTGTACATTAACTGGTCTTGCCAAAAATACACAAAAGACAATATATGAATAAGACATTTATTAAGCTTATTCCAAAAAACAGATTTAGTGAGCTTAACGCCTTCAAATCTTAAACCTTAAGAGATTAGTTATAATACTTTAATAAAAACAAGTTACTGAATTATTGTAAGGATTTCTTCATAAATAGTCTGAAATATGTATGACTCTAAAACCCTTTAAACAGCACCATCATTTAACTTACAGAAATTCTTTTGAATTAATAGAATAATGTGTGCAGTGCTTTGGAACTAATATCAATTTGCTTCTCTCATAATGTTGTAACATAGATTTTGAATAAATTATGCATTCAATATGTTTCTATACTCCAAGAAGTTACCCGCGACACCAAACTGGCATTTAAATATCCGTATTTAAATATAGCAAATTTAGTATTTTATTTTTCAAAATGTGCGCTTAATGAACCCTACCGCTCAATATGCTGAGTTTCTTTGTATTACCGAAAATTTCTGTTTACTATTAGTTTTTTTACGTTTTTTTTTTTCTATTTCATGAATATTTCATCAATAATTTATTAATTCATAATATTAATATGATCTTATGTATGGTGTTACAATGTTAATACACATTTTTTTTTTATTTATCTTAAAAAGTTTTTATTACAAAAAGACATACAAACACAACATCATAATCCAATTGTGTTCATAATAACTTATACATCATGATGTAAAATAATATCATCCAATGAGACTCCAGATTCTCCTCCTAACAGAGACAACAAAGTCCAAATGCAGTTTATCAAATATTGTGGCTGAGTCACCAAGTCCACCCGCAGCTCTAAAACTCTCAAAGGCCTGTTTCAATGGCTAATTCCCAAGGAGTCCATATTTCCCAATACTTTAGGGCCTTCCTCCCACCATCGAAAAACAAACTTTCAGCCTCATACTGAAAACGGACGCCTGACTTCATTCCAAAGAGGAATCTCCTTTTTTCTTCCAAAATCTTGCCATCAACATCTTAAATCAGAGTCCGGGGTTTAAAGGGCATCCTGTGTGTGTTCTAAATGGTTTTAAGTTAGATTTGACTTCCGCATTTCCGCCAAGTTATTATATTGCCCAAGAGTAGGATATTATTTGTTTGCTGGACAATCTGACAATACTTGACAAAAGAAATAGGTAAGGATCTGAACAAAAAAACAAAAAAAAAATTCTTACCACTTACTTACTATGCAATCTTTCATATTGAGAATGTATTTTTACAGTTTGGCTTTTTTTCGAGAACACAGTGAACATCTATTTTTGGCAAAGTTAAGTTGTTGCACAGCTAGCATATTATTGTAATGCTACTGTACTCTCCCATGTCACGCCCAAAGTCTATTTGGAAACTCTACAAATAAAATCGTTTCGTCTTGTCTTTTTCTGAGGCTGTAAAAGTTTCACGCTCTGTCTTAAGTAATACATGCCCCAGCCGATATAAAATCCTCCTTAGCTCCAGGAAAGAAGCTGTTTAACCTTGTAGATACTTGTCATTCGTGTCTTTTCTGCCTTTTAATTACTGCCAGAGAGTTAGAGGGAATTGTGTAAATGTGAAACAAGTTTTATGTTTTGTCTATGTATTTACAGAGAGGAAAGAGAGTGGATACCGTCATACAAGATTTTATTTCTGAATGGGGTGTCTAATAAATTTAAATAAATGTGAACACTGTAGACAAGGATCCTGTTTTAATAGACTTCATACATTTACATTTAAAGAGACGATTTTCTAATAAGCCAATTTATAGCTGATATTTTAAAAAAGCTCATAGGGTTGTGAAATAAATCAAAACGTATTGGTATGTACAGAGGCGCACTTAGTGCCCCTTGCGCCCCTGGCAAAAAAACTGTGTCAACGACCCCTCCTTTCCTAATGTGTTTAAACAGATTTCAATACATTTATGTTCATGAAAAAGTTAAAATGTAACTTTTCTTGCTTTGGTTGAAACAAAATCATTTACTATGCCCCTGCACCAGATTGCACTTACAGGACTTACCGAAGCACCCAGATTGCACTCACAGGACTTACCCCAGCAGCCAGATTGCAATTACAGAAATTACCCCAGCACCCACATTGCACCCAGGAGTTGCCCTAGCCCTCACATTGCTACCAGGATTTGCCCAAGTACCCAGATTGCACCCATGATTTTGTAAGCGTCAAAAGGGCGCGTGACTCCCAATGCTCTGACTTCCACTTCTGCAGGTAGTGAGATGATGCCTGTGCACCTGGAGAGTGCACAGACATTGGCTGCCTGCCTTCCTCTTCATTCAGAGCCGGCGCTACCAATAGGTGAACTACATGCACGTGAACTCCTGGTGCACTCCTGGCAGGGAGTGTGGTGTTGTGGGAGCTTAGCAGATGTTGCTGAACTCTGCCTCTTTGGCAAGTCTAATTTATTTAATTTAAGTTGCAGAGTGTGTGTGAGTGGCAGAGTGTGTGTGTGAGTGGCAGAGTGTGTGTGTAAATGGCAGAGTGTAAGTGTGTGTATGTGTGAGGGGTAGAGTGTAAGGGTGTGTGTGTGGGTGTGTGGTAGATTGTAAGGGTGTGTGTGTGAGTGGGTGGCTTAGTGTGAGTGGCAGAGTGTAAGTGTGTGTGTGTGGGTGGGTGGTTGATTGTAAGGGTGTGTGTGTGAGTGGGTGGCTTAGTGTAAGTGTGTGAGTGGCAGAGTGTAAGTGTGTGTGTGTAAGTGGCAGAGTGTAAGTGTGTGTGTGTAAGTGGCAGAGTGTAATAAAGTATCACCGTGCTCTATTGAGTTTGTACGCCTGTTACTACAACTGTGTATGTGCAAATATGTGTCGGGGTGTGTATATGTGTTACTGTGAGTGTTAGACACTGTATATATGTGGCTTCAGGTGCATGTGTGACTGTGTGTGTGTACATGTGCCTTGAATGTGTAACTGTGTATTCATTGTTGAGAGCGAGATCAGCAAGGGGCAGCAAAATATATGTTTGCCTAGGGCAGCAAAAAATCTTGCACTGGCCCTGATCATTCCCCCACACAATGATCATTTCCTCTACCACCCTAGATATGCATGCACATTAAAGGGGGACTCAGAAAGGGTGCTGCAATGCAAGACCCTCTAGGTCCCTATCTGGGTATCCAGGGAAAAGAAAAATGATGATGGGTATGTATATATCAAGGCACATGTAGTCCCCTAGCTAAAAACTCTGCGTGATTAATCTAATTGAGCTCCTGGTGTGAAACTAAAGGACCATTTTGACTAGAAAGGAACCTATTTTAACCTTACACAATCGTGCGCATTGCCAGCCGTCTGAAATGGGTCAAGGACTATACCTAGCACCCGAGGCAAAGTTCCTGCACCCTGATTGGTGGGTTTCCGGCCATGTGATCGTGGTGATCACTCGATCATTGGATAAAATGCAAATTAGATGGGAAAGTCAATGTGTTCACACATTGAATTTGCCTCTTGTTCACTTCCTGTGCTTCATGTTCTTATAGTAAGCAAAAAGTGATCTGTAAGTAAAAAATAAATAAATAAAGAGCATCCTGTAAAAAAAAAAAAAAAGTTAACCCTTTCCTTGCTGATAACAGTTTGTTACTGGGATCAGTTTCCTTCTTACTTTATGGCCCTCATTTTGTTTACAATTTTTTTTATTTTTACATTTTTAAAGTTTTTTTTAGTAAATACATTTTATTGTAATATATTCATTTAATAACAGTTAACCCCTGCATGTTGTTCTGTGATTATTATGGCTCTGACATCTGATACTGGAGGTTTTTTTTCTGGAGTTTTTTGTTGGGGGGGGGGAACCTATATTTGTATTTTGTATTAGTTCGTTAATTAGTTGGGTTAAGTAGTTTAGTGTTGTACTAGTTGTGTAGATTATTATTGGGAAATAATGGGGAAAAACATTTTTTCCCCAAATTGTCCTGCTTTTATATGTATTTTTTAATATTAAATTATAGACTATTTTTATGTATAGGGTATCAAAAGAAAGCTCTAACTGTCCTTGAAAAAACAAACAAATCATGTGTTAAATGACAGAGAAGAAAATTAAGTTTCAACAACCACATATTAAAAATTTAAAAATCGCTCTGGTCACTGGCCTAGGAAAATCCCTGGTCCTCAAGGGGTTAAACCAGAGAATATCTGAATATAACCTTCTTGGTTACACATTTTGTTATTATTCTTCTTCTATACAAGCACAGGTGTCATTTTAGGTTGAAAAAGACTTAAGTCCATCAAGGGCAACACTTGTTGCTTTCCTTCTTGTTGTTGATCCAAAAGGCAAATCCCCTAATTAAGTGATTTCGATTTTTCCACAATTGGGGAAATTCCTACTTGACTCCAAAAGGCAATCAAACTTCTCCTTGCATCAACAGGAACTAAATATTATAATATTATTACGCTGATACTGTCATGTATAACCGTTAATAATGTTTTTCTAAAAAATATAAAATCCATAACCTTTTTGAAGTTATCATTGTATTTTGTAGCACCACCTCTCTTTGTAATGAAATCCATACCATTATTGTCCTTCCCGAAAAAGAAGAGGTCCCAGGACAGACACCTACTTAATACTCCACTTAGTACTCCATCTAATACTTTCTTCCAGTGTGAGAATTTTCCATTTACAATAACTCTCTGCATTCTATTTTTTTTTTACCTAGTTTTCAATCCAAATACATACCTTTGGCCCTAAGTCTATTTCTGTCAAATTAAAACCTATCAAATTCTTTAGCAAAGTGTAGATAGCTCACAACTTCCGCTACACCCAGATCTATATTTTTACTGATTTCTTCAAGAATGCTATTACTTTGACAAGATCCGTCCTTCACAATACTATGTTTACTCCCACTAATAATATTCTGATTGAAAATGTATTTAACAGCTCTCCAAATACCTTCCCCAGGCCAAATTAGTTCATTAACCAAGGAGGGGATCCCGTAGGAATCCAATAGCCAAACATACCTCTGTAAGCATGGAATCAATATTAGGAGTAGTTAAAGAAATATCTAATTAGGTTAATAGGAAGAAAACAGTTAGCAACTCAGAAAGTGTGATTGAGAGGGATTACTTTTAGGATGCAAGCAATAAAAAATGTAAATAAATATTGCTTTTAAATTGTGTGTTTAAAGTTGCCATGACTACTTTCTATAGTTAACAGTTGAAGCATTTGGGATTTTGGTGCCTGGGACTTCCCGAATGCACACAGAGTATGTCATTCCAATCATTTTAGTGGAACAAGTGGTTTTCACTGAAATATGTGTTTTTGCCTTTTTTTTCCAAATTATTATTTTTCATCTCAGGGGTTAATATTAGATCGAGTGATGTATAAACATGTATTAGTTTTGTGAGATAACTCTACACCCACCTTTGGGTCTATAATGGTACTTCAAGGCTTAATTGGTTCTGTTACCTATTTAAATATGTATATTAGCCCACAGACTATAACAGAACTGTGTGTACTCTGGGTTAACATTCTATTTTTTTCCTCTCGAAACGGTTCACCTGTTTATCAAACTATTTTTCCTAATATACGTGCATACCATGCAGGCTTTTATACTTCTGTGCTTGGCTCTACTTCACTGGTGTTAGAATTACCAGCATGCACCGGGTTGCTGCTTATGGATAAGTTGCTTAGACCAAATAAAAATCTGGGAGCCCCATCACTGAGATAATAAAATGCTAAAATAGCCAGCCCTATAGAACGTTTCACATGTTAACATGCTTAATCACGTGTCACATACGTTTTGGACACAATAAAGACAGCGCTTTGTGGAGCGCGGGATATATCCGTTTGGAGATTTCTTTGTTGTTTTCTTAACCCAACCATTTGGGTGTTTTTATTATTATGTCCTGAACAAAGTAGAAATACAGAATGTGCTTTTTTTTTTTTTAATTATACTTTAACTATTGCATAGTTGTATGACTAGCAGTACCCACTATTCCAAGTATTCCATATTCAAAGTACCTGATAATTAGAAAAATGCTAATCATTTAGAATTGAAACATCTAGCAGACATGATTAGAAAGAGTTGATGACTCTTTCTCATATACATCTCATCTTCACTCACAGAGCTATGCTCTGCCAGCAGTCCTCCATAATGTAACCCTTTGTTGGCACATTTAGTGTGCAGCGGCGGGCTTTTATTCAAGATGCTGCCTTTCCGCACCAGAATTTGAACCTTGGGTGGTTTTGAAAACCAAAAGATTTAAGCAAACGGGCACTGCATACGTCAGGACAAATCCACAAATGCTTATCACATACACAATGCATGTGCAAAGCATTAACCTTGCATAGACAACCTATTTCACAATGATTACATCTCTTCAACTCATAATTTAGCGTTTATTTGGTGTACAAATAATATAATAAAAATAACAAGTACCAAAGAATGTGAAAGGGTGGGAACACTTGACGCGTTTCGCATCACTAAAGACGCTTCATCACATTTCACTGACCAGCTGAACAGGAATGTATCGAGTCCCGCCAACATCTAAAATTTTATTACAAATATGTTCAAACCACCAAATTTTTCACAAACACTTTGAAAATGCAGTAGGAAGAATTACGATGTTCTCTAACAAACAATTTTCTGGTGATATTATATTAACATTTATATAGCGCAACAATTTACATGGCGATTGGCACAGAACAACATGCTACGTTAGACGAACAGACTGATACACGAGGTAGAGAGCCCTGCTCGCAGAGCTTACAATCTAGTCTCTGGTCATAACAAACGTAAGTCTTTATTACTAATGACTAATATTGACCCATAATGACAATTTTACACCAGCCCATTGCAGTATTCAGCTTGTAGCCAGTATCAGAAAAATAGGGGGGAATAATGTGAAATATTTGGATAGCATTCATTTATGCAGAACACAAATAGACGATACATTGTTTCACGAGAACAAAACCACAAATTTGAGGTATTCTTAGAATTGTGTACTTTGACAAGGCTTAGTCATTTGTATCGAGTCAGTCACATCTACAAACTATCTGTTTCTATGGCAAACAACAGACTAACATAAATACACTACACTGTGTCACTTGTCCTTCCTGTATGAGCAGAAACCTCTGAGTTTGACTTGCAAGTTCCTATATTTAATACAGATTTTTTTTTAAAAAAAAGCATATTTCTATTTTGAATTAGTAGGTTCCTATAGTTGCAGCAACAAATTGATAATTGATCATTTAAACCATTGCGTCGTTAAATATCACGACAGCATGAATCCAAAATAATGTAAAATGTGCTTAATAATGAACCATTGTATATTGCTAAACAAGACAATGGGGGTTATAAAGATGGCGCACACGCCAATAGTGCCAAATTGTGGTGTTATCAGTTTTTGCACCTATGTAAAAAACAGACTCCCGTCAATTTTCTGGAGCTTGCGTCCACTGCGCCACAAAGAAACACTTCTGAGATGTGACGGCGGTCAGTGCGCCATTGCAGCCAATATAAAATTTGAAAAAACATTGTCTCGCTCCCACAATGCAAATTGTTAAAAAACAAAACAAAAAGGGGCGCAATTACCATTATACATAACAAACAGCAATTGCGCCATTTTTTTTTTTACAAAACTCCCGACACCTTGCAGTACAGGAGATTTTATTTTTTTATTTTTGCCCAACCCCCATTGTTCTTCTAATAAAGTTGCATTTTATTTCCTGCTCAAAATGTTACAATGAGTCAAAATCGTATTCTCTAACAAGATATCTTGATCTCTTTGGAGAAACGGATCTAACGGTCTTAAGGAAGACTAAACCCTTGTGATGAATATTTAGTCCAATAACAGATCTGTGTGCATGACTCACCTCATATTGATCCATGCTGCAATGTTTTTTTTAAAACAGGGTTAACTATTGCTTTTAATAGTTCTGAGAATTTCAACTCACTCACCATGTTGCTATGGATACCTAGAAGTACCTCCAGTGATTAGTCAATATCTCACCAAAATGTGATTTTTTTTTTAAAAAAAATTTTACTTTTAAGTTTTAAATGTGAGGTGACATTTGAAATGTCAGACTAGTGTCTTTAATTAATAAATGTCATTCCATCTCCCTAATGCCACTTCTCTTGCAGTAGACGTTATTTGGCTGAAATATCAATTTATATTAAGAAACATTGTTCAAATTGTCACAGCTCGAAGAACTGAGCTCAGGATCACAGCTTCCATGAACAACATGTTTCCACTCAATTTTTAAATTACTGAACAACTTGTACCATACAAAGAGTTAAAGTAACTATGGCAACCACAACAGTGCTAATACCATGAATATATGGAGAAACAAAATGGATGAAAACTGATCTAGGAAATGCTCACCCGCTGCTTGATATGCAAATTGCTAATGAAAACAAATTTAAATTAACTCATTTTAATTTGTATATCAAGCCCCAATGGGATTTCATAAGCAGGATACACCACAGATATTTAAAACATATATTTCTCTTATTGTGTGCATTTGCTTGCAATTTTCCTAACACACTCTACACATTATTTTTTATTCTCTACATTCACAGTATAAGCAATGCTGTCTAGTGCCCAAAATGCATCTTCCAAATATTAATGCATATTAATGTGCTTTCAAAGTACTTTACAATGCATGTTTTACATTTTGCATTGCTTAAAATATAAAATACTTACAGCCAGATGCCCTAGCGCCTAAGTGTTCAACTGCGACCCTCCAGCTGATGCAGAACTACAAACCCCATAATTCCCCACCAGCTTGTTATAATGGCAGGTAATTATGGAAATTGTAGTACAGAAACAGGTGGAGGGCCTCAGTTGGACACCTAGGTGCTAGTGTGTAGCACTTTCTATCTTTCTTGTATTGTCTATCAATCTCTGTACCTTAGCTATCAGTAGATCTGTAGTGCCTATTTATCTGTGTCTGTCTATCTGTGTTTTTCTGTCTGTCTATCAACTTCTGGACCTTATCTGTTAGTTTATCTGTCTTGCCTGTCTATTTCTGTATGTCAGTCTATCCGTGTCTGTCTGTCTATGTGTCTCTCTATCTCTGCACCATAGCTGTCATCCTGCCTGTCTATATGTCTGTCTATCGGCTTATGTCGCTGTGTCTGTCAGTCTATCTGTCCTGTCTGTGTATCTGCTAATGGCTAATGAAATTGCAAAATGGGCCACTAAATTGTTTTTGCCTCTTGGGCCACAAGTAGCAAGCCCTCCACTGAGTACGCTGACAGAAGCATAACTATCTCTGACTGTCAGAAAAGGCTAACACATTGGAATGAACACTGCAAATAGCTAGACACAATAATTGACTTTCCCCTCTGGAATGTTAGTGGAAAATGTACTGTAGAACTGACAGAGCAGTGAACCATTTACAGCTGTTAGAGGCTTATACAGCACTGTGTAATTGTAAAAACAGAGGTATCCTGTCTATCTCCTACACCATATGCTGCCATTTCCTGTATGTTTCTTTAAAGTGCACATCTTGAATAATAGTAGTTATGTGACTGTCTTTTTCGCTGCTGCCAGGTTGAGTATATTTTTAAACTTCTATCAATATCTAAACTTGGCAAACTGACTGGAGAGTACTAGATTTTATTCCCAAGTATGAACTGCTCCACGTGTCAATGTATGTCCATTACACTTCACATATAGCAATGCTGAAAGTGGGACTAACCCCTCCCAAAATAAATCTTAATGAAACTGAACACAATTTGTTTCTGATTCAAATTTCAGAAACAAAGCCAATATTGGCTATGTTCAGCAATATTCACATTACAATGTTTATGAGGCAGACATAAAACTCATTAAAAAATAATTTTTGATTTTTGTCTCTCTTCAAGTGTTTATCGGGCAACATGCCAAAAAAAAGGAAGCTTCGGTCCTCCCCATATACTTCTATGGAGAGGACTCCGAATTATTTCGGGATCATAAATATAAAATTAAAATCATTAAAAAATAAATAAAAAAAATAACATTATACAGTAATTAAATACATAAGTATAATGTAAAGGAACACAAAATAATATAAAATAATTGTAAAATGCTTAGATTAATGTCAATACACTATTATAATATATAACATTAATATATTATGATTGTATATAAATATTTTTGTGTTTAGAATGTAATTCTTCTACACTTTTCTATTCAATTCAATTAAAATCTGGAGAATTGATAAGTGCGAATTTCCTTTCTGTTTCCCTAATTCGAAGCTTGTTCGGGGATGATCGGCACATATCAGGTAACCAAAAATGTATGTTTTTCATGGCAAAATTGTCCAGATCTGAATATGTCTAATGCTTCCGTTTCCAAATGGCCTGAACAGCCGATTCTAACCTGAATACAGGGGATACTGACACATTTTGGAGATTTCTGAAATGCGTCTCACTTGCCTGATCCGAATCCAATACTCTTTGATGTCTGTGTTAGTCCACATGTCAACACATTCTATTGCAAGGTTTATACAGAACTGTACTTGGCTCAAAAGGTTGTGTGACACTTGTATGATGTGCACAGTAAATATAGTGTTGCAGTTGACTGTTGCTGTCTCTAAACTCAGTAGAATGTTTGTAGATACTTGTTTGTCTGCGAATTTTGATTCATTCTTGTTTTTTTTTTTTGTTTTTTTTTTTATTAAGTGTACAAAAAACTAAAAATTACAACATTAAGAGCAAATACGAACACAAACATAGACATTTGACTTACAATACAATTCTCTTCCCCCTCTCCCCTCCTCCCCTCTCCTCTCCTATTCTCTCTCCTTCCTCCTCTCTTCAGAAAACATACTTAGAATAAAATCATAGGGAGAGCGAGGGGACGACCTAGCAAAAACATAATATCACATTATCTCATATCGATGTTATTTAGTGAAACCATCGAGAGGAAGAAAAGAAAAAAAAAAAAAGAACAAAAAAAAAATAGATAAAAAACAAAAAGAAGCACTGGAGATTCCCCCCCCCCATCTTCTTCTGACTTTATCTCTATACCCCTCATCTTCCGTTCTTAATCCTAAGTGCCCAGTCCTCCCACCTATCAATTCTTGAACTTGTATAGTTCTCTTGTCTTATAATTCCTGCCTCCATCTTGCATTGCATTACAACCTGTTTTTTTTATCATTGACCATGTCGGGACGGTGGCTAGTTTCCAATGTTTAGCTATTGCCAATTTAGTTGCCACCAGCATATGTATTATTAGGTCTTTTTTTTTATCTTTAGGCATATTTGGCCATCCGATACTGATACATTCTTGTTAACCCGTTTTTTTTTTTTTTTTTTTTCTTTACATTTGTTGTACTCTTTGTTACAATGGATGTTTTAACATTTCTGCAGTGTGTGTGAGTGAAGCTGTAAATTTCCTATTTCTCATTTTACACACCCACACATATTATATACCGTTGTTATCGACATGAAAAGAGCTTTCATTTGATACCATTATTTTCATCACATCATATAATTTACATCAAATCCTAAAATGTGATTTAAAAGACTGGGGAAAAAAACTGACATAAAAAATCTTTTAGACATTTACAAACACAAATAAAAAAAAAGCCTACTAAATAGATTCTAATGTTTGTCCAGAGTTTATATAAATTGCATGTGTCCATGTTTTTCTGTTTTTAATTTTTTTGCTAGTCATAAGGCAATAACCGAAAGTAGCGAGAGAAGTGTGGGCTCACAAACTCGCAGGTAAACAATAAAATCTGTAGCTCCTATGTATGATCTGGGTGCCTCTGCTGGTGTATGGCTAACACCCAATTGAATCCTATATGATTAAGTGCTTTATGCGTGAAACGCGTCATGCTGTGAGTCACCTTTGATTGCTTTCCCCTCGGTTGTAGTGAGGATATTTTACATGTTACCTGCAAAGATTAAGCCCCTTTGTTTTTCACTGCATACCACGAGTGCCATTTTTTCTGCATCAACAACTGAAAGTAGCCTCTAGAGGCAGTCTAGCAACAGCAACAGAGCGACAGTGATCTCTGATCACTTCCGCAGCCCTTGCCGACTGCAGGCCAGAGGCATATTCATCAGGAAAAATGTTAGTGGAGCTGGCAAAACGTGTTGAGATCAAGCTTTTTCGGAGTACCTGTAGACCGTAACCTGGTGGCAGCAGGGAGGAGTTGAACTATCTTATCAGGACATTTGACACGCAAAGTTGCACTTTATGTTCCATCGTCTGTTGTACGTGCATTTAGTTTTTTAATATTGCTATTTTTATGTATTTCTGCTCAATGGATTCTTTATATTTTTTATAGATTGTGTAGTAGATTCAGAGGATTTTGTACGCTGATGTGACTGATGCCCTAGTTTGTTTACTGGGTGTGATGACTAAACATAACCAGATAATACTCCCAATTTGTACTATATTACACTACATTTATTTTCTTTTTCCATGGTCATGCGCCTCTGCTTTGGTGTTTTTGTGTTTTGAAGTACCCGGGGAGCACTTGTCTGAGAGCTGCAGTACTAGAGGAGAAGTATTGTTTTATATTATCATTCACTGTTTTCACCAGTGGTAGTGTTTCCTGTATCACTACTACCTTATCATAGCTTCATGTTATGTTTATAGGGCTTACAATTTAATAAGAAATCATTTGTTTTAAACAGGGACAAAAATATGATGTTTTAATTACACAGAAGCAATCCTCTGTGTGATTAAAATGGGCTCTGAACCATCATTCCCGTGGAAGTCAAACAGTGACTTCCAGGCTACCACACTGTGGAGCTGTCACCACCTGGCAGTGCTGATTGATGAACAGTGCCTATCACACTGAACACACCACCAGCCGTGGACGAGAAGGTCATCTACACACCACTGCCTAGTTGTGTTGTACGTGACTGACAACTAGTGCACCATTCCAATAAGACGTTTAACGAGGCGGAAGTGGTCTTCTGCATTGTGAAAATAATTTTTTTTTTCATTTTTTTCAAATTTATTTTTTCGGTTATTTGCATTCCTTGGCTGAATTTATTTTCCCTCATGTTATGAAGCCCTGTTGTGTCCAGCATTTAAATGTGTTTATGCCACCGGCTGTGAATGTTTATCCAGCCAATGTATGCAATACAGGTATGTTTACAGACTTAATTTTGTCCTTTTTATGAACCGCAAACATTATCTAACATTATGTTAACGGATGATCAGGTCTGCGGCGTTGGATATAAGGTTCTACTCAATAGAGAATTGCAGGGAATAGATATGGGAATTCCAAACTTTAAGGGACTATGCTATCAAAATGAAGCACCTAAAAATCAGGTTACCTAAAGAAGGAAATGATATAGCAGATATAATTCAGTGTAAACTATCACCAAATTAAATCATGTGTACAATGAATTACCTTCTTCATATGTTTCCCTGAGACTACAGATAGTTGCCATACTGCCTAATGAGTCGGAAAGGAGTCGGTCACAATGCTTCTTCATATGTTTCCCTGAGGCTACAGATAGCTGCCATACTTCCTAATGCGTCCAAAGGAGTCGTCATGATGCTTATTTGTATGTTTCCCTGAGACGGCATCTCGTTTCAGTGTGTGCACTTCCTGTCTGTGCAGTTGCGTGTTGCAAAGGTTGCAAAGGGGTGGTTCACGGAGGCTGTCTTGGCAAAGCAGATCACTGTGCTCATTTGCATTGCAAGCCGCACATTTGCATACCAAGCCGCAGGTCAGTGTGGATGTGAAGTCGTTGTCACTTTTGCTATTATGTGAAAATGAATGTGTCTCAGATATATGTTTACAAACAGGACTTCATGTATTGCTTTCTTTAACTATCCCTCATCCGAAGATCCAAAAACGGAAACATCTTTCGTTGGATACGGGTTTGTTAGGAGAAGGGATACTCACCTTCCTGACTTCCCGGTGGTGAAGCTCCTTTGCTTCATCCTCTCGCACGCCGTACATTTGGAATCAGCGATGATGGGAAATGTAGACCCCCGAGCACTAGGATGGGAGGGAGGGACTATCGCACACTGACAGATCATCTCAGCAGCGTCGTGGAGCATGTAAGATCACCGGCTCCACGGCTATAAATGATCTGCATTACCTAAATACAGTGTGAGCAAGTTGTTCACATTGAATTTAGATAAGGAAGGTCATCTATAGGGCTGGTGCTGCCGAAATGATCTGTTATCCTAAAATATCCGTTATACGAAATGTTGCCAGCCCCAAGCATTTCAGATAAGGGATACTCCACCTCTACATTATTAAATGTACACAAGAAGGTGGCACAGTCCGTTTAAGACCAAAGTAGCTGAGTTGCCTCAGAATCAATCTTAAAGCATTTTTCCCTCCATGATAATCATTTACATGTGGTTTGGGCCATTTTGGATAGAATTACCTACTCCACTTTACAACCTAATTCCATAATACTCATAAATAACCGGCTAATTAAAAAGGAGGCATCGAACGATGCTGATTTTTATGAAGTGTCATTATAAAACATTACCACGTTGAGCAAGTGACATTTTTAAGACTTTGCGATAAAATACGCCATCTCTCCTAGCAACAACTTGAGTGTTCATGACATATTTAATGGGAGCCAGGAGGTTGATTGATGCAATGTTTATAGCCTTTAATTATAATTAATTACCATGTTTCAATCTGGGATATTATTAACGGTTCATTTCATTATCAGTGACATTTCTTGTGAGGTGACTGAGGCCTTCGTGTAGGCCCAAACATTGAAACTGTTCCTTGTATACACCAAATAAATACAATGAGTCCATAGGAAGGTATACTTTAAAAAAGCTTATAGTTATTGCTGAGTGAAAGGTTATTTTATATAGGGTGCATAGCAGAAAATACATTAATTTCTGCATGTATTGTAATGCACCCCAACTCCTTCATTATTCTAGATCACTGGTTCCCAACCCAGTCCTCAAGACCTACTCAAGACTCCAGGATTTAGCCCAGTTGTGTCTAACGTGTTTTAAAACATGAAGAATAAAATAACTAAGACAAAACTGGTATAATCGCTAAATTGTTGGGTGGGCCTTGAGGATTGGGTTGGAAACCACTGTTCTAGATCACCCATGTAGTACCCACTGGCCAGACTCACCTAGATTTATCAATTTTCCTAGCTACAAAAAAAATGTTTTCAAGAAAAGGTGGCAATCCTACCTCAAATCTCTTGTACTTTCACAAATATTTTTGTATTTCCTCCTGCCTCTTCACTCACTTTATGTTTCTCCTTTCCCTCGTTCCCTCTAGATTGTAAGCTTGCAAATTAATAAATATAATAGTGCATCTTAAGTGGAGATCAAATTGCTTCTTCCATGAGGTCTTTCAGTCAAGGTGAGCAGACAAACGTTTTTGTACTTTTTTGTTTGTTTTGCCCACGATACTTCTTATAGGAGCGTGGCTCTGAGAACCAAGTTTGAAAATACAGCAGTATCAATGCAAATGCTGTAAAGAGCAAATAAATCACTGTTACTGTGATGTGGCTGTGATATGAGGCATTGCTGGAAACCTGTCATTGGCATGGCAGACTTGCACATTTGTGACATTGTAATGCCTGCTTGCATTCTGACAGGTGTATGTGGAATTTGCAACTTGTGTCAAAATCACCCCCCCCCCCCATTTTTGATAACAGATTTCTGGATAAGGAATACTCAACCTGTATCTATATTGTAACATAGAGGATGGCACATGCAAAAAGGGCAGATATGTCCTGTGTTGCTATTTATGTGGCCATTAGGATTATTTAAGCTATTGCTTAATCACCAAATGCTGATATCTAAGAAATCTTCTAATTCCTCATTTTACTGACTCCCTCAGGTGGATCCCTTAGACATTACATTTTGTCATAATTTATTTATATAGCACCAACAATTTACACAGTGCTTGGTACGGATGATGAAAAGGGAGTTACATACATAATTAGACAAACATATTCGGAATAAAACATGAGGTAGAGGGCCCTGCTCGCAAGCTTACGATCTAGAGGGAATGGGGAACATGAGAAACATAAGGTGAATGAAGAAGCAGGAGGAAAGGTAGGGGAAGAGAAAAAATATTATTATAAATTAGGCACTAAAAGGCATTGTGGAACTGTAACTGCTGAGTGAGTCACACCTGAGGTTAATAAAAGGGTGATCTATGTGGGTGAGTTTTTCCAATCCAGTTGAACTACACTTATAATAAGACATCTTCCAAGATGCTGTTAAGAGGCCTAAGACTACCTTTCTTCTAAGACAGGGTTCCAAGGAAGGACCATAATACAAAAAAAAATAATACTATGGGAACATTCATCAGTGGATTAAAAAGGAGGTGGATTTTCAGCTTTTTGTCACCAACCACGACCTGTCAGATCAGATATGTCGGAAGTTGTACATTATGACATGTTGTGCATTATTTAGTCACCTACACACCTGGAGTGTGTTGGGAAATGACACAATATTCTTAACCCTCTAGTGCCACAATATTGTAAACCCTTATTTGCCCAAAACTCGTCCCACCTAATCCAAACCCTAAGTCCCTTTAAAACCTAAATCCCAGCCTACCCACACACCTGGAGTGTGTTGGGAAATGACACAATATTCTTAACCCTCTAGTGCCACAATATTGCAAACCCTTATTTGCCCAAAACTTGTCCCACCTAATCCAAACCCTAAGTCCCTTTAAAACCTAAATCCTAGCCCACCCAATGTGGATAAACTGGATGTTTGGATAAACATCATAGGGCACCATTAAGTGATGTGAACAATTTATCTCAGGTCATTGAATACCATAAACTGCAACAGAAAACTTTGACTTAAAAACCTAGTGTTGAATGAAGTCGCATCATTGTATAGAGCCCATTATGTTTTGCGACTATAAAGATATTGGACTGGCTTTGGTTTCAATTTTGGTTCATTAATGACAACTGACAGTAAGATTTTGTGTCCTTATTGATGCGACTTTATACTGTACGATATTAAAATTACAATCTATAATAGGATACTGTCCTAGACAACTTGATTTCACAAGGACGTCAAACTGGAATCTTATCGGCCAATCTATAGATTCCGAGAATGTCTGTCACAGACTCCTTGTGATTCTGTCAACAGAATTCCATGAATGAGCTTTGTTGGTGACTTTTTATATATAATTAGCTTTACTACACGGCTTCACCCGGGATTTAGATCCTTGTCGCTGCTCGAGCTTGTAGTCACTCTCGAGCTTGAAGCTTTTAGGCTATTGAATGTTCTTCTCTTCAGCTGTTTTGTTGCTCTGTCTTGTAGCATCATTGTTCAGCAAGTCGCACCTCTGATTCCTCAATCCAAGAAATGCCATCCGTAGAACTTTTGAAATCTATAAAAAATAACGTTTTGCATATAGAAAAGGGTTTGCTGTTGAAAAGGAGATTATGGCATCACTGTTGATGTAGAACAATGACCCATTAACGTCACAGTTTTTATCATGTATAATCACCTCAAAACTTAATTAACTCATAACTCGGGAATGGATAGAGCTGAAGATATTTGAATTAACCTAGAAATTCCAGCATGAATAAGTTGTGCAATTTTCATGATTCCAGAGTTCAGACTTCAAGAGTTTTTCTAAAATCTAAAACTTTTGTTTTTCTGTGGTGTGCCATATGGTATTGTGCCTATATACACTGTTATTTGTTTTTTTAGTCTAGAATTAACAAAGAGGGTTAAGTCAGATGTGAGTGTAATCCCTTTAAAGCTCACCCCTCTCTTCTACTGTACCACACTATTTTGGTTCATTTTTTTCTTCCCTACATGTGTCTGCGTTCTTCACCACTATACCTTTAAATATTAAATCCCACACTTCTTACTAATAGTGTCCATAGACAATTACTCATTTAATTGGCTCTGCTAGGAGGGTTACCAATGATAGAAATGTAATTTCATCTTCCAAAAAATGCCCAAATATTTGTAAGATCAACAATATATATATTTTTAAAACATACTGGTTTCTGTAATTGAACCCTGTTGAGTATTACCAGCCTGTCCTCTGAAGCTACACCAATAACTGAACTTTTTTAAGAGACCGATTTTTTTCTGAAATAGATAAATACATGGATGATTTTTTTTCTTGACCTTTTGGAATAGTCCATTGGGAGTGGATAAAAAGTGCATCTTACAAAATGTAAAAGAGCTTTATATCAAGCACTGTATATGTTACAAAAAAAAGGAATGATGAAAAAGTCTACAAAGGCTCTGTAGAAATGTTACTGTGGGGGGGGGGGGGGGGAGAAATGTAATCTAAAAAAGGGTAAGATTTAATTGAAATAAAATACAAAAAAAAGTACCAAGTTAAACCAAATGGTAGAATTTTTTAAGGGATCAGAAACCCCCTTCACAATATTTTAAAAGTGAAGGCAAAGAGATAGCTATACAAGACTTTCCTCTTAAGCAATATCTTGCACTATATATTGGCCTACAAATTCAATATCACCCAGAACCTCCGTGTGTGTGATAAATTATACACAAAACAAAAAATATACCCTATAAGCTTTAATTACAAAAGAAGAGGCCTCAGTCCTCCCTCTTTTTTTCTCCTTTTTTGTAATAATAGATTATGGCATGCTGAACGCATAAAACGTAATGCTTGGAGGGAAAACATTTGTAAATCCCTTGGCTTGGGTTTATGGAATAATTGACACTCCCTCATCATTTTGATGTATGGTGTAGAACAATCTAAAGCATAGTTCCAAACACCAGGCCTGTCAAGAACTCTGACACCTACCTAGAGTAGTTTGAGGCCCTTGAACAGGATTGTATAGTACTAGACTTTTGCCTCCCTATGACACAAAAAAATGACCCCACTCCTGGGCCCTGAGGCTGCCCCCCATCATAAATAAATTAACTCCAGGCCTAATAACCTAAATTAAAATTAAATGAAACCCCCCCAACCTCCCCCACCATTTGTGTTCATTAAATGTCAGCCATATTAAAAACTGTAAAGTAAAATCTGTACATATCAGTCAAGTAATTGGGAGTATCAAGTGACTTTTCCTATATCAGCTCAATGGACACAGACGCATGTAGATATAGCGTGGCTTGGAGTAGCAGTATAAGTCCAGTTATGTAGACACAAAATAACAGACTGTTACATAATACCGTTTTTTTACAGTAATAACAGCATTCTGGAACAGTAAACATTCCGGAGTGCTCCCTATCAATTAAAAAAAACACTTCTGACCAACAATGTGAAACACACAGGTTGAATCTCACAAGTACATGCCTGATGCCGGGGTGAAAGCTTAAAAGGCAGAGAATTTAAAGTCTATAAGCAAAAAAAAATGTTTTAAGGAGAATTGTAAATACTCAAACAGTAATAGAGCAGCATAGACAAAAAAGATATTGGGAGAGTGGGAGAGAGAGGCGTACTTATACATATAGAAGCATGGTTTATGTGTAAATTGATGACTTTATGTCTCAATTACTTTGTTTGTTAATTTGTGTACATATGAATGTGAAGGTGATAATAATGTTAAATATAACACAAGGTTTAATTAACATATGAGGTTATAATAAATATGTACATATGACACGCATGTTCATATAGCAGCTGTGGTTTCTGTTTATATTGATGACTTTATGACTCAGTTACTTTATTTGTTAACTTGTGTATACACAAATGTGAAGGTGATAATGTTAAATATAACACAAGGTTTATGTAACACATGAAGCAAAATCGACTCAGAATTTAAGGACAGAATATTCGGCCCATTTAGTCTTCCTATTTTTTTAGCTGCTATAAAAAAAAAACCTTATTTGATTCTTGGGCCGATGCCTATTCTATATGAGCTTTCATAGTACTATAATATCATAGTTACATATGACTGAAAAACAGATTCAATCAAGTTCAACCTTTTATGATTTCTTGGGAGTTTGTTCGTTCACAAAGAAAATGTGTGATAAAAGAAAGACTATACAAGAAGCAAGTTCTCGAGCAGAGTTTATAGATATACTATGTAAAGTATCTCTAAGCATTGTTGCACACCATCCTTTCATGGATGGCTTCGGGCTTATTCAGCAGGATAGTGTGCCCCACCACAAAACAAAAATGGTTCAGGGATGGTTTGAGGAACACAATAACAAGTTCAAGGTGTTGACTTGGCTTCCAAGTTCCCCAGATCTCAATCCAATCGAGCATCTGTGGGATGTGCTGGACAAACAAGTCCGATCCATGGAGGCCCCACCTCACAACTTACAGGACTTAAAATTATCTGCTGTTAACACCAGGAACCACAGCACAGCTTCAATGATCTAGGGGAGTCCATGCCTTGACGGGTCAGGGCTGTTAAGGCATCAACAGGGGACCTGCAAAATATTAGGCAGGTGTATACAAATATATATCTAAAAGAAGTTTACAAGTGTTACAAACCCAAGAACAGCAAAAAAAAAAAACTCCTAGACCAGCACACTTATGCTTCTTGGCATATGAAACAATTTCAAAAGGGAAATTAACTTTTTTTGTGTGTAACTTTAGCATCTACCTTTCTATTCAATTGTCTTTCTACCAATCTCTCTCACTTATTTGTCAAAGTTGCACCATGGGCCACTAAATCCCCCCCCCCCCCCCTTGGGCCAAAAGTTGCCACCCATCCCTTACTGTCTGTGATCTGTCAGCTCTTATGGTATCTCTCTTATTTAGGACTCTGTAAAATGGGAGAATTCTCTCTGCATACATCCCAATGCACCAGGGGGCAGATCTTGGCTATCGCTCAAACTGATGGCGCTGTGCCATCCTTCTGCGCATGCACAGTATTCATTCTCTCATGTCCTGAATTTGGACATTTAGGGGTAAGGTAATTTCCAAGGATTCCTCCTATCCTCAAAGACAACCAAGCAAAAGAGAGACCAAACTAAAAAACAAAATGCAAAGCGCAGTAGTGTATAAAGTAATAAGTCACACAATTTATTACAATATTAAAAACTTGCATAAGTTAAGAGAGGCCAGCTCTCTTTTTTAATGGCTTGTGGGAGCACACTGTGTACACAATGGGCACATAGGATGAAAAAAACGTAAGAAAAGATACGACGCATTTCATGGAGTAGTCGACTTGATCAAGAAGTAGACTATGAGTTCTCCCTACTCTAATATTAATACTATACTATTAGAGTAGGGAGAACACATAGGTGTTTCCTCAAGAAGTAGACTACTCAATGAAACGTGTTGAGCATATTTCTGTATCTTTTATCATGCTTTTTTATCCTATGTGAATTGGGAGTCTGGCCCATATTGCAGTTTATATCAAGCGGTACCATCATCCAGCCTCTGGGAAATGGTCACCTCTTGTCTCCTTCCAGTGGACCTCTTCCTGGAGAAATAACTTCTTGGATAGTAGTTTGGCCAGTGGTGTATCTTGGGTTTGTGCTGCCCTAGGCAGACAAAATTCGGGCACACCCCACCCACGTTGCACACCTACGACATGCCCCATCACCCACATTGCACACTCACAACATGCCCCATCACCCCATTACATGCCCCATCACCCACATTGCACACACATTAAATGCCCAATCATCCCATTACATGCCCCCATCACCCACATTGCATTCACACTAAATGCACCATCACCCCCATTACATGCCACCATCACCCTCATTAAACACCCCCACCACGTCCATTACATGCCCCATCACCACGATTAATTGGAAGGAGCTAAAGCTTGCTGAACGGTGGGGGAGGGAGCGAAAGTGTTGAAGTCCAAGAAGTGTGCTTTGGGCAAAGTGCCGTCCTCTGGCAAAGTGCCGCCCTAGGCAAGTGCCTTGTTTGCCTTGTGGAAGATACACTACTGGTTGGGCCCATTGTTTACACAGTTTGCTCCCACAAGCCTTTAGCAAGAGAGCTGGCCTCTCTTGCTTTCTTATTATGTGAATTTTCAATATTGTGTGATATATTACAATATACACTCCTTTGCTGCGGTTTGCATTTTCCTATGCTGCTATCCAGTACGGTCTTTCTTTCGCTCGGTTATTATATTAAAAGGTCTCCGTCTCAGGTTATAAAAAGCTGCATGTTTGCGATAACCAAACTCAGGTCTGGTAAGAGCACGTGTGCCATTTACACCATGTCAGCAGAGTGGACTAATATACGGCTGGTGTATACAACATTGGAAATAATCTATAACTATCTCTAGCCCTATGAATCAGAGCTCAGAGAAAGGTGAGCGGTGCAAAAAACGACTGCTATGCACTCAGCATGCAATGTATTTAAAAATATCAGACATTAAACTGCACTTCAGTTATCCTTTTATGTTCCTAGATTGAGACATAATGTCCATGATTATCATAACCATTTAGTACAAATTCAGCATTTCTAGCTCCTGCTCTTCATTTCCATAAATATTGGAATTGTCTTGTAATGCAGCATTACATATTTTAGCTGGCCCTCTTGAATCCTTTAGAAACAGAATGTGCAATATTTAATTTCATTTTTTTTTTCAAATCCAATTTACGGAGCTGTGCGTGCAATCACACCGTATAAGTGGATTCTTGGAAAATACATATATTATTTGAGCATATGCCATGTGCCCTTCTCTGTAAGGGAGCCACCTTTCGCTTATGCCAACTACATATTTTTTATGTAAAAATTAGCTTAGCTGTGTAATGTTTCATTTTCTATTTTCAACAGTGCAGCAGAGTGTTACCAAATCCCTGGATTTGCAAGCATTAGGAAAAAGCAGATATTTGGAGAGTACCGTGGAATTAGCTGATACCTTAATAACAGCAATAGTACAATTATAACTATTTTTACTTCTGCCTCATTATTTATAAACTAGTATTCATGTATTGGTGCTGTCTGCAGAAATACAACTACTTTTACTCTGTATGCTGGTATTTCCCAAACCACACTCCAAGTGTGGAGGGCACTGGCATCCATTACCTCGGCCTTACATCTGTAGTACATCCCATCCGGGGTACATCTCCAAAGTCCACCTCCTCGAACTATTCTCGAATTTTGGTGAACCGACCCATCAGATGGGTCTAATCTGCCAATCATGTCATGGCAAACAATTGTCTCCAGCCAAGATCTTCTGAATAGACTGCAGAGATAGACTGCGTATCCAATTTCAATTAATTAATTTATCCCAAATGTCTTTTAAAGTGAAAACGTCACCATTTCATCAATTTCCGCTATTTTGTTTCATTTCATCTACAGCCCATCCCGCTAATACATAATACATGCATTAGCAAAGGAATGTGTGTCAAATACCATGGGAAGCTGACAACGTTCAGTATTGCTCAGCTTATCTCACACTACAGAATAAAGCCCGGAGGGGAAACTTGGCAAGCAATTTATACATGAACCATATCATTGATCTAAGATCACTTCATCTGCTCAGTAAAAAGGCTCTGTACAAGACAGTACATGAAGCTAGCTTATCATACATCTGACCCAAGTCACTCCCATCACAAATGCTGCTTTTAAAATTAAGATACACGACACAATGTCTTTACAAACGCAATTGTTATTTCACTGAGAAGTAATGGGTGGTCAAACATTGCTAAATGATGTCTATGGTTTGATTTTAATCTCTAATGCTGCTTTGGGGCAGGGGGGTCACTAGGGTTGGTGTCACCCGGTGCGGAAACTCATGGTGTCACCCCCCTGGATTTCCTACAATACAATGCCAAACAGATTCCTTAGTAATGCCAGTTAGATGGCCTATTAACTATGCCACACACAGGAGCCCCATAAATTATGCCACACCAGAGCCCCATAAATTATGCCACACACAGGAGCCACATAAATTATGCCACACCAGAGCCCCACTATTTATGCCTCACCTCTGCCCAATTAATTATGCCACACAAAAGAGTCCTTCAATTACGCCACACAAAAGAATCCCTTAATTATGCCACACATGGGGCCCAATAAATATGCCACACACAAGCGCCCCATAATTATGCACACATGGGACCGCCATTAATTATGCAACACACAGGAGCCCCACGAGGTGACAATTGTACAATTATAGATACCAGTAATATTGTGCCAGTCAGAGCCCAGTAATATTGTGCCAGTCAGATACCAGTAATATTGTGCCATTCAGATACCAGTAATATTGTGCCAGTCAGAGCCCAGTAATATTGTGCCAGTCAGATACCAGGAATATTATGCCATTCAGAGCCCAGTAATATTGTGCCAGTCATATACCAGTAATATTGTGCCAGTCAGATACCAGTAATATTGTGTCAGTCAGAGCCCAAAAATATTGTGCCACTCAGAGCCCAGTAATATTGTGCCAGATACCAGGAATATTGTGTCATTCAGATACCAGGAATATTGTGCCAGTCAGAGCCTAATAATATTGTGCCAGTCAGAGCCCAGTAATATTGTGCCACTCATGGCCCAGTAATATTGTGCCACTCAGAGCCCAGTAATATTGTGCCAGTCAGATACCAGGAATATTGTGTCATTCAGAGACCAGTAATATTATGCCACTCAGAGCCCAGTAATATTGTGCCAGTCAGATACCAGGAATATTGTGCCAGTAAGAGCCAAGTAATATTGTGCAGTCAGAGCCCAGTAATATTGTGCCATTCAGAGACCAGTAATATTGTGCCAGTCAGATACCAGTAATATTGTGCCAGTCAGAGCCCAGTAATATTGTGCCAGTCAGAGCCCAGTAATATTGTGCCAATCAGAGTTCAGTACTATTGTGCCAGTCAGATACCAGTAATATTGTGCCACTCAGAGCCCTGTAATATTGTGCCATTCAGAGCCCAGTAATATTGTGCCAGTCAGAGCCCAGTAACATTGTGCCAGTCAGAGCCCAGTAATATTATGCCATTCAGAGCCCACTAATATTGTGCCAGTCAGATACCAGTAATATTGTGCCAGTCAGATACCAGGAGTATTGTGCCAGTCAGATACCAGTAATATTGTGCCAGTCAGATACCAGTAATATTGTGCCAGTCAGAGCCCATTAATATTGTGCCAGTCAGAGTTCAGTACTATTGTGCCAGTCAGAGTTCAGTACTATTGTGCCAGTCAGATACCAGTAATATTGTGCCACTCAGAGCCCAGTAATATTGTGCCACTCAGAGCCCAGTAATATTGTGCCATTCAGAGCCCAGTAATATTGTGCCAGTCAGAGCCCAGTAATATTATGCCATTCAGAGCCCAGTAATATTGTGCCAGTCAGATACCAGTAATATTGTGCCAGTCAGAGCCCAGTAATATTATGCCATTCAGAGCCCAGTAATATTGTGCCAGTCAGATACCAGTAATATTGTGCCAGTCAGATACCAGGAGTATTGTGCCAGTCAGATACCAGTAATATTGTGCCAGTCAGATGCAAGTAATATTGTGCCAGTCAGAGCCCAGTAATAGTGTGCCAGTCAGAGCCCAGTGATATTGAGCCAGATACCAGTAATATTGTGCCATTCAGATGCCCAGTAATATTGTGCCGTTCAGATACCAGTAATATTGTGCTAGTCAGAGCCCAGTAATATTGTGCCATTCAGAGTTCAGTACTATTGTGCCAGTCAGATACCAGTAATATTGTGCCAGTCAGAGCCCAGTAATATTGTGCCATTCACAGCCCAGTAATATTCAGTCAGATACCAGTAATATTGTGCCACTCAGAGCCCAGTAATATTGTGCCATTCAGAGCCCAGTAATATTGTGCCAGTCAGAGCCCAGAAATATTGTGCCAGTCAGAGCCCAGTAATATTATGCCATTCAGAGCCCAGAAATATTGTGCCAGTCAGATACCAGGAATATTGTGCCAGTCAGATACCAGTAATATTGTGCCAGTCAGATGCCAGTAATATTGTGCCAGTCAGAGCCCAGTAATAGTGTGCCAGTCAGAGCCCAGTGATAGAGAGACAGATACCAGTAATATTGTGCCATTCAGATGCCCAGTAATATTGTGCCATTCAGATACCAGTAATATTGTGCCAGTCAGAGCCCAGTAATATTGTGCCAGTCAGAGCCCAGTGATAGTGTGCCAGATACCAGTAATATTGTGCCAGTCAGATACCAGTAATATTGTGCCAGTCAGAGCCCAGTAATAGTGTGCCACTCAGATACCAGTAATATTATGCCAGTCAGAGGCCAGTAATATTGTGCCAGTCAGAGCCCAGCAATATTGTGCCAGTCAGATACCAGTAATATTGTGACAGTCAGAGCCCAGTAATAGTGTGCCAGTCAGAGCCCAGTGATAGTGAGCCAGATACCAGTAATATTGTGCCATTCAGATGCCCAGTAATGTTGTGCCATTCAGATACCAGTAATATTGTGCCAGTCAGAGCCCAGTAATATTGTGCCATTCAGATACCAGTAATATTGTGCCAGTCAGAGCCCAGTAATATTGTGCCAGTCAGAGCCCAGTGATAGTGTGCCAGAGACCAGTAATATTGTGCCAGTCAGATACCAGAAATATTGTGCCAGTCAGAGCCCACTAATATTGTGCCAGTCAGAGCCCAGGAATATTGTGCCAGTCAGATACCAGGAATATTGGGCCAGTCAGAGCCCAGTAATATTGTGCCAGTCAGATACCAGGAATATTGGGCCAGTCAGAGCCCAGGAATATTGTGCCAGTCAGAGCCCAGTAATATTGTTCCAGTCAGAGCCCAGGAATATTGTGCCAGTCAGATACCAGGAATATTGTGCCAGTCAGAGCCCAGTAATATTGTGCCAGTCGATACCAGGAATATTGTGCACCCTTCCCCATCACTTACCGAATGGCTGCTGCTCCCCGGACATACGCCTCCTCCGTGCAGTCTTCCCTCCTGCACGGAGGAGGGAAACACAGTCACCGGATGTAACGTAATGTCCCATCCGGTCGCTGTGATTTTTTATTTCTTTTTCCGGCGGCCGCATCCAGCAAATGCAGCTGCCAGAAAGAAAAAAAAAGTTAACCAGTGCGGTGCGGGGGGTGCGGGCAGCACGGTGTCACCCCCGTTGGAGGTGTCACCCGGTGCTCTCCTCACCCCCCGCACCCTCCTCAGGACGCCACTGCTTTGGGGGACTGAATTTTATCATGTGCAGCTTGCTCAATGATAGAGATAGATTTTGCACATTTTCCTAATCATTTTACTTGCTTTGGGAAGATTCCAACCATATGTACATGGTTGCTGATTGCATATCTCTCATCATTTCAAATCTCCAAAGAAGAACACATTTATATTTAGCTGATGGTGCTATAGTGGAACATATTCAGCAACTTTGGGAATTATGTTTGTTGTTTGGTAAATCATTTAGAATATGGATAAAGGGTTAGCAGAAGAAAGATTTGACCCACCTGAACCAAGATGATAAACAGCATGTCTGCTCTCTATTATTTGGAGCAAAGTGGCCTCAATGAGGTACTTTGTGGAGTCTTATCTGTCTCACATTCTGACATATAACTACCAGTACTTCATTATTATGTGTTGATACTGTAATGTAGTTTTATTAGCCATGTGAGAGAGGCTGTGCCAAACTTATCTTGAAACAAGTCCGGGTTTCCATTTGCACAAGCATTCAGAACTCACACATTTTTTTGTTACAGGAAAATAGTCTTCCCGTCGTTGTCAGGAGTTACATGATGCAGAGATGCCAGCTAGTCTCATATGTGACCAATGATACTAGAATCTCAATGGCCGAGGTCATCGAAATTTAAAATTTGGCCCACGAAATGGAAGTGACAGCCTTAATTTTCTTTTTCATACTTCAGCCTCCTAGTTCCCTAGTATAATTCTTACCTATTTTTTTCTCTCGTCTATTAGCTAAGGTAAGAGCACTATAGACTGCTTTGTGTGCCCAGTATATAGCAGGTGATATTAGGTTCTCACCCTACTGAGATTACCTTGACATGGCGGGTGATCTTAATTATGATTTGGTCAATTCATTTAACACAAATCACTCATTTATATTATGTTAACACAATTGCTGCCAACTTTATTAGGGTGAGAAGCACAGGTCTTTTTTAAAAAAAATGTATTACCTATTTTTAAGGTTCAGTCCCGCAGGAGCAATGGGACAATATGTGTCTTTAATTACTATGTAATTAGTAAAAATAAAATAAAATACTATGTAAAATAAAAATATCCCTTCATAGAGATAGCCTATCGATACACAACAAGAAGCATGTTTAAAAAAACACAAGCCCTATGTACGGTTTGCATATGTTTCTATCCTTTCCCATCAACTCCAAACTCAACGTATAAGAAAACATACAATTTATGGCTACATTCCCCCATGACATATCTGTGTCCAAATACAATGTTGGACGGATTGTTTTGTAATGTTGGAATTTATTGTTACATTTCTTTATGTGGACGAGAAGTCTATGCATTATAATCTAGTGGTGTATTGAAGTCAGATATCTCTAGAAAAAAACCTTTTTGTTAGTTTTTATTGAATAATTTAGTCATTCATTTTTTTTTTTGACAAACAGAGAATACATGCATTTAGGATTTAAAACATGAAACCAATGTATTGTAAAATTAGAATAAATATTTTCAGTGTCATCCATAGTGCACATGTACAGTATTCATTCTCCAGTGTAAAGTGGGACATTTGGGGGAATGTCCATGTAGTGTTATTATTAATGTAATGACGTTTAGATTCATTTCCATTAATATCAGTGTGCTGCATTTATAGCAGAAACTATACATTGAGCCTGAGTTTACTGGAGCTTTCTACCCTTTCATAGAGAGCTTTGTGCCATAGGAATAGGAAAGATTGTAACTTGACATATAGGATATTCTAAGGCAAGCTGCCCCAGAAAATGGCTCGGGCCTGCTTTTTGAAACACACTTCTAGACCATAGGAATAGAAGACAGGTGAATTGCGGTACAGGATCTGATGCCAGCTTCCCAAGAGAATTCCTAGGTAGCATAATCAGGGGAAGGGACTCTTCATCGTGGCTGCTTCCGCACAGCCGCTTCACCGCCGACTCTACACAGCAAGACAGATCGTCGCTGGAGATTTCATCGCGGGACATTTCATCGCTAAAGGTAAGTATTTTAGCTATTTTACTTTGGTTAGAATTAGGGTTTAGGGGGATAGAATTAGGGTTTAGGGGGTTAATTTTAGTATTAGGGCTCGGGGGTTAGTATTAGGGTTAGTATTAGGGTTAGTATTAGGGTTAGTATTAGGGTTTAGGGGGTTCATTTTAGTATTAGGGCTCGGGGGTTAGTATTAGGGGTCGGGGTTAGTATTAGGGTTAGTATTAGGGTTTAGGGGGTTAATTTTTGTATTGAGGTTAATTTTAGTGTTAGTATTGGGGTTTAGTGTTTAGTGTTAGTATTGGGGTTTGGGAATCATTTATTAGGGGGGTAGGCTCTTACATAGCCGCGGCCTCGATGAAACGGTCACGTTATTCTTCATTGCTGACAGTTCAGCGTTCTAACTGCCGCGCTGAACTGTCAGCGATGAAGATGCGGCGCGGAAGTGTCCTAGACCCGCATAATCATATTAGCAGATGATGCCCGTACAGGCATACTGCCTAATGCGGAATTTCTAAAACCAACTTGGACCTCTTGACTTGCGAAGTGCCTTGGTGGAAAAGGGTTGCAAGGAATTCACTTTATCAAAGAACTGGTAGATTACTGTCTCCTTAAATTGGGGTTTGACTTTGCCTATGAGTATGTGCCGCAGCGGCATGGGGTGTCGTGAGAAATTTGCCTTTCTTTTAAAAGATTGGGTGTTTTCTGAGCAAGGTTTGGAGTTTTTAAGCAGCGGTCCTGTGAGATGAATCCTTCTTGCAGTACAATATTCTAGATATCTCCCGCCGAACAGCATTCTACAGAGCGAAACAACGATCTCTATAATTCTAGAATTCTTGTTTCTATGATTCCTTTTTTTTTTACTCCTCCTTGCCTTCACCATCTTCTGAGGGGGATGGGACGGTTCATCACGGCTACATTAACGCAGCCACTTCGCCATCCCCTCTCACGCAATGGCCAGTTCATCACGGGATCGCTGAAGGTGAGTATTATTAATAGGGATTAATTTTAGCATTAGGGTTCATGGGGGGGTTAGGTATTAGGGTTCGGGGGGTAGCATTAGTATTAGGGTTAATTTAAGTATTAGGGTTCGTGGGGGGGTTAGGTATTAGGGTTCGGGGGGTAGCATTAGTATTAGGGTTAATTTAAGTATTAGGGTTCGTGGGGGTGGTTAGGTATTAGGGTTCGGGGGGTAGCATTAGTATTAGGCTTCATTTTAGTATTAGGGTTTGTGGGGGGTTAGGTATTAGGGTTTGGTGGTAGCATTAGTATTAGGGTTAATTTTAGGGTTCAGCAGGGTTAATTTTAGTATTAGGGTTCAGGGAGGTAATTTTAGTATTAGGGATTGGGGGGAGTTAATTTTAGTATTAGGGTTCAAGAGGGTCACTTTTATGAGGGGGTTAATTTATTAGGGGGGTTAATTTATTGGGGGGTGTACTTTTGTAAGAGCTGATAGTTTACATTGCCGCAATGAATCGGCCGCGTTCAAACTGATGCGATGAACTGTCAGAAGTGAAGCAGCTGTGAAGAAGTGTCCTAGACCCCTTCTAAGGAATATGAATTAAAGTCTTTCAGAGGCCAGTGCAGGATTAATACTATTAATACCATTAAATACACACGCTTCTCTGCATTGTATGGATTTGACGGAACGTCGACTAATTTATTTAGAAGTAATTTGTTGAAAACAAAATACTTTTAATCACAACGCATTCACTTTTTAATTTTAAAATCTAGCTGCGCAATGAATGTAAAATGCAATTTTCGCTCTGTGTGTCAAGGCTGGGCGGGGGACAAATTTTGCTTCCATGCAGCATATTTGATCTGGCAGAATATAAATGGTCACAGGGCATATTAGCTATTTTACTTTGGCCGTCTGCCATGACAGTCAGATGTATGCTGCCTTGGATTAATCACTTCTGCAAGAGCAGCTACTACTTCCTGTTTCAAAGAGCCAACAAGAATACTTTATTTTTCTTCTCTCAATGCATATTTACAAGTCAAAACTTTCCACTTTCTTAACTCCTCTGTGGTATTTGTAAATGTTATTTTGCTGCCTCTTATTAGGCCGCTCACAAGCTTTTATGATAAATATGGTTATAAATTTAAACGACTGAGTGTTGCTAATGACAGACTTGCTTTGATACTGAGTCACTGAGAATCCCCTTTGATTGTTAATTGCATGGTGTTCTGACAGTGCACTGACTAAGAGTGAAACTACTAAGCTACAAATGTAATGCTAAACCTTACCACAGAGAACGTTTTTTTGCTGGTTTCAAAATGAGTCTCCTTATTTGACTAGAATGATTAGCCGCTAAGATATTCAATTTGTTTTTCCACTTATTGGGGTGAAATAGTGATACCCGGGCTGACCGCTCAAACAGAAAATTAACATATGTCATTTATTTTCTGTGAGTATTTAAAAGCCACCTATCCCCCATCTTTTATGTTGGTGGGATGCCGAGAGATGGCTCAGGGACTTGCTAGTGAAAGCTTAGCATACAGCGTGCAGGGAGGAAACAGTCATGGTCTCAAGCAACAAGGTGAGTATCGAGATCATCCTAACAGATGATCTCTCACACTCTCTCAATGCATGCTGTCTGATCCAGCATACAGGAAGTGAGATCCCATTGATGCCCTGCATGCTGGATTATTTGGAGGCAGAGAGACATAGGCAAGTTGTTTAGAGTTTAAGATGGCTCAGACAATTTGGGGACAAATATGACACAATGAGGCTGTTTGGGGACAAATATTGCAATTAGAGGCTGTTTGGGGGCAAAGATGGAACAGAGAGACTATTCGGGTGCCAATAGCACAGAGCATTTGTTTGGGGCTAAGATAGCACAGACAAGATGTTTGGTGGTAAACCTTGCACTGCCGAACATGTTGCTTGTTAAAGTCGGCGGGGGGGGGGAGAGGCCCATGGCAATTTTTGCACTGGGGCCCTGTGGTTCCTAGCTATGCCTCCTGACAGCATGCCTACAATTAAAGGGAAAGTGTCCCAAAAATATTTTTAGATATGTACTGCACCAAGTAACGACAATGATCGGTCTTATCTGGGGGGTTTTTCTTATGCCGAGCCAAGCAACTGAATATAAATTGTAAAAGTTATTGTAGTTCTCATAGCAACAGTCATGGCTATCTCTCTAAGCGCCTGCTTCTTGTGCTGCACCTTCCCGCATTGAAAGAGCGGAATTCAACAGAGGTTGATTCCACTGTAATGGCAGCACTTTCTCAGGGAGCAGCGTGAACATTTTCACACGTGAGAAACCATCCACCTTCCTTTGTACTTTCTCTCTCGTTGACATCCCACGATTTTAGGGGCCCCTGTGAAATTGTGTTAAGTATGAAACTGCAGGACAAAATAAGTACATTTCACATATGTATTAAAAGCAAGTACAACAAACAGGAAATAAGCTAGATGGAACTGCCCCTTTAAAAGTTAGCCGGCTCGTGATGCTAATGGATTTTACTCATATCAGCTCATGATTCGGTGTCACTTCCTTCTCTTTCTAACAAGGTTATATGCATTCAATGCACGAAAGGCTCATGGACACAAAATGGTTGTCTGTTGATCCTATTTTCTTGCTTCAAGTCAAAATATTTTTTCAACTAATATAAGGAAAGGTAAATGGGATCATGATGGGAGTTTACTTTTATTGTTGGAATTACCTCAACTGAAAAGAATGACTTAGTAAGCTTGCCTTAAGTCTGGGATCAGATGTTAGCTGCCGATAATGCTCTGTTGCATGATGCTCTGGATGTGGTGAAAATACACAGATTATTTCAAATTCCTCTCATTCTCCCCTTGGATCTTTATATTTAGCGAAAAGAAACCTCAAACTTGTATTAGATACCTTTAGTTACACAAGCGTAACATATGTCCCAAATGTTTTCCCTTGGGAACACTGGGAACGCCGGGGGCGTGGTTTGAGGGGGTGGGGCTGACAGCACTGCCACAAATGGGGGGAATGGAGTAACACTAACATCTTAAAGCTCAATTTATTAAAGATTGGTTATTCGCATTCTAAATCTGTACTTATTTAATTTACTCATAAATATCAGGTTTGCAGCATATACTGGTGCTCCCACTCAGGAAAACTATTGCAAAAAATTATATGGAGTAATATTGCTTAAAGGACCACTGTGACTTGAAAATTCCCTAGCATATTAAAGCTCAGTTTATTAAAGATTGATTATTCACATTCTAAATCTGTACTTAATTAATTTACTCCTAAATATCAGGTTTGCAGCATATACTGGTCCTTCCACTCAGGAAAAGTATCGCAAAAAAAAAAAAAATGCAAATGATAACTATTCTTGCCCAAATGATAACTATACTTGCAATGTGCACATGCATAAACTGAATAGGAGCCTGTACAGAGAACACATTCACAGGCTTTTTCCCACCAAGGGTATAACTAGAGTGGTCAGATCTTCCATAGAACTATAACATGCTAAAAGGCAGTGTGTGTGTGTGTGTGTCCAAGGGGAACCAATTGAAATACAAAGGAGTGAATTCCATACTATCTTGATTAATTTACTGATTTCCTTCTAAACACATATTGATTATACATTATGCTGAGCAGCGTTATGTATCCTTCCCCAAAAAAATGGCCGAGCATATGTAAATTTGCATGAAATCAGGAGTAGGAGGAGGTATGCTGAGATCTATTTAATTTAATAATAAAAACATGCTAACAATTATGTTGTGATTGAGTCGAAAATAGCCCTAATTTGGCTACTCAATTTTTGGCAAGATGATTTTGTAATCAGTTCGGGGATTACGCCCTATGAACCTTATGGCTTCGCCCCCTACTCAATCTTTGCTGAAATCAACCAAATCTGACACGAAATCGGCTAAAACATACGAATGTTGGCCATTTTAGCGCTCCAGTTCAGAGGAGTTCAGAGCTCAAAATTTTGGGACGAAAATCACACATTTTCATGCATATTTGGCAGCACTTACTGAGTAGGTCGAAATTTGGGCTAATCTGATAAGCGAAGGGATCTAAAGTGATCTGGAACTCTGAGCTCAGAGTTTCTCAAAGAATCAACCCTTAAATCTTTCACTTGAATTGCAAAACATCTCAGCTGCATGAAAGATACAAAATCAAAAACAAACTCCACATACATACTATAGGTAACACAAATAAAAAAAAAAACATGACATAATAAAACCAACAACATTTTTTTTTTTTTTTAGTCCTTTCACTAAAGCTAGAATGAGTCATTGCAATCCTATGACTGTCTAGGCATTTTTCCAGCCAGAGATTATAGAAAAAAAAACTTTGACAAAGAAAACCTTCAGCTCTCTGCTAAACATAACACCAGGTAACAAGGATGACTAGTCTGTTTATTTAATATTGCAGCACAAATGTAATTGAGCACAAAGTGAGCCAATAGGAAGCTGCAAATCCAGTGGGTGAAGCTATTTTTTTTTTTAGGTCTATGTCTAATTTGTTTTCCTTTAATCCCTTTGGAATTTTTCTTAGAACTGTTATATTACCCGCTTTTACGTGGTATTTATATGTTTTTCTTTATCTGTTGGATAAAGGCTGAGCGATGGACGTTATTAGACGGAGATTGTGCGGGTCAGGTGTGTACTGCTTTGTGGCCAAGTAAATACTTTCTAGGATTTTGCTTCAGTTTATTGCAGCAAATTTTAAAAGTTCGATAGTATGGGGTGGACCAACTCGGAGTTTATTGGGTGCGGCCAACGTACCTCCCAACATTTTCAGTGCCCAAAGTGGGATGTTTTGGTTTAGTGGAGTGTTTGGGGTTGTAGACATGGGAGCTGTGAACAATTTTGGGTAACTTTGCAATCTAGAGATAACCAATTGTGTAACGAGTGAAGTCAATTAGAACATAAACAATAATTATTTACATAAACTAATTTCCTGCAGATTAAACGATGCATATGAATGCTATAGTACATGCCAAGATTGACACCTGCTTGGGAAAGAAGGACTTTCCCTCCAAAACAGGGCTCTTTGGGAGCTCTGATCCAATGAAACCTGTTAGAAATTGGTTGTTCAAACACAATTGTGAGAGTGTAGGGTTGCCACCTGGGTTTTTTTTTAAGCCATCGCATATACCTATAGACAGCAGGGATAATGGCTTAGGCAAAAAAACGAGACTTGGATAAATATCATAAGATCTGCCAGCAGTAAATTACATTGTCAGTTGGGTTTTAATAGACTGAAAAGAATTAATGTTGGAAAGCTGCTCATGTAGATCTAGATCTATGACATTTTAACTGACCTAATAAAAAATACTACTGTTACAATAGAATGTCTGGACAGAAATGGCCATTTGTAGACGTAATCGAGAATTCTAATGTTTCTAAGAATGTTTAATCATTTTTTTTATTAATTATTGTTTTATTATACTTCTGACTCTATCTCCTGCACTCTTTTTTTTAGATATACCGATGCTTTGCTTGTCTAGATGATCATTAAAAGCTTTAACAATGTACTTAAATTCATATATCTTTACAGCTGACTGGATTATGGTCACAAGTGTACAAATAAGTATATTTGTATACTGGTATAGAGAAAGTTAGAACCATTTTGAGTGATGAGCTATATACTTTATGTATATTTCATGTGCCTGTCATTTTGGTATGGTTATATGCTAATATTATCTTGTGTATATTTTGTCAAATAAATCTGCCAGTGTACAGTGGGGGATAGGATGGATCATCACGGCTGCTTCTATGCAGCCGCTTCCCCGTGACCTCTCACGCATCTGCCATTTCATCGAGTCACAGGTCATCACAGGACAAGTCATCGCAGGATCGCATACAAGGTTAGTATGATTGGTATTAAGGTTTAGGATTAGTATTAGTGGTTAGTATTAGCGTTTGGGATTAGTATTAGTATTAGGACTTAGTATTAGGGTTAGAATTAGGACTTAATATTAGTAATTAGTATTGGGGTCCGTGTTAGTATTAGGACTTAGTATTAGTAGATAGTGATGGTGTCCAGGATTAGTATTAGGACTTAGTATTAGTAGTTATGGTTGGGGTTCGGGGTTAGTATTAGGACTTAGTATTAGTAGTTACGGTTGGGGTTCGGGGTTAGTATTAGGACTTAGTATTAGTAGTTACGGTTGGGGTTCGGGGTTAGTATTAGGACTTAGTATTAGTAGTTACGGTTGGGGTTCGGGGTTAGTATTAGGACTTAGTATTAGTAGTTACGGTTGGGGTTCGGGGTTAGTATTAGGACTTAGTATTAGTAGATAGTGATGGTGTCCAGGATTAGTATTAGGACTTAGTATTAGTAGTTATGGTTGGGGTTCGGGGTTAGTATTAGGACTTAGTATTAGTAGTTACGGTTGGGGTTCGGGGTTAGTATTAGGACTTAGTATTAGTAGATAGTGATGGTGTCCAGGATTAGTATTAGGACTTAGTATTAGTAGTTATGGTTGGGGTTCGGGGTTAGTATTAGGACTTAGTATTAGTAGTTACGGTTGGGGTTCGGGTTTAGTATTAGGACTTAGTATTAGTAGTTACGGTTGGGGTTCGGGGTAAGTATTAAGACTTAGTATTAGTAGTTACGGTTGGGGATCGGGGTTAGTATTAGGACTTGGTATTAGGAGTCATTATTGTGGTTCGGGATTAATATTGGGGTTTAGAATTAGGAGTCATTATTGGGGTTCGGGGGGTTGGTATTGGGGTTATATAGTGTTTAGTGGGTTACTGTTAGGGCTTGGGGTAATCTTTAAGGGGGTAATTACTGTATTTGTAAATGCTGAACTGTCAGTGGTGATGAACAGACCTAGACGCTGTATAGATACTGGACTCAAACATGCAATAATTATGTTAAATCACTTCTCCATCAGGCAGTGTGAGTCCAGTACAGTCACTTTATGTCATGATATATGGGGCTATTCACTAAAAGGTGAGTTGCAGGTGAGTTGAGGCGAGATCAACGTAACAATGTAGCTATACATTGTGCAGGGACAATCCTGGTGAGTTTGCATAGTGGGGGAAACTCGCCAGGTGTGTCCCTGCACAATGTATAGCTAAACATACCTGCAACTCATTTTTTAGTGACTAGACCTCATAAAGTATAGCACTATCTGATCCAGATATTTCACTTCCTTTGTCAATCTCTATGGTTCTCCCTTGAACACATGATGCAGATTATTACATGCAGCCCGACGTGAGGCTAAGTGTGCCATTATATCATCTACATCTGTGATTCCATCGCCAACGGCACATTCATGCCCACTGTTTAGCACACACCTAAGGCTTTCTGCCCACCCATTTATTCCCCCGTTACTCGTATTTTAGATTTGTCAGCAAATACTGGTTTAAATTGTTGGATGCCTGTGTCTGTGGGGGAATCCAATACCACAGAGGTCCATTTTCTATTATCCAATTAAAGATACAGAACTTGTTGACAAGCATTTCTTGCCAAGTAGAATTTGGCTAGTCGTAGTTTCTCCCCGTTACCAGTTCATGCAGTGGTGTATCATGGTTTTGTGCTGCCCTAGGCAGAGAAAATTCGGCCACCCCCCCACCCACGTTCCACATCTATGACATGCCCCATCACTCACACTGCACACCCATGGCATGCCCCATCACAACATTACATGCCCCATCACCCACATTGCACACACATTAAATGCCCCATCACCCCATTACATGCCCCATCACCCAGATTGCACACACTTTAAATGCCCAATCACCCCATTACAAGACCCCATCACCCACATTTGCATACATAGTAATTGCCCCATCACCCCAACACATGACACCATCACCCTCATTACATACCCCCACCACGTCCATTACATGCCCCTATCCCCCCGATTAAATGGAGATAAAGCTTGATGAATGGTGGGGGAGGGAGCAAAAATGTGCAAAAAAAAATGTGGGCAAAGTGCCGCCCTCTGGCAAAGTGCCGCCCTCTGGCAAAGTGCCGCCCTCTGGCAAAGTGCCGCCCTCTGGCAAAGTGCCGCACTCTGGCAAAGTGCCGCCCTAGGCGAGTGCCTTATTTGCCTTGTGGAAAATACACTACTGAGTTCATGCCATATCACAAACATGAAGTGAAATTAGTTACTCATCCCTGGGTTAAAAGAATAATGTTGTTGTTTTTTTTTAAAAAAACATGTTTACACTGATAGCAAAGTGTCTGCTTAATGTCATGTATCCCTAAACATTACTCATTAAGTTGCGTAAATAAGAAACTGTATCTGACTGTTTTCATCTCTATGCATTAGTTCACTGACAAAATATATATTACATTGTTGTTGTCATGATAGCAAGCACTAAACACTGTACACAGGAATTTCAGTAAAATACTATCACTGTACCAATACATCTTACAGCTTGGTCCTAAATGACTTTAAAAAAAAAAAAAGAGAGAAATCTAATCTTCCAAATTGGCCGGGTGCTTTTAGCTTCACCGTGAGTCAGAGGGATCATGTTCTGTTTTGTTATTTTCTCTCCCAGTCATTTGAACTAATTGAGTCAAATGATACAGTGTCATTTGACTTACAGTACGCCACGTCCTCCGAAATACTCTCTATTGGTGAACTGTTCGGGCCGGAACCTTTAGCTTTGCTTATTCACGTCAAGGAGCAAATCACTAGAGCGGAGACCGGGATCTGTCGCTACAAAACAACTTGGTCTTTTTTTTAATAACACAAGTGTCTAAGTCATTTTAAAAGCTGTTTATAGGGACACTTGATAATGAGTCTATCTGTAGAATTAGGTGTTTTATTAGGCAGCAAGCCCATTGAAAATAGACCAGGCATAGCCAACAGAAGGCACTAGGGAATAGAAGCTCTAGATAAATATGTAAAACATACAGGCAGTAGGAATACAATTAGGTAGGTGGACTTGGCTTTAGGGACTGTATCCCCTAAACATTGTTTGCACTGTGAATGTAGATAATTGATAATGATCTATACATTGTGTTAGCAAAATTGCAAGCAAATACCTAAATTAGGAGAAAAATGTGTTTTAAATGTGTCTGTGAAATCTCCTACTTATGGCATCACCTGTGGCCTGATATGCAAATTAACTGCTTTCAAGTGGCAATTTGCATATCAAGTCACAAGTGATGTCATAAACTGAAGACTCCAACAGGCACATTTAATACACATTTTTCTTCTAATTTAGTAATTTATTTTCAATTCTGCCAGCACAGTGTATGTTTCTATTCTCTACATTCACAGAACCAATGGCAGGTTCATCTGAATCGGGGCTTCCATCCTTACCCTGATGGGTGTTCATTAGATTTTGACACTTTTTGGCAATCTTAGGCGGTTCTTCTACACAAACCCTTTGTGAACACCCCGGTCAATAAACCCCTGTGGGCATCTGACTTGCCCTTACATGGGCAGTGATACAAGGGCTGCCACCTCCCCATGTCAAAACTGTTTATCCAGCATATGGTTCCACATGTAGTCAGCAGAAAGATCTCAATTATAGACGGAATAAGCTTATCTCTAGATAAGCCTTTAATAAGAAGGTTGGAAAGTATTTGGAGTGATACTCCTATGAAGTTCAGATGCAATCCCCATTTCTTCCAGAAGTAAACGACTGCCAGGCTGCTATGTCATAGGGGCTATTCAATAAAAGGTGAGTTTCAGGTGAGGTGAGTTGCAGGCGACATGAACATTCCAATTTAGCGATACATTGTGCATTGCAAACCTGGTGAGTTTGCATAGTGAGGGGAACTTCCCAGGTTTGTCCTTGCACAATGTATAGATACACTGGTGACATGAAATGTTCCTCTCACCTCAACTCATCTCAGCTCACCTCAACTCACCTGCAACTTAACTCACCTACAACTCACCTTTTAGTGGTATAAACCCCATAGAGCTGCTCCATGACTTTGCGAATGCTGATTTGTGAGTGGCAACAGTGATGCCGAACCTTTCTAGTGGAAGTAGAGATATGCAAAGGAGATTATTATCTCCTACCCTGCTATTGGCTGTGTGCAGCATGACTGATGTGCACACACACCAATGACGGAGCAATTCAATCCATGAGACGCAAATGGCTTCCTCTGGGATTTAGTTCATCTTTAAAGGGACTCTGCTGACCTAAACATTGCTTATACTGTGAATGTCGAGAAAAACAAATTCTGGAAAATGGTCTATGCATTGTGTTAGCATTGCCAAGAGAAAAGTATAATTTAAATGTGTTTGTGGGGTCTGCTGTTTATGACATCACCTTGTGGCTTAATATGCAAATGTTTCCCATTGAAAAAGAAGTTCATTACCATATGAGGCCACAGGTGATGTCATAAACAGGAGACTCCACAGACACATTTAAAACATATTTTTCTCTTTAATGTGTCTTTGCTTGAAATTCTGCTAACACAATGTATGGATCATATTTCAGCTTTTTTTATTCTTTTCCTTCACAATATGAGCAATGTTTAGGTGATACAGTGCCTTTAAGATTAATTCAAATGTATGAGTATGAGTCACTAGATAAAATCAAATTAGATCAAACAATGTCACTGGCAGGACAGGTTCAGCAGTGGAGTCTCAGACATTGGTCAGAAGAGGTGGAACAGGTTCAGAGCCGAAGAGTACAGCGGTGGTCAGGACAGGTTCAGCAGTGGAGTCTCAGGCATTGGTCAGGAGAGATGGAACAGGTTCAGAGCCGAAGAGTACAGCGGTGGTCAGGACAGGTTCAGCAGTGGAGTCTCAGGCATTGGTCAGAAGAGGTGGAACAGGTTCAGAGCCGAAGAGTACAGCGGTGGTCAGGACAGGTTCAGCAGTGGAGTCTCAGACATTGGTCAGGAGAGGTGGAACAGGTTCAGAGCCGAAGAGTACAGCGGTGGTCAGGACAGGTTCAGCAGTGGAGTCTCAGACATTGGTCAGGAGAGATGGAACAGGTTCAGGGCCGAAGAGTACAGTGGTGGTCAGGACAGGTTCAGCAGTGGAGTCTCAGGCATTGATCAGGAGAGATGGAACAGGTTCAGGGCCGAAGAGTACAGCGGTGGTCAGGACAGGTTCAGCAGTGGAGTCTCAGGAATTGGTCAGGAGAGATGGAACAGGTTCAGGGCCGAAGAGTACAGCGGTGGTCAGGACAGGTTCAGCAGTGGAGTCTCAGGCATTGATCAGGAGAGATGGAACAGGTTCAGGGCCGAAGAGTCCCTTGGTGGTCAGGACAGGTTCAGCAGTGGAGTCTCAGACATTGGTCAGGAGAGATGGAACAGGTTCAGAGGCGAAGAGTCCAGCGGTGGTCAGGACAGGTTCAGCAGTGGAGTCTCAGGCATTGGTCAGGAGAGATGGAACAGGTTCAGGGCCGAAGAGTACAGCGGTGGTCAGGACAGGTTCAGCAGTGGAGTCTCAGACATTGGTCAGGAGAGGTGGAACAGGTTCAGGGCCGAAGAGTACAGCGGTGGTCAGGACAGGTTCAGCAGTGGAGTCTCAGACATTGGTCAGGAGAAATGGAACAGGTTCAGGGCCGAAGAGTACAGTGGTGGTCAGGACAGGTTCAGCAGTGGAGTCTCAGGCATTGGTCAGGAGAGGTGGAACAGGTTCAGGGCCGAAGAGTACAGCGGTGGTCAGGACAGGTTCAGCAGTGGAGTCTCAGGCATTGGTCAGGAGAGGTGGAACAGGTTCAGGGCCGAAGAGTCCAGTGGTGGTCAGGACAGGTTCAGCAGTGGAGTCTCAGACATTGGTCAGGAGAGATGGAACAGGTTCAGAGCCGAAGAGTACAGCGGTGGTCAGGACAGGTTCAGCAGTGGAGTCTCAGGCATTGGTCAGGAGAGGTGGAACAGGTTCAGGGCCGAAGAGTACAGCGGTGGTCAGGACAGGTTCAGCAGTGGAGTCTCAGGCATTGGTCAGGAGAGGTGGAACAGGATCAGAGGCGAAGAGTACAGCGGTGGTCAGGACAGGTTCAGGAGTGGAGTCTCAGACATTGGTCAGGAGAGATGGAACAGGTTCAGAGCCGAAGAGTACAGCGGTGGTCAGGACAGGTTCAGCAGTGGAGTCTCAGACATTGGTCAGGAGAGGTGGAACAGGTTCAGAGCCGAAGAGTACAGCGGTGGTCAGGACAGGTTCAGCAGTGGAGTCTCAGGCATTGGTCAGGAGAGATGGAACAGGTTCAGGGCCGAAGAGTACAGCGGTGGTCAGGACAGGTTCAGCAGTGGAGTCTCAGGCATTGGTCAGGAGAGATGGAACAGGTTCAGGGCCGAAGAGTACAGCGGTGGTCAGGACAGGTTCAGCAGTGGAGTCTCAGGCATTGGTAAGGAGAGATGGAACAAGTTCAGGGCCGAAGAGTACAGTGGTGGTCAGGACAGGTTCAGCAGTGGAGTCTCAGGCATTGGTCAGGAGAGATGGAACAGGTTCAGGGCCGAAGAGTACAGCGGTGGTCAGGACAGGTTCAGCAGTGGAGTCTCAGGCATTGATCAGGAGAGATGGAACAGGTTCAGAGCCGAAGAGTACAGCGGTGGTCAGGACAGGTTCAGCAGTGGAGTCTCAGGCATTGGTCAGGAGAGATGGAACAGGTTCAGGGCCGAAGAGTACAGCGGTGGTCAGGACAGGTTCAGCAGTGGAGTCTCAGACATTGGTCAGGAGAGGTGGAACAGGTTCAGAGCCGAAGAGTACAGCGGTGGTCAGGACAGGTTCAGCAGTGGAGTCTCAGGCATTGGTCAGGAGAGATGGAACAGGTTCAGGGCCGAAGAGTACAGCGGTGGTCAGGACAGGTTCAGCAGTGGAGTCTCAGGCATTGGTCAGGAGAGATGGAACAGGTTCGGAGGCGAAGAGTCCAGTGGTGGTCAGGACAGGTTCAGCAGTGGAGTCTCAGGCATTGATCAGGAGAGATGGAACAGGTTCAGGGCCGAAGAGTACAGCGGTGGTCAGGACAGGTTCAGCAGTGGAGTCTCAGGCATTGGTCAGGAGAGATGAAACAGGTTCAGGGCCGAAGAGTACAGCGGTGGTCAGGACAGGTTCAGCAGTGGAGTCTCAGGCATTGGTCAGGAGAGATGGAACAAGTTCAGGGCCGAAGAGTCCAGTGGTGGTCAGGACAGGTTCAGCAGTGGAGTCTCAGGCATTGGTCAGGAGAGATGGAACAGGTTCAGGGCCGAAGAGTACAGCGGTGGTCAGGACAGGTTCAGCAGTGGAGTCTCAGGCATTGATCAGGAGAGATGGAACAGGTTCAGAGCCGAAGAGTACAGCGGTGGTCAGGACAGGTTCAGCAGTGGAGTCTCAGGCATTGATCAGGAGAGATGGAACAGGTTCAGGGCCGAAGAGTACAGCGGTGGTCAGGACAGGTTCAGCAGTGGAGTCTCAGGCATTGGTCAGGAGAGATGGAACAGGTTCAAAGGCGAAGAGTCCCTTGGTGGTCAGGACAGGTTCAGCAGTGGAGTCTCAGGCATTGGTCAGGAGAGATGGAACAGGTTCAGGGCCGAAGAGTACAGCGGTGGTCAGGACAGGTTCAGCAGTGGAGTCTCAGGCATTGGTCAGGAGAGATGGAACAGGTTCAGGGCCGAAGAGTACAGCGGTGGTCAGGACAGGTTCAGCAGTGGAGTCTCAGGCATTGATCAGGAGAGATGGAACAAGTTCAGGGCCGAAGAGTACAGTGGTGGTCAGGACAGGTTCAGCAGTGGAGTCTCAGACATTGGTCAGGAGAGATGGAACAGGTTCAGGGCTGAAGAGTACAGCGGTGGTCAGGACAGGTTCAGCAGTGGAGTCTCAGGCATTGATCAGGAGAGATGGAACAGGTTCAGGGCCGAAGAGTACAGCGGTGGTCAGGACAGGTTCAGCAGTGGAGTCTCAGGCATTGGTCAGGAGAGATGGAACAAGTTCAGGGCCGAAGAGTACAGTGGTGGTCAGGACAGGTTCAGCAGTGGAGTCTCAGGCATTGGTCAGGAGAGATGGAACATGTTCAGGGCCGAAGAGTACAGCGGTGGTCAGGACAGGTTCAGCAGTGGAGTCTCAGGCATTGATCAGGAGAGATGGAACAGGTTCAGAGCCGAAGAGTACAGCGGTGGTCAGGACAGGTTCAGCAGTGGAGTCTCAGGCATTGGTCAGGAGAGATGGAACAGGTTCAGGGCCGAAGAGTACAGCGGTGGTCAGGACAGGTTCAGCAGTGGAGTCTCAGACATTGGTCAGGAGAGGTGGAACAGGTTCAGAGCCGAAGAGTACAGCGGTGGTCAGGACAGGTTCAGCAGTGGAGTCTCAGGCATTGGTCAGGAGAGATGGAACAGGTTCAGGGCCGAAGAGTACAGCGGTGGTCAGGACAGGTTCAGCAGTGGAGTCTCAGGCATTGGTCAGGAGAGATGGAACAGGTTCAGAGGCGAAGAGTCCAGTGGTGGTCAGGACAGGTTCAGCAGTGGAGTCTCAGGCATTGATCAGGAGAGATGGAACAGGTTCAGGGCCGAAGAGTACAGCGGTGGTCAGGACAGGTTCAGCAGTAGAGTCTCAGGCATTGATCAGGAGAGATGGAACAGGTTCAGGGCCGAAGAGTACAGCGGTGGTCAGGACAGGTTCAGCAGTGGAGTCTCAGGCATTGGTCAGGAGAGATGGAACAAGTTCAGGGCCGAAGAGTACAGTGGTGGTCAGGACAGGTTCAGCAGTGGAGTCTCAGGCATTGGTCAGGAGAGATGGAACAGGTTCAGGGCCGAAGAGTACAGCGGTGGTCAGGACAGGTTCAGCAGTGGAGTCTCAGGCATTTATCAGGAGAGATGGAACAGGTTCAGAGCCGAAGAGTCCCTTGGTGGTCAGGACAGGTTCAGCAGTGGAGTCTCAGGCATTGGTCAGGAGAGATGGAACAGGTTCAGGGCCGAAGAGTACAGCGGTGGTCAGGACAGGTTCAGCAGTGGAGTCTCAGGCATTGGTCAGGAGAGATGGAACAGGTTCAGGGCCGAAGAGTACAGCGGTGGTCAGGACAGGTTCAGCAGTGGAGTCTCAGGCATTGATCAGGAGAGATGGAACAAGTTCAGGGCCGAAGAGTACAGTGGTGGTCAGGACAGGTTCAGCAGTGGAGTCTCAGACATTGGTCAGGAGAGATGGAACAGGTTCAGAGCTGAAGAGTACAGCGTTGGTCAGGACAGGTTCAGCAGTGGAGTCTCAGGCATTGATCAGGAGAGGTGGAACAGGTTCAGAGCCGAAGAGTACAGCGGTGGTCAGGACAGGTTCAGCAGTGGAGTCTCAGACATTGGTCAGGAGAGGTGGAACAGGTTCAGAGCCGAAGAGTACAGCGGTGGTCAGGACAGGTTCAGCAGTGGAGTCTCAGGCATTGGTCAGGAGAGGTGGAACAGGTTCAGGGCCGAAGAGTACAGCGGTGGTCAGGACAGGTTCAGCAGTGGAGTCTCAGGCATTGATCAGGAGAGATGGAACAGGTTCAGGGCCGAAGAGTACAGCGGTGGTCAGGACAGGTTCAGCAGTGGAGTCTCAGGCATTGGTCAGGAGAGATGGAACAGGTTCAGGGCAGAAGAGTACAGCGGTGGTCAGGACAGGTTCAGCAGTGGAGTCTCAGGCATTGATCAGGAGAGATGGAACAGGTTCAGGGCCGAAGAGTACAGCGGTGGTCAGGACAGGTTCAGCAGTGGAGTCTCAGGCATTGGTCAGGAGAGATGGAACAGGTTCAGGGCCGAAGAGTACAGCGGTGGTCAGGACAGGTTCAGCAATGGAGTCTCAGGCATTGGTCAGGAGAGATGGAACAGGTTCAGGGCCGAAGAGTACAGCGGTGGTCAGGACAGGTTCAGCAGTGGAGTCTCAGACATTGGTCAGGAGAGGTGGAACAGGTTCAGAGCCGAAGAGTACAGCGGTGGTCAGGACAGGTTCAGCAGTGGAGTCTCAGGCATTGGTCAGGAGAGATGGAACAGGTTCAGGGCCGAAGAGTACAGCGGTGGTCAGGACAGGTTCAGCAGTGGAGTCTCAGGCATTGGTCAGGAGAGATGGAACAGGTTCGGAGGCGAAGAGTCCAGTGGTGGTCAGGACAGGTTCAGCAGTGGAGTCTCAGGCATTGATCAGGAGAGATGGAACAGGTTCAGGGCCGAAGAGTACAGCGGTGGTCAGGACAGGTTCAGCAGTGGAGTCTCAGGCATTGGTCAGGAGAGATGGAACAGGTTCAGGGCCGAAGAGTACAGCGGTGGTCAGGACAGGTTCAGCAGTGGAGTCTCAGGCATTGGTCAGGAGAGATGGAACAAGTTCAGGGCCGAAGAGTACAGTGGTGGTCAGGACAGGTTCAGCAGTGGAGTCTCAGGCATTGGTCAGGAGAGATGGAACAGGTTCAGGGCCGAAGAGTACAGCGGTGGTCAGGACAGGTTCAGCAGTGGAGTCTCAGGCATTGATCAGGAGAGATGGAACAGGTTCAGAGCCGAAGAGTACAGCGGTGGTCAGGACAGGTTCAGCAGTGGAGTCTCAGGCATTGATCAGGAGAGATGGAACAGGTTCAGGGCCGAAGAGTACAGCGGTGGTCAGGACAGGTTCAGCAGTGGAGTCTCAGGCATTGGTCAGGAGAGATGGAACAGGTTCAGGGCCGAAGAGTACAGTGGTGGTCAGGACAGGTTCAGCAGTGGAGTCTCAGGCATTGGTCAGGAGAGATGGAACATGTTCAGGGCCGAAGAGTACAGCGGTGGTCAGGACAGGTTCAGCAGTGGAGTCTCAGGCATTGATCAGGAGAGATGGAACAGGTTCAGAGCCGAAGAGTACTGCGGTGGTCAGGACAGGTTCAGCAGTGGAGTCTCAGGCATTGGTCAGGAGAGATGGAACAGGTTCAGGGCCGAAGAGTACAGCGGTGGTCAGGACAGGTTCAGCAGTGGAGTCTCAGACATTGGTCAGGAGAGGTGGAACAGGTTCAGAGCCGAAGAGTACAGCGGTGGTCAGGACAGGTTCAGCAGTGGAGTCTCAGGCATTGGTCAGGAGAGATGGAACAGGTTCAGGGCCGAAGAGTACAGCGGTGGTCAGGACAGGTTCAGCAGTGGAGTCTCAGGCATTGGTCAGGAGAGATGGAACAAGTTCAGGGCCGAAGAGTACAGTGGTGGTCAGGACAGGTTCAGCAGTGGAGTCTCAGGCATTGATCAGGAGAGATGGAACAGGTTCAGGGCCGAAGAGTACAGCGGTGGTCAGGACAGGTTCAGCAGTGGAGTCTCAGGCATTGATCAGGAGAGATGGAACAGGTTCAGGGCCGAAGAGTACAGCGGTGGTCAGGACAGGTTCAGCAGTGGAGTCTCAGGCATTGGTCAGGAGAGATGGAACAAGTTCAGGGCCGAAGAGTACAGTGGTGGTCAGGACAGGTTCAGCAGTGGAGTCTCAGGCATTGGTCAGGAGAGATGGAACAGGTTCAGGGCCGAAGAGTACAGCGGTGGTCAGGACAGGTTCAGCAGTGGAGTCTCAGGCATTTATCAGGAGAGATGGAACAGGTTCAGAGCCGAAGAGTCCCTTGGTGGTCAGGACAGGTTCAGCAGTGGAGTCTCAGGCATTGGTCAGGAGAGATGGAACAGGTTCAGGGCCGAAGAGTACAGCGGTGGTCAGGACAGGTTCAGCAGTGGAGTCTCAGGCATTGGTCAGGAGAGATGGAACAGGTTCAGGGCCGAAGAGTACAGCGGTGGTCAGGACAGGTTCAGCAGTGGAGTCTCAGGCATTGATCAGGAGAGATGGAACAAGTTCAGGGCCGAAGAGTACAGTGGTGGTCAGGACAGGTTCAGCAGTGGAGTCTCAGACATTGGTCAGGAGAGATGGAACAGGTTCAGAGCTGAAGAGTACAGCGGTGGTCAGGACAGGTTCAGCAGTGGAGTCTCAGGCATTGATCAGGAGAGGTGGAACAGGTTCAGAGCCGAAGAGTACAGCGGTGGTCAGGACAGGTTCAGCAGTGGAGTCTCAGACATTGGTCAGGAGAGGTGGAACAGGTTCAGAGCCGAAGAGTACAGCGGTGGTCAGGACAGGTTCAGCAGTGGAGTCTCAGGCATTGGTCAGGAGAGGTGGAACAGGTTCAGGGCCGAAGAGTACAGCGGTGGTCAGGACAGGTTCAGCAGTGGAGTCTCAGGCATTGATCAGGAGAGATGGAACAGGTTCAGGGCCGAAGAGTACAGCGGTGGTCATGACAGGTTCAGCAGTGGAGTCTCAGGCATTGGTCAGGAGAGATGGAACAGGTTCAGGGCAGAAGAGTACAGCGGTGGTCAGGACAGGTTCAGCAGTGGAGTCTCAGGCATTGATCAGGAGAGATGGAACAGGTTCAGGGCCGAAGAGTACAGCGGTGGTCAGGACAGGTTCAGCAGTGGAGTCTCAGGCATTGGTCAGGAGAGATGGAACAGGTTCAGGGCCGAAGAGTACAGCGGTGGTCAGGACAGGTTCAGCAATGGAGTCTCAGGCATTGGTCAGGAGAGATGGAACAGGTTCAGGGCCGAAGAGTACAGCGGTGGTCAGGACAGGTTCAGCAGTGGAGTCTCAGACATTGGTCAGGAGAGGTGGAACAGGTTCAGAGCCGAAGAGTACAGCGGTGGTCAGGACAGGTTCAGCAGTGGAGTCTCAGGCATTGGTCAGGAGAGATGGAACAGGTTCAGGGCCGAAGAGTACAGCGGTGGTCAGGACAGGTTCAGCAGTGGAGTCTCAGGCATTGGTCAGGAGAGATGGAACAGGTTCGGAGGCGAAGAGTCCAGTGGTGGTCAGGACAGGTTCAGCAGTGGAGTCTCAGGCATTGATCAGGAGAGATGGAACAGGTTCAGGGCCGAAGAGTACAGCGGTGGTCAGGACAGGTTCAGCAGTGGAGTCTCAGGCATTGGTCAGGAGAGATGGAACAGGTTCAGGGCCGAAGAGTACAGCGGTGGTCAGGACAGGTTCAGCAGTGGAGTCTCAGGCATTGGTCAGGAGAGATGGAACAAGTTCAGGGCCGAAGAGTACAGTGGTGGTCAGGACAGGTTCAGCAGTGGAGTCTCAGGCATTGGTCAGGAGAGATGGAACAGGTTCAGGGCCGAAGAGTACAGCGGTGGTCAGGACAGGTTCAGCAGTGGAGTCTCAGGCATTGATCAGGAGAGATGGAACAGGTTCAGAGCCGAAGAGTACAGCGGTGGTCAGGACAGGTTCAGCAGTGGAGTCTCAGGCATTGATCAGGAGAGATGGAACAGGTTCAGGGCCGAAGAGTACAGCGGTGGTCAGGACAGGTTCAGCAGTGGAGTCTCAGGCATTGGTCAGGAGAGATGAAACAGGTTCAAAGGCGAAGAGTCCCTTGGTGGTCAGGACAGGTTCAGCAGTGGAGTCTCAGGCATTGGTCAGGAGAGATGGAACAGGTTCAGGGCCGAAGAGTACAGCGGTGGTCAGGACAGGTTCAGCAGTGGAGTCTCAGGCATTGGTCAGGAGAGATGGAACAGGTTCAGGGCCGAAGAGTACAGCGGTGGTCAGGACAGGTTCAGCAGTGGAGTCTCAGGCATTGATCAGGAGAGATGGAACAAGTTCAGGGCCGAAGAGTACAGTGGTGGTCAGGACAGGTTCAGCAGTGGAGTCTCAGACATTGGTCAGGAGAGATGGAACAGGTTCAGGGCCGAAGAGTACAGCGGTGGTCAGGACAGGTTCAGCAGTGGAGTCTCAGGCATTGATCAGGAGAGATGGAACAGGTTCAGGGCCGAAGAGTACAGCGGTGGTCAGGACAGGTTCAGCAGTGGAGTCTCAGGCATTGGTCAGGAGAGATGGAACAAGTTCAGGGCCGAAGAGTACAGTGGTGGTCAGGACAGGTTCAGCAGTGGAGTCTCAGGCATTGGTCAGGAGAGATGGAACATGTTCAGGGCCGAAGAGTACAGCGGTGGTCAGGACAGGTTCAGCAGTGGAGTCTCAGGCATTGATCAGGAGAGATGGAACAGGTTCAGGGCCGAAGAGTACAGCGGTGGTCAGGACAGGTTCAGCAGTGGAGTCTCAGGCATTGGTCAGGAGAGATGGAACAAGTTCAGGGCCGAAGAGTACAGTGGTGGTCAGGACAGGTTCAGCAGTGGAGTCTCAGGCATTGATCAGGAGAGATGGAACAGGTTCAGGGCCGAAGAGTACAGCGGTGGTCAGGACAGGTTCAGCAGTGGAGTCTCAGGCATTGATCAGGAGAGATGGAACAGGTTCAGGGCCGAAGAGTACAGCGGTGGTCAGGACAGGTTCAGCAGTGGAGTCTCAGGCATTGGTCAGGAGAGATGGAACAAGTTCAGGGCCGAAGAGTACAGTGGTGGTCAGGACAGGTTCAGCAGTGGAGTCTCAGGCATTGGTCAGGAGAGATGGAACAGGTTCAGGGCCGAAGAGTACAGCGGTGGTCAGGACAGGTTCAGCAGTGGAGTCTCAGGCATTTATCAGGAGAGATGGAACAGGTTCAGAGCCGAAGAGTCCCTTGGTGGTCAGGACAGGTTCAGCAGTGGAGTCTCAGGCATTGGTCAGGAGAGATGGAACAGGTTCAGGGCCGAAGAGTACAGCGGTGGTCAGGACAGGTTCAGCAGTGGAGTCTCAGGCATTGGTCAGGAGAGATGGAACAGGTTCAGGGCCGAAGAGTACAGCGGTGGTCAGGACAGGTTCAGCAGTGGAGTCTCAGGCATTGATCAGGAGAGATGGAACAAGTTCAGGGCCGAAGAGTACAGTGGTGGTCAGGACAGGTTCAGCAGTGGAGTCTCAGACATTGGTCAGGAGAGATGGAACAGGTTCAGAGCTGAAGAGTACAGCGGTGGTCAGGACAGGTTCAGCAGTGGAGTCTCAGGCATTGATCAGGAGAGGTGGAACAGGTTCAGAGCCGAAGAGTACAGCGGTGGTCAGGACAGGTTCAGCAGTGGAGTCTCAGACATTGGTCAGGAGAGGTGGAACAGGTTCAGAGCCGAAGAGTACAGCGGTGGTCAGGACAGGTTCAGCAGTGGAGTCTCAGGCATTGGTCAGGAGAGGTGGAACAGGTTCAGGGCCGAAGAGTACAGCGGTGGTCAGGACAGGTTCAGCAGTGGAGTCTCAGGCATTGATCAGGAGAGATGGAACAGGTTCAGGGCCGAAGAGTACAGCGGTGGTCATGACAGGTTCAGCAGTGGAGTCTCAGGCATTGGTCAGGAGAGATGGAACAGGTTCAGGGCAGAAGAGTACAGCGGTGGTCAGGACAGGTTCAGCAGTGGAGTCTCAGGCATTGATCAGGAGAGATGGAACAGGTTCAGGGCCGAAGAGTACAGCGGTGGTCAGGACAGGTTCAGCAGTGGAGTCTCAGGCATTGGTCAGGAGAGATGGAACAGGTTCAGGGCCGAAGAGTACAGCGGTGGTCAGGACAGGTTCAGCAATGGAGTCTCAGGCATTGGTCAGGAGAGATGGAACAGGTTCAGGGCCGAAGAGTACAGCGGTGGTCAGGACAGGTTCAGCAGTGGAGTCTCAGACATTGGTCAGGAGAGGTGGAACAGGTTCAGAGCCGAAGAGTACAGCGGTGGTCAGGACAGGTTCAGCAGTGGAGTCTCAGGCATTGGTCAGGAGAGATGGAACAGGTTCAGGGCCGAAGAGTACAGCGGTGGTCAGGACAGGTTCAGCAGTGGAGTCTCAGGCATTGGTCAGGAGAGATGGAACAGGTTCGGAGGCGAAGAGTCCAGTGGTGGTCAGGACAGGTTCAGCAGTGGAGTCTCAGGCATTGATCAGGAGAGATGGAACAGGTTCAGGGCCGAAGAGTACAGCGGTGGTCAGGACAGGTTCAGCAGTGGAGTCTCAGGCATTGATCAGGAGAGATGGAACAGGTTCAGAGCCGAAGAGTACAGCGGTGGTCAGGACAGGTTCAGCAGTGGAGTCTCAGGCATTGATCAGGAGAGATGGAACAGGTTCAGGGCCGAAGAGTACAGCGGTGGTCAGGACAGGTTCAGCAGTGGAGTCTCAGGCATTGGTCAGGAGAGATGGAACAGGTTCAAAGGCGAAGAGTCCCTTGGTGGTCAGGACAGGTTCAGCAGTGGAGTCTCAGGCATTGGTCAGGAGAGATGGAACAGGTTCAAGGCCGAAGAGTACAGCGGTGGTCAGGACAGGTTCAGCAGTGGAGTCTCAGGCATTGGTCAGGAGAGATGGAACAGGTTCAGGGCCGAAGAGTACAGCGGTGGTCAGGACAGGTTCAGCAGTGGAGTCTCAGGCATTGATCAGGAGAGATGGAACAAGTTCAGGGCCGAAGAGTACAGTGGTGGTCAGGACAGGTTCAGCAGTGGAGTCTCAGACATTGGTCAGGAGAGATGGAACAGGTTCAGGGCCGAAGAGTACAGCGGTGGTCAGGACAGGTTCAGCAGTGGAGTCTCAGGCATTGATCAGGAGAGATGGAACAGGTTCAGGGCCGAAGAGTACAGCGGTGGTCAGGACAGGTTCAGCAGTGGAGTCTCAGGCATTGGTCAGGAGAGATGGAACAAGTTCAGGGCCGAAGAGTACAGTGGTGGTCAGGACAGGTTCAGCAGTGGAGTCTCAGGCATTGGTCAGGAGAGATGGAACATGTTCAGGGCCGAAGAGTACAGCGGTGGTCAGGACAGGTTCAGCAGTGGAGTCTCAGGCATTGATCAGGAGAGATGGAACAGGTTCAGAGCCGAAGAGTACAGCGGTGGTCAGGACAGGTTCAGCAGTGGAGTCTCAGGCATTGGTCAGGAGAGATGGAACAGGTTCAGGGCCGAAGAGTACAGCGGTGGTCAGGACAGGTTCAGCAGTGGAGTCTCAGACATTGGTCAGGAGAGGTGGAACAGGTTCAGAGCCGAAGAGTACAGCGGTGGTCAGGACAGGTTCAGCAGTGGAGTCTCAGGCATTGGTCAGGAGAGATGGAACAGGTTCAGGGCCGAAGAGTACAGCGGTGGTCAGGACAGGTTCAGCAGTGGAGTCTCAGGCATTGGTCAGGAGAGATGGAACAGGTTCAGAGGCGAAGAGTCCAGTGGTGGTCAGGACAGGTTCAGCAGTGGAGTCTCAGGCATTGATCAGGAGAGATGGAACAGGTTCAGGGCCGAAGAGTACAGCGGTGGTCAGGACAGGTTCAGCAGTGGAGTCTCAGGCATTGGTCAGGAGAGATGGAACAAGTTCAGGGCCGAAGAGTACAGTGGTGGTCAGGACAGGTTCAGCAGTGGAGTCTCAGGCATTGGTCAGGAGAGATGGAACAGGTTCAGGGCCGAAGAGTACAGCGGTGGTCAGGACAGGTTCAGCAGTGGAGTCTCAGGCATTTATCAGGAGAGATGGAACAGGTTCAGAGCCGAAGAGTACAGCGGTGGTCAGGACAGGTTCAGCAGTGGAGTCTCAGGCATTGATCAGGAGAGATGGAACAGGTTCAGGGCCGAAGAGTACAGCGGTGGTCAGGACAGGTTCAGCAGTGGAGTCTCAGGCATTGGTCAGGAGAGATGGAACAGGTTCAAAGGCGAAGAGTCCCTTGGTGGTCAGGACAGGTTCAGCAGTGGAGTCTCAGGCATTGGTCAGGAGAGATGGAACAGGTTCAGGGCCGAAGAGTACAGCGGTGGTCAGGACAGGTTCAGCAGTGGAGTCTCAGGCATTGGTCAGGAGAGATGGAACAGGTTCAGGGCCGAAGAGTACAGCGGTGGTCAGGACAGGTTCAGCAGTGGAGTCTCAGGCATTGATCAGGAGAGATGGAACAAGTTCAGGGCCGAAGAGTACAGTGGTGGTCAGGACAGGTTCAGCAGTGGAGTCTCAGACATTGGTCAGGAGAGATGGAACAGGTTCAGAGCTGAAGAGTACAGCGGTGGTCAGGACAGGTTCAGCAGTGGAGTCTCAGACATTGGTCAGGAGAGGTGGAACAGGTTCAGAGCCGAAGAGTACAGCGGTGGTCAGGACAGGTTCAGCAGTGGAGTCTCAGGCATTGGTCAGGAGAGGTGGAACAGGTTCAGGGCCGAAGAGTACAGCGGTGGTCAGGACAGGTTCAGCAGTGGAGTCTCAGGCATTGATCAGGAGAGATGGAACAGGTTCAGGGCCGAAGAGTACAGCGGTGGTCAGGACAGGTTCAGCAGTGGAGTCTCAGGCATTGGTCAGGAGAGATGGAACAGGTTCAGGGCAGAAGAGTACAGCGGTGGTCAGGACAGGTTCAGCAGTGGAGTCTCAGGCATTGATCAGGAGAGATGGAACAGGTTCAGGGCCGAAGAGTACAGCGGTGGTCAGGACAGGTTCAGCAGTGGAGTCTCAGGCATTGGTCAGGAGAGATGGAACAGGTTCAGGGCCGAAGAGTACAGCGGTGGTCAGGACAGGTTCAGCAATGGAGTCTCAGGCATTGGTCAGGAGAGATGGAACAGGTTCAGAGCCGAAGAGTACAGCGGTGGTCAGGACAGGTTCAGCAGTGGAGTCTCAGGCATTGGTCAGGAGAGATGGAACAGGTTCAGAGCCGAAGAGTACAGTGGTGGTCAGGACAGGTTCAGCAGTGGAGTCTCAGGCATTGATCAGGAGAGATGGAACAGGTTCAGGGCCTAAGAGTACAGCGGTGGTCAGGACAGGTTCAGCAGTGGAGTCTCAGGCATTGGTCAGGAGAGATGGAACAGGTTCAAAGGCGAAGAGTCCCTTGGTGGTCAGGACAGGTTCAGCAGTGGAGTCTCAGCCATTGGTCAGGAGAGATGGAACAGGTTCAGGGCCGAAGAGTACAGCGGTGGTCAGGACAGGTTCAGCAGTGGAGTCTCAGGCATTGGTCAGGAGAGATGGAACAGGTTCAGAGGCGAAGAGTCCCTTGGTGGTCAGGACAGGTTCAGCAGTGGAGTCTCAGCCATTGGTCAGGAGAGATGGAACAGGTTCAGGGCCGAAGAGTACAGCGGTGGTCAGGACAGGTTCAGCAGTGGAGTCTCAGGCATTGGTCAGGAGAGATGGAACAGGTTCAGGGCCGAAGAGTACAGCGGTGGTCAGGACAGGTTCAGCAGTGGAGTCTCAGGCATTGGTCAGGAGAGATGGAACAGGTTCAGAGCCGAAGAGTACAGCGGTGGTCAGGACAGGTTCAGCAGTGGAGTCTCAGGCATTGGTCAGGAGAGATGGAACAGGTTCAAAGGCGAAGAGTCCCTTGGTGGTCAGGACAGGTTCAGCAGTGGAGTCTCAGCCATTGGTCAGGAGAGATGGAACAGGTTCAGGGCCGAAGAGTACAGCGGTGGTCAGGACAGGTTCAGCAGTGGAGTCTCAGGCATTGGTCAGGAGAGATGGAACAGGTTCAGAGGCGAAGAGTCCCTTGGTGGTCAGGACAGGTTCAGCAGTGGAGTCTCAGCCATTGGTCAGGAGAGATGGAACAGGTTCAGGGCCGAAGAGTACAGCGGTGGTCAGGACAGGTTCAGCAGTGGAGTCTCAGGCATTGGTCAGGAGAGATGGAACAGGTTCAGAGGCGAAGAGTCCAGTGGTGGTCAGGACAGGTTGAACAGGAATTGATAGCATGACATTCAGAACAGCAGAAAGAACTAGAAAAGCTACATAATGAACTTCCCAGCAACATCAACAACACCATCAGTCTCCATCATGTGCAATTGCAAGTAAACGCCTAACAAATTCACTACAGATTTTCATAAGAAAGTGATGATGACAATGTAACACTGCATGGGAAGTGTATGTTAAAGCTGTTTATTCTAGTAGGTGTAGCATATTATTAATATTCAGATAGATCAATGTCAATCTCACAGAACAATGTTTGGTATTGGAAATGTCAAACAATTAGCCACATCTACAAAAAGACATGCATGCACATACGCACTCTCTCTGCTGCCGACACTAATGTCCACCGACTGAATTACGCCACAGCTGGCAATATTTTCAATAAATTAAAGAGTGCGAAAGTCCCATTTGAGGATGAAACATATTCCATCTGGCCTATAATTCCAATGCAACTATTTATGTCTAATATTTGCAGTTCACTTTACCACCGTTCACTGATTAATAGACCCTAAAATGCCAACTAGTGCACATTTAAAGTCTGACTTACTTGTTATGAGACTTTACCACCACTTTGAGTTACTCACCGAGGAAGTGGCTGAGATGAAACTACTTGGTTCATCTTGAGCATCCCAGGCTGCCCGCACAACATTTAAAATGGCCCAGGAGGAAGAATTTCATTTTAGAGGAAGTGGCTGCCTGCCCCCCCCCCCTCCCCCCCCCCCCCCCCCCCTCCCTATACCTGTTGTGAGGCATTTTACCATGGAAGGCTTTTCCCATAACTCGGAAGATGCTTGCATCATTCTCACGATGGCTTGTGCCTGTATCACATGTATTTCATTTCACCTTCTTTGTGCATCAGTAAGTTATATTTGTCCATCTTGATGTAAACACTTATGAATAAGCATTTTTTTAAAATGTGAAACGCGTAAAGTTTTCTGTGTGGTGGCAAGCTCTTTTTGACACCTAATTGGAGTAAACTTTATGTATTAAAATTGTCACTGGAGTGTTGAGTCTATGTTCTTTTTTTTAACTTCTTTTATGTATCAATGTGTCTGCGGAATCAGCCTACACCTGAAGCTCCATTGAGGGTGGAGATCCCGGAGTCTAAACTTTATTCCTCTAGAGATAGACAACTGTAGCCCGGTAGTTTCTGCTCCTAGTTTATGTATAAAAACATATCCCGGGACATGAGATGTTGCAAGAACACTATTAATGACAGGAGACATTGTTTTTGCGTTGATTTCGATTCTGTTTCGACCTCTACTGAACCACCCTATAAAAACTGGCAGTATTTTTATATCACCGCTAAGTTGTTCTGAACCTGCTGCATATTTTCTTGTTTTCTGGTTCCACCTGGTGTTGTACACATGTGCTACATAACATCTGCGCCTGACCTCTAATCTTCAGGCATGGGCCATCTAGTGCCTGAAGCTTTTCTATGGGCGGGCCATTGCCGAAAAATACCAAACCGACTGAATTATGGCCAATTTGGTAGCTATTTATGTATTTTGGTAAGACATTTGAGATAACATTTTTAGTTACCTATTTAATATTAAGATAAATATTTTATTTACAAGAAACTTATGTATAAAAATATTAACTGCCCTCCAAAGTGGGACAGCAGGATTTTCCCCCAAAAGAGAGATAATCCTTACTAAAGAGGAACACTTGGAGGTATGAGTGTTTATGTTTAAACTGTATGCTTCAGAAAATACTTCTGTAAAGTTTAATGGAACCCATCACCTAAACCATTGTTTTTAGTGTTTACATTGGTGAATCGAGAAGAACAAAATGGACTATATATAGAGCTTCCAAAATTGCAAGCTAAATCAAGGGATATCATGGGATACACTATTTTACATTTCTTTTGTGTTCCACCCCACTTTACCAGGCCAGCCTTTGCCTTTTTGAATTCTAATTTATGTCCCCTCCTGATCAATGATTGCCCCTTAATGTGATTACTTATTAGTCCCAACATGCCATTATCCCATTAAAATAGTTTGCTTGACAAACTGTCATTGATTCCATGTCCCCTGCAGTTCTGCTGCTAAGGGAGGGCTGACAACTGCTGGGCTGGAGGATGGGAGGGGGGGGGGGGGGGCAATAATAATTTAGTTGCCCTTGGTGCCACCTGATATTATCAGAGATAGACACACATATACACCAAGACAGATATGCTGACAGATAAGCTTTATAGGCAGACAAGACAATTGTATAGAAAGATTGTAATTGTTAAAGTTTGGGCCTATTTAAAACTGAGAAGTGGTACCACCCCACCCCTCGAGATTAGAGAGCAGCCCAGGGGGGGCATTGCTATCCAGTCCTCTACTGTCTGATGCTTTTTTGTCCGATATAATCCTCAGCCTACCTTTTGGGATTTCATTATACATGCCTACGTGCAAATCATCTATTTTTCAATGTTGAACTTCATTAAAAAGGGAATAAACCCTCCATGTGATGTTTTATCCGCACAGAAGAGGCCTTCTGACTAATTAAAAGAAAAACATATGTCCCCTCTGCCTGTCATATGAAGGAATAGAGTATTATAATTCTGCTTCACAACAGCAGAGCAAACACACTCAATATTATAGGTTTCTCTACATCTGCTTGAAATGCAGCTGAAACAGTGGGAGCTATGTACAAATAATAGTATTGTTCCTATGTCCAACCATGATTGCTTTCATAATGTTTTTTACATTGGTGCTTTTTTTGATATGTATAAAGCTATGCAAATAGGTATTAAAAATAAGAAAAATTATCTCTTTTTTTCCACTTTGTGACTTTTTATTCTCTTTTTTTATATATAATTTTGTATATAAACTGCTTAAATAAGTTTGGGTATTCATTTGGGGGGGGGGGGGGGGGGGAGCCTAAATATACGACTACCCTATAGGAAAAAAAACTTTTACTTGTAAATATTCATTTACATGTAAACTGTTTTTAGATATTTACTAAAAACTGATTGAAAAACATGCATGTCTTGTATTTATTTCCTTTTATTTGCCCCTCTGCCCCCCAGACTTGCCAATGTATCCATATACTTGCCCCTCTGACCCCACCAGACTTGACAATGCATCCACACACTGGCCTCTCTGATCCCACAGACTTGCCAATGCATCCATGCCCTTCTGCTCCCCCAGACTTATCCCACTGACCCCTCAGATTATCACCCCTCCAGTCTTCCTGGTGTCTACTGGGGGCAGCCAGTGGATGTCTGCGCAATGCGTGCAGACACCTTTCCGATTCTGCTTGACACTTCTATGACCGGATCCCAGGAGGTCACGTGACCCTGCCGTTCCATCATAGAAGTCACAGAGAAAGTGCCAAGGTAACATCGGAGGACATCCATCAGTTGCATGCGAGGAGGATCCAGGTCCTCTGCAGCTCTGCTGGAGTCCTGGATCCTAATCTTGTATGCACACCTTTCTTTGAGGTCTGATTATAAGACGACCTTGATTATAAGACAAGGCGATTTTTTCAGAGGATTTGAAAAAAACTTGCCTTAAATTCAAGCAAATACGCTATATATTATTATTATTTCATGCATCAAAATTATCATTAGTTTGCTTTTATATTTTGATGCGACTAGCTCATTGATGCTTTTTTAGAGGTAATAATTTTATGCACACACAGGCGCAAATATTAATTATGACACAAATGCACCACATTTCTCACAGAAACACATATTCTCCATTGTATAAACATTTTTGCTAGACATTAAAATGCTGCTTAATAACTGGTTCTCTTTAACCACATCTCAAGGCAGATAATAACTCTTGCAGCTGTTAGTTTAACAAGAGATGTAAATATAACCTGGCTATGTGTGAGCACAAAAGAAATGCTATAAGTGAGGCCACTGAGACACTGGTGATTGATGATAAATCAAGTGAAATGATCTACATTATGTATTGATTGAAATATTGATGCAAAAAAGTGTTGTCAATTATGTCCACATGTTATGTTTCTCCTGACAAATTCTCTTTCCGGGGGAAAAAAAATGAGAATGTCAATAAGAACAATGGAGAAGAATCAATATTGATCTAGGAGGCTGAAGATAGATTGTTGTTCATGATCAAATAATTGTAAGAATATTTATTCTATTCAAGATGATGACTCTGATAAATTATTTCTAAAAGATGAGTAACAGGTCAAATTCTGTGCTTCCAAGAAAATCTAATGCCAGTTCTCTTTTTTTTTTTAAAGAATTTCTTTTGGGAAATATTATGCACATTTACTCACATGATGCAGGAAAAAAAAGTGGGTAAAATACACTTTTCTAGAATAATATGCGCCAATACAAAAAATAAATAAAAAGGAAATGATTGGTCATCTTGATACGCAATTAGCATTGTAGTTTATATATAAAAAATAATATTGAGGGAAGGTTCCAGAATTGGAGCAGTCAACTGGAACATTCCATTGGTTTCCTCACTTTTAGAACTCTGCCCCAAATTTGCTCTTTGTACATAATCGTTACTATCTCATTTCACGTTTTACTTGATGGCATCAAACAAAACGATGTATTTTTGAATTAATAAAATAATTTGATGATATACGCAGTGCAAAAAAAGCTCCAGGATAAGACTGTTTGCGATAAATCAAATGTTCTCTCAGCAACTCGTATCACTCTATTCTGATTGTCATGTAAAGATGTCATATCCATTGACCTGCTACAGGCTATTGATGCTTTTGAAATGTAATACTCAATGTAACCAAGTGTGTACATAGCAAGGCCATAATTCAACAGTAATAACAACCAACTTGCAAATGAGGGAGTGTAGAGTAAAGTGCTCTTTCACTGGCTAGTGCTTAATGAACCCATTCTGGCCATGGCATGGCTGAGATGTTTAATCTTTTTTGGGGGTGGGGGGGAGACCTACATTTCCTTTATTACTAATGCCACCACAATCTGTCTTTGAAAGACCCCCCGTCCAGTGGTGTATCTTGGTTTTGTGCTGCCCTAGGCAGACAAAATTTGGGCCCCCCCCCCAACGTTGCACACCCACGACATGCCCCATCACCTCATTACATGCCCCATCATCCACATTGCATACACACTAAATGCCCCATCACCCCCATTACATGCCACCATTACCCCGATTAATTGGAAGGAGCTGTTGAACGGTGGGGGAGGAAGCGAAAAAAGGGTGCTTTAACACCCTCTGGCAAAGTGCCACCCTCTGGCAAAGTGCCACCCTCTGGCAAAGTGCCACCCTCTGACAAAGTGCCGCCCTAGGCGAGTGCCTTGTCTGCCTTGTGGAAGATACACTACTGCCCCCATCGTCAAGGATTGTCCATCATGGGCTTTATAGATAGTGAGCAGGCCATTCCAAATAGGAGAAGGTTTGATATCAGTTCCATAGTTGCATAGCTGAGAAATGTGAATTTATATATTCAAAGCAGAAAAATAATGCTGCAAAATAATATGTCAAGAGAAATTGTGATAAGGTGGGTAATCCAATCAACACACTGTACATTTTTGTGACATACCTTTCGTGATATGGGCACATTTTGTGTCAGGGCTGTCAAATTGGCACCACATGCTTTTAATGAATAATGGTTTTATAAGTGCAGCAGGCCGGTTGCAAAGGCCACTAATTTGCTAACCTATTTTTATTTCGATCAGTGTTACTGCAAAGGCAAAACTTTTATGTTTCATAACTTAAATTCCACTTGCGATCATTTTTCAGTGCTGAACTATATGAAATGTGTCATTCGCATATCAGGCCACAAGGTGATAAACAGGGAACACCAAAGACACATTAGAAACATATTTTGCATTCATCTTATGTATTGTTTGCAATTCTGCTAACAGAACCTTTAAAACATGTCTGATCTTTTTTTATTGGCTACATTCGTAATATGAGCAATGTTCCCTTTAAACTCTTACCGCAGAAATGTCTATTTTAGAATATTAGAGAAGATACACACTTCTCAGAATTAGTTGGTCTTTCAGACCTGAGTTGTAAATATACATGAGATATTGTAATTGTTCACTGGGGTCACTGCGGCACAGAGCCTGGTGCCACCTGATGCCGAGCTGTAAAGTCGCTCCAGCCAGAGTAGGATCGACTTGGCGGAGGACTCTGAATGTGATAGGAGGATCTGCTTGGCGCCTTTTCTACTTCCTGACTGCTTCCTGTAGGCGACCTTCCTCTGTCAGGTGAGGAGATAGGATTCTGTGGCAAAATTGAGGCAAGGCTGGGGACGTTGGGACAATGGGGCAGGTACTGAGGGACACTGTGACAATGGGACAAGTACTGGGGGACAATGAGACACTGTGGCAAGTATTGGTGAACACTAAGACAGTGAGATAAGTACTAGGGGATAATGTCCCACTGGGGCAAGGACTGTGGAACAATGTGGCACTGAGGCAAGTACTAGGGGACAATAGGCCACTGCAGCAAGTACTGGGTGACAATGTAACACCTGGCAAGTGCTTTAAGGAAGTGTGATGCTGAGGGCTGTGGGGCCGAATGACCCTGTGGAAAGTGCTGAATAGAAAAAGGGTCTTTTAGATGGAGGTGGTAGCTATAGAAATTGTCATATTTGGGCAGAGGAGGAGCAAACAATAGATTGACCCTAGGCTCGGCTTTGACTGGTGTGTCAGGAAATTCTGTAGAGTTCAAACCACATTGTATGCATCAATGTGGCCATTTATGAACGAAAATCATTATAGAATAGGGCTGAACCTGACATCAGGGACTAGGACAGTAATCAAGGCAAAACATGCTTACTTCTTCAGTGAAACCACTCTGCAGAAGATTTGAAACTCTCAGGTTTGCTTTGCTGCTAGAAAATAGAACAATCCATAGAACAGTAGGACTAGATTACAGCAAGAATAACAGTCTGGTAGCTCAAAAGAATTAATCAGAGCTGTTCATGGTCAATATAACAATTCAACGAACCTTCAAACCAGTGTCAGCAAGCAAAAAAAACCTTCAAACCAGTGTCAGCAAGCAAAAAAACCTTCAAACCAGTGTCAGCAAGCAAAAAAAACCTTCAAACCAGTGTCAGCAAGCAAAAAAACCTTCAAACCAGTGTCAGCAAGCAAAAAAAACCTTCAAACCAGTGTCAGCAAGCAAAAAAAACCTTCAAACCAGTGTCAGCAAGCAAAAAAAAACCTTCAAACCAATGTCAGAAAGCAAAAAAACCTTCAAACCAGTGTCAGAAAGCAAAAAACCTTCAAACCAGTGTCAGCAAGCAAAAAAACCTTAAAACCAGTGTCAGCAAGCAAAAAAACCTTCAAACCAATGTTAGAAAGCAAAAAAACCTTCAAAACAGTGTCAGCGAGCAAAAAAACCTTCAAACCAATGTCAGCAGTGCCGTCCCGACGGTGGTGCGGACCGCACCGGTTGCCACCTCCAGCAGGGGTGACACCCGTGCTGCTGGCATTCCCCTGCACCGCGCTGCCTAATTTTTTTTTTCATTTTTCTGGCAGCCGCATCTGCTGGATTCGGCCGCCGTAAAAAATAAAATCACTGCTACCGGATGTGATGTTACGTCACATCCGGTGACTGTGTTTCTCTCCTCCATGCAGGAGGGAAGACTGCACGGAGGAGGCGTCCGTCCGGGGACATGGAGCAGCAGCCAGGCGGTAAATGATGGGGAAGAGGGGGAGGAGGGAGGAAGAAAACGAGCACTGGAATGGCACAATATTACTGGGCTCTGACTGGCACAATATTACTGGGCTCTTAATGGCACAATATTACTGGTATCTGAATGGCACAATATTAGTGGGCTCTGAATGGCACAATATTACTGGTATCTGAATGGCACAATATTACTGTGCTCTGACTGGCACAATATTACTGGCATCTGAATGACCCAATATTTATGGTATCTGACTGGCACAACATTACTGGTCTCTGACTGGCACAATCTTACTGGGCTCTGACTGGCACAATATTACTGGGTTCTGAATGGCACAATATTACTGGGCTCTAAATGGCACAATATTACTGGCATCTGACTGGCACAATATTACTGGGCTCTGAGTGGCACAATATTACTGGGCTCTGACTGGCACAATATTACTGGTATCTGACTGGCACAATATTACTGGGCTCTGAATGGCACAATATTCCTGGCATCTGAATGGCACAATATTCATGGGCTCTGAATGGCACAATATTACTGGGCTCTGAGTGGCACAATATTCCTGGTATCTGAATGGCACAATATTACTGGTATTTGAATGGCACAAAATTACTGGTATTTGAATGGCACAATATTCCTGGTATCTGAATGGCACAATAATACTGGCATTTGAATGGCACAAAATTACTGGTATTTGAATGGCACGATAGAGAGAGAGAGAGAGAGAGAGTGAGAGAGAGAAAGAGAGAGAGAGAGAGAGAGAGAGAGAGATGTCTGTATGTATAGACATGTATTGTTTTATAATTGTACAATTGTTACCTCGTGGGGCTCCTGTGTGTTGCATTATTAATGGCGGTCCCATGTGTGCATAATTATGGGGAGCTTGTGTGGGGCATATTTATTGGGCCCCATGTGTGGCATAATTAAGGGACTCTCTTGTGTGGCGTAATTAAGGGACTCTTTTGTGTGGCATAATTATGGGGCACCTGTGTGTTTGTGGCATAATTATGTGGCACCTGTGTGTGTGGCATAATTATGGGGCACCTGTGTGTGTGGCATAATTATGTGGCACCTGTGTGTGTGGCATAATTATGGGGCACCTGTGTGTGTGGCATAATTTATGGGGCTCCTGTGTGTGGCATAGTTATGGGGCTCCTGTGTGTGGCATAGTTAATAGGCCATCTAACTGGCATTACTAAGGAATCTGTTTGGCATTGTATTGGAGGAAATCCAGGGGGGTGACACCATGAGTTTCCGCACCAGGTGACACCAACCCTAGTGATGCCCCTGAGTGTCAGCAAGCAAAAAAAAACTTCAAAACAGTGTCAGCAAGCAAAAAAACCTCAAACCAGTGTAGCAACAGAAACCACGCCCCATAATGGTGCCTCCAATGTGATTCCGAACAGCTCTGCAATTCGGATATTATAGCCGATTACACACTGATAGGTTCCCGAAACCGAATGAAGCCGAAAAGGGTCCAAAATGCACCGATCCGAAGTGGAAGCCACAAAATGATATCCTATGGGAGATGTTGGACACACAAAAACTGTCTGCCGTGTCCATTCTGACCTGAATTGAAGGTTATCGAGAAGCCACATTTCAGCGATTTGTGAAATTCAAGCAAAGTGCCCAATCCGGATGCAATGTGGAACAAATCAGTAGACATTGAGTAGACCCTATGAATCACCTTCAGCGTGATGCAATGTTTGCATAGCAATTGACAGTCAGATAATAATTACAACGGAAAGGTACAATGTGATACACTTTTGATTTCAAGTCCGTCCTGAGGATGTTATGATTACCCAACATGGAGAGCATAGATACATATTACAGCTATCAAGCATTGTTCATTTTGTCAATCACTTGTGTGGCACTTTCAATTTGATTAGAAGTTTAAGGCATAAAAAGAAATGAAGCTGATGTGAGATACCATAATTTGTGAGGACAACAACTTGGTACAAAGATCTGCAGGTTTAGTAACATCCTATCTTTAACGATAGGGACTTTCCCAGAACGAAGTAATCCTCAAATATGAATGACCTCACCGGTGATATAGTCAGATAGGACTCTGTGCAATTCGATATCCCAGTGGCCATGAGATGCATAAATAGTACTCATTGAGACTGCACAGTGGGCCTTCGGAAGGGGAATGCAAGATGACTAAATCCCACCTGATGTCCCAGTCTGTGAATCAGCACACCTACTCTACAAGTATAAGAGACTTGGCTTCTGTCATATGGAACCTGGTGCAATTTCCTATGAAATGTTTCAAGGATCACGGCTTCCTGGCACAAATGTACTGAACTGTTCATGCAAAGTCATCATTGGTGTAAAGCTATTTATAAATACCCCTCTGGATGCCAGCCAAGACATACGTAAGAATAGAAATAACAAGGACTGGACGCTGCAGAGGAACACTTGGCTTCAACCGATACCCACAATAGTAGTTGTAGCAACACATAATAGTATTAAAAAAATAAAAAATTTCCATATTTTACTAACCCAGTGTCCAAGCAAATACTAAATCATTTATTTATTTAATGTTGTATATATATATACTATATTTACACTCCAGTGCGGTTTATTTCTTCCGGGACTATGTTCTCATGGAGATTTTGAAGCACCTTAACTGGACTGTATCCCCTGTGGCATGGTATGCAAATGAGAGGGTTTTGAATGGGAACTGTGTCATTTGCATACCGTGCCACAGGTGATGTCATAAGCAGGAGACTCCACAGACACATGTTTCTCCTAATTTAGGCATTTGCTTGCAGTTTTGCTAATACAATGTATAGATCATTTTCAATATTTTTCATGCTCTACATGCACAGTAACAAACAATGTTCAGGTGATACCATCCCTTTAATTAACCGGCACACATTATAGTTCAATGTAATCTTGTTATATCTCCTTCCAATTAGTATTTTTTCCTTCACCTCTATTTTGTTTATTTGTTTCTTATTATTTATTATTTTTTAACTATGTTTACTTATCGTATCTACTTTGGTAAAAGGGGCAGCACCCCTCATAATGTCCAAAACTGTTTGTTTTTTTGTCAACTCTTCCTACCTTCTAAAAACTGCAAATATTAAGTAATTGTGTCGTTACTGTTGCCATATCAACAGTTCTGTCTGTTACCCCTAGCTGGATGTGACAGAATTAAAGGCCCTCCCAGTGACACAAAACTACAGGAGAACTGTAAAAACAAATGTGTATTTCACATAAATTAAACACATGCCCAACATACAAAAAAATTAAGTGGAACTGCCCCTTTAAAAGCAATGTATTTCATATTCATGTTTATTACTGTCTGGAAAAAATAATGTATAAAAAGGACATTGATATTTATTGTCTCATTCAATTGTAAAATGTGATATATGGCTAATAAAAATATAATTATAATATATGAGTAAATAAATATACTAAGTATAGTAAAAAAGAGAACATTGTATCTTTTCACCAGCGATTTTGTAATAAAAATGTTCAATACTGAAACATTGTATTGGAAAAGACATATAGATTTTGCTGATTTCCCAAATAATTATGATACCCGCAGAAACAAAAAATGAATCTCTTGTATGAAGATCATTGTTTACTTAAACCAGTGCTTACTGCTGAGTTGACAATTTTTGGATGAAAATGTTACCAATAATATCAAAGTGCATAACTAGGAAGTATACATTCATATATTCTCTGGTTTTAAATTGAAAACCTGGGTCTGGGCTGGCCTACCTGGAAACCAGGAAAATTCCCGGTAAGCCTCTTGCCCTGGGCCTGTTATATTATGGGGCGCTGTAGAATGTGTCCATAGGTGCTGTGAAGTTCATATTATCTATCTCCCTGTATGTGCCACCCAAACTTCTGCAATTTTTTTTATTCCTGCCCCAGTGTATTTTCTGACAGCCATACAGCCCCCATACAGCACCCTTATAATTCCTGCCTGTCTATCTCTGTCTATCTGTCTGTCTCTCTCTGTCTCAGTCTATTAATCTCTGTACCTTATCAGTCAGTATATCTGTCTATCAATCTCTGTACCTTATCTGTCAGTATATCTGTCTATCAGTCTCTGCACCTTATCTGTCAGTATATCTGTCTATCAATCTCTGCACCTTATCTGTCAGTATATCTGTCTATCAATCTCTGTACCTTATCTGTCAGTATATCTGTCTATCACTCTCTGTACCTTATCTGTCAGTATATCTGTCTATCAGTCTCTGTACCTTATCTGTCAGTATATCTGTCTATCAATCTCTGTACCTTATCTGTCAGTATATCTGTCTATCAATCTCTGTACCTTATCTGTCAGTATATCTGTCTATCACTCTGTGTACCTTATCTGTCAGTATATCTGTCTATCAGTCTCTGTACCTTATCTGTCAGTTTATCTGTCTATCAATCTCTGCACCTTATCTGTCAGTATATCTGTCTATCAATCTCTGTACCTTATCTGTCAATATATCTGTCTATCAATCTCTGCACCTTATCTGTCAGTATATCTGCCTATCAATCTCTGTATCTTATCTGTCAATATATCTGACTATCAATCTCTGTACCTTATCTGTCAGTATATCTGTCTATCAATCTCTGTACCTTATCTGTCAATATATCTGTCTAGCAATCTCTGTACCTTATCTGTCAGTATATCTGTCTATCAATCTCTGCACCTTATCTGTCAGTATATCTGCCTATCAATCTATGTACCTTATCTGTCAGTATATCTGTCTATCAATCTCTGTACCTTATCTGTCAGTATATCTGTCTATCAATCTCTGTACCTTATCTGTCAGTATATCTGTCTATCAATCTCTGTACCTTATCTGTCAGTATATCTGTCTATCAATCTCTGCACCTTATCTGTCAGTATATCTGTCTATCAATCTCTGTACCTTATCTGTCAGTATATCTGTCTATCAATCTCTGTACCTTATCTGTCAGTATATCTGTCTATCAATCTCTGCACCTTATCTGTCAGTATATCTGTCTATCAATCTCTGTACCTTATCTGTCAGTATATCTGTCTATCAATCTCTGTACCTTATCTGTCAGTATATCTGCCTATCAGTCTCTGTACCTTATCTGTCAGTATATCTGTCTATCAATCTCTGTACCTTATCTGTCAGTATATCTGTCTATCAATTTCTGTACCTTATCTGTCAATATATCTGTATATCAATCCCTGTACCTTATCTGTCAGTATATCTGTCTATCAATTTCTGTACCTTATCTGTCAGTATATCTGTCTATCAATTTCTGTACCTTATCTGTCAATATATCTGTCTATCAATCTCTGTACCTTATCTGTCAGTATATCTGTCTATCAGTCTCTGTACCTTATCTGTCAGTATATCTGTCTATCAATCTCTATACCTTATCTGTCAGTATATCTGTCTATCAATCTCTGTACCTTATCTGTCAGTATATCTGTCTATCAATCTCTGTACCTTATCTGTCAGTATATCTGTCTATCAATCTCTGTACCTTATCTGTCAGTATATCTGTCTATCAATCTCTGTATCTTATCTGTCAGTATATCGGTCTATCAGTCTCTGTACCTTATCTGTCAGTATATCTGTCCATCAATCTCTGTACCTTATCTGTCAGTATATCTGTCTATCAGTCTCTGTACCTTATCTGTCAGTATATCTGTCCATCAATCTCTGTACCTTATCTGTCAGTATATCTGTCTATCAATCTCTGTACCTTATCTGTCAGTAAATCTGTCTATCAATCTCTGTACCTTATCTGTCAGTATATCTGTCTATCAGTCTCTGTACCTTATCTGTCAGTATACCTGTCTATCAATCTCTGTACCTTATCTGTCAGTATATCTGTCTATCAATCTCTGTACCTTATCTGTCAGTATATCTCTCCTGCCTGTCTATCTGTGCTGTCTATTTCTGTGTATGTCTGGCTATCTCTGTATCTGTCAGTATATCTGTCCTAATGCATGATTTTTTCCCAGGTGGAGATAAAATATCCTTCACACCTTTCTCCTCTTCCTCCCCAATAGCAATGCCACTTTTGTTGGCTTAGGAGAGGGGTTTCCTGGTGGGAGGCAAATGTTAGTTACCCATTAATAGGACAAATAATATGTCCTTACATGTCCGTGGTAGCAGTAGCTAGCAGACCAGCATGGACCTGAAGAACATGGGAACATTACTTTACAATAGCAATGGGTGACTGTAAATCATTGGAGTTGCAGTCAACAAAGATTAATGTGGTGTAGTGTGACTACACAATATTCTGCCATGAATCGCCCATGAATCGCCCTGACCCACCCTTTTTTAAAAAAGAAAACGTCAGTGGGAGCCACACAAATAACTCCCTGCCCCATCCATGTTTGTCCTGTATGTCTATTTGTGTCCATCTCTGACGATAATGAGCAGGCTGAAAAATTTTCAAAATGAGCCATTCAATTATTATTGCCTCTCGGTCCAAATGTTGCCAACCCTCCCTTGCATTAGCGAGTCAGTGGTAGAACTGAGGACAGCTACTCTACCCTATTCCATACCTTCCAAAAAGTCAAACAGCTAAAGATGGACAATCCCATGTTGTGGGAGTGGCTGCAGTTGAGTGGCGTTATGGCCAATTGTTACCTATTTACGTAATTTGGCAACGCATTTAGATTTAATAATTAAATATTTTACTTTTACAAATGGATATATAAACTGCAGTTTATTGTGAATTTGATTGCTCTGGAGCTCTGTGATACACTTTTACAAACTAGAAAAATCTTAGCTCCCCAATAAAGAAGGACAATAGAGGAGGAAAGAGGGACAGAGAGATTTCGGTGCAAAATAGGGACTGTACCTCCAAGCTAGAGACACTTGGCAGGTATGTTATCCTACCAGAAATAAACCTGATACTCAGCAATGTGCAGCAAATACACAAATTCTAATCCTTACTATAGCGATCTATAGCACTATATATAAAATATATGTTGAATGACAGAAAGGCTGAAATAAATGTAAGCCTTGTTATTCTACTCTACACCACAAAATAAAGAAAGAAACACTTTGATAATATTCCTTTTAGTTTTCCTTTCGATACAGTATTTTACAGTCTACTCAACACATGACTTAATTCATACAGACTTTCCCTGAATAATTAGATCACCTTGTTCTTTCCTGTAAGCAGCGAATGCTTGGATATCATTGCGATTCCAGCTCCTGCTAAAAGCTGATCTTTTTTATTTGGCCATGTAAAAAATATTCCTGAATTATTATTTTTTTTGCCTCTGGAACATCTAAATTAAAGGAGGACATATTTGTTGGTACAAAAACCAATAATGCACTAATGATTCTCAACCCGATATCTATGTGGGTCTTTGAGTCACTGCTTTGTTAACTTATAGAACTGGGTGTCGGGAGTTCTTCGTAACACTTCCAATGTACTAGCAAGATAATAGGAACAAAACCAATATAGTGTGAATTTACATTTAGACTCTACCCAGATTCAACCATTTTTCTAGCTGTTTGCAGATGCATATTTACTAGATAATATATATCCGCATCATGCCATTATCATAGTTGCCAACATTGGCCATGTTTCCAGGGACACATATTTGTTCCACATGCTGCAGAAAGAGCATGCAAAGTGCAGCCCGGCAGTATGTAGGATGGATATACGCACAGACACAATCCAATAAATTAATGATGGTAGGGTCTATGAGATCTCCACCCTGATTAATTAATTGGATTGTGTGTGTGTGTATATCCATCCTACATACTGCCGGGCTGCACTTTGCATGCTCTTTCTGCAGCATGTGGAACAAATATGTGTCCCTGGAAACATGGCCGATGTTGGCAACTATGCATTATCAAAGGTATTTGCCAAAAAGGAATACAGTCAAAAAAATGCAGAACCAATTCTGTGGAAAATCAAAAATTTCTGGTTTGGGACCAATGTGGGACAAAGTTCTCAAATGGAATGTCTCTGCAAGCGGCTTCTCAAAATTCTCGTTTAACATATTACTTTAAGAACTTATATAGAACTTGGTTAAACAAATTAAAGGGCAGTTACAAACTCCATTAGATAAACAGAGTAACTGGCTGCACAGTAAGGTAAATCAGGAAATATATAAAAAGATTATTTAAACAATATAAAGCTGAGGGCTCAGCAGAGGTATTTGCAAAATGCAAAGATGCCAACAAAGACTGTAAAAAGGGGGATCCAAGTAGCTAAATTGGAGAATGGAAAATAATTTCTAAGGAGAGGAGATGGCAAAATACCATGCAGCCGGGTCCTGTCCCTTCCAGCACTGGCGTTCGTCACGTTTCTTGCCTCATGGGGAGAGGGAGATTGCGGGTTGGTTTGGAGGTCAGCAGAGGGGGCAGGGTTTGGTACGTGACATTGATGCCCCCTTCTCTGCCTCTAGTGAGTGGTGTGTGCCTGGGGGGCATGACCTGTGATGTCTTGCATGATGTCATGCTTGACAGCCCCTATATAAGCCCCAGACTGCCCTAATGTTGGTGCTCAGTACTTAATCCATCCTGCTACTGATCAGGTGTCCTGTTCTGTGCTCCCTGTTTGTCCTCCTGCTGACCTCCCCTTTTCCAAACCGGATTTCTTGTGTCCTTTCCATTTTGCCTATCTCCTACCACTGTGACCTGGACTGTCTATTTAAACACTCCTTTTGCCAGCTTCCTACCATTGTTACCCAGACTGCCTATTGACCACTCCTTTTGCCAGCCTCATACCACTGTGACCCGGACTGCCTAGTTACCACCCCTTTTGCCTGCCTCATACCATTGTGACCTCGGATTGTCTTATTACTTTGTTTTGTCTGCCGCCTGCCCTTGTGACCTCGGATTGTCTGTGACTATTCTTCAACTGCAGTCTGTCCCTGCATTCTCAGTTTTGTTCCTGAACATTCACAGTTCACTCGCGTTCATCTCCTGTGAGTACTTCTGCTTGTTTATTGTTATTCTGCATGTTGGGCTCCTTTCCATTGGACCCCCACATCAGGGAGTTACAATTACATTCTATGAATAAGTTAGTAAACTATATTTATGGGTGCTGTGGTGGATGTAGTATATTTAGACTTTGCTAATGCATTTGATATGGTTCCACACAAAAGGTTACTGTACAAATTGACTAAAATAAGCTTAGGGCCAAAAGTTTGTGTGTGGATTGGTAAGAGGCTGAAAGATAGAATGCAAAGGGTGGTGGTAATTGAGAAGTTCTCAAATTGGACAGATGTGATAATTGGAGTACCTTGGAGATCTGTCTTGGGTTATCATCTTTTTAATTTATGTATTAATTATCTCCCAGTGGGCATAGGGAGCCATGTCTCATTGTTTGCTGATGTAAACAAATAAGTATGTATCAAAAGGGATATTGAATTACAGCAGGATTATACTATTCTGCCTCTTCATATGTCCATGGTAAGACCCCACTTTGAATATGCATTTCAGTTCTGGGTGAATTTTCTAAAAAATAAAATAAAAAAGATGGCATGGAACTAGTGAGTGCAGAGGAGGGCTACAAAACTAATAAGGGGAATGGAAAGTTTTAGTTATGAAGAAAGTCTAGAAAATAAAATGGTGTACACACTAGAGAAACTGGATCTTAGTGGGAATATGATAATGTTATATAAGTATGTACAGGGACCATACATAGGGCCTCAAGAGGTGGTGCTAGCAGACACAGTAGATGCCTTTAAAAGAACCAGAACACTAACTTAGTATAGGCATTAATATTTATTTAGTGCTTGTTGATCCAAGGAGAAATCTGATTGCAGTTTGGAAGAAAGAAGGACATTTTTCCCCACTGAAAGCAGAATTTGAAATTTTAGAAATAAAGGGGGGGGGGGTTGCCTTCTTTTGGATCAACAGCTGTAAACAATTAATACAAAAATTGTTGGACTTGATGGACCTAAGCTACCATATAACTATGTAATACACAGAGAGACATCATGGAGACAAGTAGGTGGAGGGACTGTGTTTTGCATTCAAGCTGATGGAGCTCTAATCCTCCCTGAGGAAGTTGGAAGGAAATTTATGAAAAGAATTAAGAAAATGTGAAAGATCTGGGTCTCCACCAGACAGCTCACCAGACAGCTCACCAGACAGCTCACCAGACAGCTCACCAGACAGCTCACCAGTCAGCTCACCAGACAGCTCACCAGACAGCTCACCAGACAGCTCACCAGACAGCTCACCAGTCAGCTCACCAGACAGCTCACCAGACAGCTCACCAGTCAGCTCACCAGACAGCTCACCAGACAGCTCACCAGATAGCTCACCAGACATCTTGCTGACTAGTGGTGAAAAATGATAAGGAGGAGGGAAAACTTAGACATTGTACATAACCTAATTTTCATACCTGGCACCATCCTGGCACTGGTTTTGAGAACATGATGTTGCGTGATGTCATGTAAGATTGTATGACCCTTCAAGATGTCATTCAAGCCTGGTATACCCGTGTACTTCTGCATCACGTCTACAGACACATATCATTTAAATTCAACGCACTATGCCTAGCCAGCACGCAAATTGGGAAGTTAATGCACCAGGACACAAGAAAACAGTAGTGCTGTGTACTCTTAATGATTTTACTTGCAAGTCTTTGCTTATAAGCTCTAAATGCAATTCGAAACCTGACATATCCTGCAAATGCACGACCACACATTTTCTTTGTGTGACATGCAATTTATGACTCCACAGAGACCCAACGGAATCCCACCCTCCCAATGGGAGTATCATCTCAGTGAGAGCTAAGACACAAAGAAAAGATACATCAAGAAAAATAGGGGACACAAATGGACCAGGAAGGGGGAAAAAAAAAAAAAGACGCAATTGGCGCTTGTATGTAATGGCGGTTGTGTCTTTATATATCCTCACACTTTCGCATGCAGAAATGGAACCTCCACTAAATGCTGTTTGGTGACGGTTCTCTCAGACTTATCAGGCAATAAAAAGCATCTGATTGCCAGAATAACCTGGACATCAGGACGCATACATAGGCGCATATTGGGTTAGCTTCAGTACCAACCACTATCCCTGTGTGCACTTCCTTTATACATAAGCCCCAAACTTCTTCCATCACTGTATAGAAACGTATATATTTGCGAAGACACTCTCTCTCTGGAAGAAGTTTTCTTGCCAGTCATTTTTCATTCATTGTATTATGCAGAGAAAAAGAGATATACTGACTTACTGAATGTTATATTCTTGATTAAATGCTAATAATCATTTACAATGAAGTGCTGTGCTCCGGGTGTCATGTTCCAGTCTAATAGCAGCATTTAATATCCAATTTTCTTGCATTAATATCAGTCATTTATTGAATATAATAATGTGTGCACTGTAGTTTGTTAATTCACGACAGATTCACCGGTCAATTCACATACATACAATTATCTGAGATGTGAGTATATGTTTCTGGCTCAACAACAGCCATTTATTTTAGACCATTATTTTTTTTTTGAGCACGTGTGAAAGGACGAAATGTCAAAAAAATGATAATTTATGTGACACTGAACGATTACATACAAGTTTAGGCATTTTAAATTCTATTTAAAATGGTTACACTTGCTGCAATCTTTCTAATAAATAGAACTTCATTTTTGCAGTTGTCCTTTAAAAGTTAATATAATTTGAATCCAATAATATTTAGGTCCATATAGGTTCAACCCCGAGGAGAAACCTGCCAGCGAACATTGGAACACTGGACCAACGTGTGGTCAGTACATATTACAGGCTTTTCTGATACAATGTAGTTGAGGAAGATGAATCTAGACACCATGATGTAACTCAGTTCCCAAAAAATTCCGGTTGTAGAATGTACACAACAGTACTCTGTTTTGTTGTGGTTATCAGTTGGCAGAAGTCATAGTGGATCCAACTTTTACTAGGTCTCTGTTGCTTATACAGAGGTTATCACTCCTGCTGGCAGTGAAACAGAAGTTACCTTCAACCTTGTGAGGTCATGCAGTTTTTTCATTATTTCTAGCATTTTTTTCATGTCTGACTCCCAGCTCTCCAGTACCTGGCCTGGCTTGTCCAACTAACCTGGTTTCCCAGCTTATCTGACTGCCAGTAGATCAGTCCTCAATGCAGCTTGTCTAAAATAGTAACTTCCACTGGATTTACTACTGTAAAATGAGAAAATATCTTTTTTTTTTCTTTTTTCCTTTTTTTTTCGACACTCAGACACCTACAGACGTTTGTACTTGAGTCGTATAACAGTTTAATGGGTCATCCTTGTGTCTATTATATCCATTGTTTATAATTTATAAATTATATATATATGAGAAAATATCTTAATGTGTCCTAGCTTGTAGAAACATTTACAGAATTCACAAATTAAAAAATGCGTTATATATCAAAACTGACAGATTTCTCTTCCATTACAGGATGAAAAAGCATTCTAAATTCACTCTTGGAAAATAAATAATTTGGATATATCTGAATAAAAGCCACTTTGATCATTGTGGGCATTTTATAATATAATAGCTAGCATTGTTAAAACAAATAACAAATGTATAATACAATTGGTATCAAGGTTTACTTTTATGTGATAAGAAGGTACGCTCAACAGTGGTCCTCCGCGTTCCATTGTCCCACTGTAAAACATGTGTCTTACAAATTATGTGCGAAACTCATAAAATGGCAGCAATTTACCTGGCCAATTTGCTCAAACTGTGCTGAAGGAAGTCATTAAAAATGTATGTGCTTCAATTTTATCTTCGGAAAAACATGGGCTCAGTTTATTGAGCTGGTCTCTTTCCATCCATGAGATGAATTCATATCTATTGCTGGTTTAATGTGCCCTCCCATTGGTTTCAATTACATTATTTGAATCGTACCCTCGATGGTCATCTCTGTAATGGTGCATTAAAAAAACCAGAGACGCGCATTTAGCTCGAGATATATTTTGTATCCATACTGTGCTGTTATGGTAATCTAGGTTGTAAAAAGAAAACAAATTACGTATCTTAAGATTTCAATAGATTATACAGGACCACAGAATGTTATTAAAAATATAGAGGGAATAGGTCAGTTGGTAACTACACCGCCTGTGACAGAGTCTGGATCAGAGAAACGTTGGTTCATTTGTTCTGAGACCCCAACTAATTACAATGTAAACTATACAGCGCATGGGTACATTGGAGAATAGCTGAGCAATTCTGGGACAAAGTTTTAAAACTGGAGCAATTACCATGGATACCTATGGAATATTTCTGATAATTGCACCAAAATTGCATCTTTCCATTGTGCTTTAAAAATACATACACCTTGTCTTAAAAATATATATTTTCATCATGGATGAGGCCACTATGGAGAACATTTTCATTTTATTAATTTAGCTATGTTTTTAATCAGTATACACCAACATAACACAGCGGGGACAATGTATTATCACCTGATCCGGTGACAAACACGAAGGGTGAGAAAAACCTGGAAATGATTATAAAAAAAAGAGCATAAATGTCAATCATAGACATGGTGGTAGTTAAAATAGTGTAACATATAGAAACAAAGAATGTATCTGCAGATAAGAACCATTCAACCCATCTAGTCTGCCCAATTTTCTAAATACTTTTATTAGTCCCCCGTTCCCGGTCTTATATCTAGGATAGCCTTGTGTCTATCCCACGCATGCTTAAACTCCTTCACTGTGCTTACCTCTACCACTTCTGCTGGAAGGCTATTCCATACATCCACTACCCTCTCAGTAATACTTCCTGATATTACTTTTAATATCTAGTTTTTTAAGGGATTCGATATCTCCTCAGCCCAAGTCCTTAGGAATAGAGTGTCAGCTTCCTCGCCACTCCCCTGGACGGGAAATAATATATAGCGATCCCCAGAAGTAGACACAGCTACCAAGGTTTTTCACAAGCAAGAAGAACAGTTCATTGTAGACAGGACCGCACATTTATACAGTAACATCTTGTTAACAGGGGAGATTGAACAATACACGTAAAGGGATTAACTTTCACACAATGGATAAAACAATTAAACTTGGCACCAGTGTGGGAGTGAACCAGTGAGGATACATAGGTATACAATCATAGTTTAACACACCTTTCCCATCTGGCTTCCAGAGTCACAGTGTTTCGTGACAAATCCTGTGTTAACACCAATTTTTGCAATGTTTCCTTTTCTCTTTATATACAGGCAGGCTATGGGTGCATAGGTACTTTCTGTGACATATATTTGTACATTTATTGCACTACATTATATATGGGTATCTTTTAATTGAGACTGTTTACATGGGTTTTGACTACAACTTCTTGCCATTTTTTATTATGGTTTTCTATAAATTAAATCACTAATTTAACCAATATACACCAACATAACATATAAATAATTTGTTTTTGTAAATATTTCTACCCCCCCCCCCCATATTTTGGGCGTGCTATATTGGTGTATACTGATTAAAAATGTAGTTTTTTTTTTTAAATTGCCATTTCAATGTATCTCTTCCATATTTACAATTGTATTAATTTAGATATATCTGTATATAGGATAGTATACATTGGGGGTTATGTATATAACTAGAACATGCTCTAATAGCATGTATTGACTCTATCACAATGGGGCACGGGGGAAAGAAGTTGGGAGTAAACACTGTGTGCACCAAAACTGAATTTCTATGTATCATAGCACACGTAGCACCAATGCAGTCCATGTATAAACAAAGAAAATAAAAATTATTCTTAAAAAGTGTTGAACAACCTCTGCCAAATCCATTTTATCAGAGGCACGCTCGCAGCTCTGCAAAGGGGTCTAGGACACTTCCGCGCCGCATCTTCATCGCTGACAGTTCAGCGCGGCAGTTAAAATGCTGAACTGTCAGCAATGAAGAATAACGCGGCCGTTATATCGCGGCCGCGGCTATGTAAGAACTATCAGCTCTTACAAATGTAAAAGTAAATAGAAAATAAACCCCCCTAATAAATTATTCCCAAACCTCAATACTAACACTAAACACTTAACCCCAATACTAACACTAAATTTAACCCCAATACCAAAATTAACCCCCTAAACCCTAATACTAACCCCCGACCCCTAATACTAACGCCCGACCCCTAATACTAACCCCCGAGCCCTAATACTAAAATGAACCCCCTAATACTAACCCCCGAGCTCTAATACTAAAATTAACCCCCTAAACCCTAATTCTAACCCCCTAAACCCTAATTCTAACCAAACTAAAATAGCTAAAATACTTACCTTTAGCGATGAAATGTCCCGCGATGAAATCTCCAGCGACGATCTGTCTTGCTGTGTAGAGTCGGCGGTGAAGCGGCTGCGCGGAAGCAGCCGCGATGAAGAGTCCCATCCCCCTGCAAAGTGCTGGGATCTATTAAAAAAAAGGTGCAATCACTTTAATAGTAATACCCTGCACTCATTTTACACATATATATATATATATATATATATATATATATATATATACATTGCTCACATACTAATCAACCCAGCGCAGACTAGTTAGACCCCATTAACATTCTAGAGGTTTACTTTCAGTCCTCTTCTTAGAAGTTTGGCACAGAATAGTTATACACACAGACGATTTATCACGTGTAGAACAAATGACTGATGAAAAAAAAAATAAACAAAAAAACAGAATACACCATAAAGGGGTTTAATTCCCATATCAACGGACGGATTCGTGTAATTTCCTGCGATACTTATTAAATTGGTCATGTTGGTGTTTATGTTGCTTCTCTGTAGCAACTACCAAACCATTTATTAAAATCAGTGGAAAGGGAATGTTGATTATTTGGCAGTAGTTCCCAGATTGTAAGATTGACTGTCCCCTGCAGCACTTGGATTCCGACACTGAAACATTTCTCCAAAATGCAAGGGAATTTATAATGCTAGTTCATTTACTTGGCAGCCGAACGTTTTTTTTTTTTTTTTTTTGGTTATTCTTGATATTAACCCTACAAACGACGCTTCCAATATCTACAAAATCAATCCTCGCAAAATACTGCAAAATTATTTGTGGGTCTCCACCGACTTCACGTGCTGTGAATGTTAAATAATAAAATATAAATGATCTGATTGTTGTATCGTCAGAAGGGCAAGTTCAAAATCTCAGAAGAAAAAAAGTGTGTCAAAGTGTTAAAGCTGTCTCTGGTTTATGACATCACTTACGGCTTGTTATGCAAATATATTACTTTCATTGGGAAAAGTGTAATTTGCAGATCAAGCCATAAGGTGATGTCAGAAACAGGAGACTCCACAGATATATTTGAATTATTTTCTCTTGCTTTATGTACTTGCTTGAAATTCCACTAACATTCGCAGTATAAACATTATTTAGGTAATGGGGTCCCTCTGAGGGGTTTTCTATAAAACGTTAGGATCAATCTAATTTTTTGGCAAAATATTTTTTTTTTGTAACAATATAACACATCATTAGTGAAGCCCTTCACAAATTGCTTGTCTATGTATATCACAGTGCTGCTAAAAATTAGAGGATGGTCTTATTTAACATCTGACCACACGTTGGTTTTAAACGGATATCAGTGACTGGATGACTCATTCACACAATGCATCATCAGAGAGATGTCCCTGACTAAGCTATTGTTTATAGTAACAGCAGTCAGATAACATATGATTAGTACAAGACATAAATAGATCTAAACACAACTAATTCCCAATGGCAACCACGTTCATAAAGTTCTAATCTCTACAGTGAATTACACGGTAAGAAAACAATGCTGCAGTTGATACAAAAACTGAAGAAACGCAGAATATAAAGAATATTTCTGTGTTGTTATGGAATTGGGCCCATCATGTCTGCCCAGTTTTATAAATACTTTTATTAGTCCCCAGTTCCCCATCTTATATCTAGGATAGCCTTGTGTCTATCCCAAGCATGCTTAAACTCCTTCACTGTGTTTACCTCTACCACTTCCGCTGGAAGGCTATTCTATACATCCACTACCCTCTCAATAAAGTAATACTTTTATTAGTCCCCAGTTCCCTATCTTATATCTAGGATAGCCTTGTGCCTATCCATGCATGCTTAAACTCCTTCCCTGTGCTTACTCTACCACATCTGCTGGAAGGCTATTCCATACATCCACTACCCTCTCAGTAAAGTAGTACTTTTATTAGTCTCCAGTTCCCTATCTTATATCTAGGATAGCCTTATACCTATCCCACGCATGCTTAAACTCCTTCACTGTGTTAACCTCTACCACATCTGCTGGAAGGCTATTCCATACATCCACTACCCTCTCAGTAAAGTAATACTTTTATTAGACCCCAGTTCCCGGTCTTATATCTAGGATAGCCTTATACCTATCCCACGCATGCTTAAACTCCTTCACTGTGTTTACCTCTACCACTTCCGCTGGAAGGCTATTCTATACATCCACTACCCTCTCAGTAAAGTAATACTTTTATTAGTCCCCAGTTCCCTATCTTATATCTAGGATAGCCTTGTGCCTATCCATGCATGCTTAAACTCCTTCCCTGTGCTTACTCTACCACATCTGCTGGAAGGCTATTCCATACATCCACTACCCTCTCAGTAAAGTAGTACTTTTATTAGTCTCCAGTTCCCTATCTTATATCTAGGATAGCCTTATACCTATCCCACGCATGCTTAAACTCCTTCACTGTGTTAACCTCTACCACATCTGCTGGAAGGCTATTCCATACATCCACTACCCTCTCAGTAAAGTAATACTTTTATTAGACCCCAGTTCCCGGTCTTATATCTAGGATAGCCTTATACCTATCCCATGCATGCTTAAACTCCTTCACTGTGTTAACCTCTACCACATCTGCTGGAAGACTATTCCATACATCCACTACCCTCTCAGTAAAGTAATACTTTTATTAGTCTCCAGTTCCCTATCTTATATCTAGGAAGGCCTTATACCTATCCCATGCATGCTTAAACTCCTTCACTGTGTTAGCTCTACCACTACCGCTGGAAGGCTATTCCATACATCCACCACTCTCTCAGTAAAGTAATACTAGGGTGTAGATTTTTTACTCCATGTCCTGTAAACATCTAGGCTTAAAAAAATAAACTCTATAAAAACTGTTCTAGACTTAGCCTCGATGTGTGATCATGTTACTGTTTATTTATTAACGCACAAATGTAATGTATGTGTTAATGTGATACATTTGATATAAATGAGTTTTAAAAGGGGTGCAATCATCATAGAAACCAGTGGAATAAGCCCGCTCATCCAATTTAGACTTTTTCCTTCATTGCAAAGATAAATTAATAATATACTAAAGTAATTCCTCATCCGCTACATCAAAATTGCTGTTTTTCTTTAGTGTTTTTTTTTCTGTTGGACTTCCTCTATGGTGATTTAATAAAACATAACCTGCCTCATGCTTGAATTTGTCATAAACTTTCTCACTACATCTCGCCATCCAGAATTTGTCAGGATGAATTATTAAACATGCCGAAATCTCAGAAACCCCCAGTACACTGTTAGCTGTTATCTTCAACATTATTTATTTGGTCTCTTCTGGGTAGTGTAAAAAAAAAAAAAAAATATCCCACCTTGCACATTTCTGGAAAATAGTTCATTTGTAAGTGTTTCATTTGCCCAGATATGTTTTATTCCTCCCCCCCCCCCCCCCCCCAGCTGTTATGGACATTTCAATTTACACAGTGTTTCTAGTTAACTCTGAAACATTTGTCAAAAAGGAACATTGACAAAGTAATCAATCGATCTACCAATTACACATATTCCTCGGCCTATTTATAAAACTCAAAATATAATGTCATACATTGTTAGAAAATATAATAATATTACTTCATGATAAGAAGGACAAAGGAGAATAATGTGTTGTGTTATGTGTTTAACGTATGGAATCTCAGCTAACTACAGCATTATCAGTGGCATTCCACCAGTATATGCTTATGGATTGGTCAACTCTAATGACAGAATGTCCAGAATCACCATATAATTCTCCCTTTGCAGCCCATGTGAATATATACAGAATTGAAGAGCATTTACCAAATGCTTCTTGGTGTAGGCTTGTAATTGTTGATTGCTTACTGGCTGGAACTCAAGTGCAAGTGTACATATACAAGGATATGCCTTTGTATCAAGGTCTGAGAAGGTCCATGGGACATCATTAAAGTGTCCTTCACAAAGTCCAGGAATGTCTGCCACGCACCGTGTAGGTTCCCTGTACATAAATACATTAAGTAGTGGCTTATAGTCTACAAATTGGTCCCTTAAGTTAAGAGGATGATTCTCTGCATCTTAGATAAGTTCTCCCTGTGATATACACATACGTATATGCATGATTATAGCTTGGCAGCCCGATGGCTCCCGTTTGGGCGCCTGATTGGCCTTCTACCTTCTGCTCACGTCACAATGTTACTCTGTGGATCCCGAAGCCCTGCGCGATGGTGAGGCTTAGGTGTACATGCTTGTATGACTTGATAAAGTATCTTGTGTAAAAATATAACCGTCTACTCAATAAACATTTGTAGTCTATAGGGTCTATTTAATAAAGAGAGAATTGCAGAGAATTGAGTTCGGAATTTCAAGCCAATGTAGCCAACTTGGAAAACTCTCCATCACGGCAGAATTTAACCCACTCAACTACTTTGTTCTTAAATTTGAAATTCCCGTCTCATTTGGTAACGAACGAGACAAAGGGAGGGGCCATAGAGTGCCTTAAAGGCCTCCATTTTGCTACCAACATTATTGCTAGACCATTATAAATTCCCCTATTAATCTGGCAAGATTAAAGTCGTGACAAAAATCAGGGGGGGGGGGGGGATAGAAAATCAAGGTCATTGAGAGATGCTAAATCAGACACCTCGCTGTTTCACAGGGGAATGAAACCCACAGGAAAGTAGCCACTTTGTAAAGACATTTCTGCAGAGAATTTTGTACTGATTCCAAGTGGGCACCAATTAGTACACTCATCTGTGCTCTTGGCATGTATCCATGACCCTTAGGCATGATCTTGCTCAGTTTCTAGGAAAATACAATTGCACATGTCTAATAGAGGTTCTTGTTGTACCTTGGTAATTATCAGTGTACCTGACACATCTTTGGCTTTACACATTACACTCCAAAATAAATTCAGCCACCTGAATCTGCCATCTTTTCTCTGAAACAATATTTTTCCTTACACGGATGATATCCATCTCTTAGCTCTCTGCTGAGCAAGGTGTTACAGGGGGAAACACGGAAAACCAGGAATCATTTAAATAAAGCACATGAAGAAGTATCGAAACATAGTGTAATATTGTTGACTGTATTGTTGAGTAGATGCTGTAGCGGAAAAAATGTAATATATGCACAGACAAACATGAAGTGTTCGAAAGCACAGGTCTTCAAACTGGATATCTTCATTAATTGGGTGATTTCATATAACTGGAAAAAATCGTCAAAAAAAGCAAAATGTGCAGAATGGCATACAACAGGAATGGGACGTGATGGACCTTGCTACATTGGCAGACAGGAATCCAAATTAAAAACCCGCACAGCAAAATCATTGAGAATGGTTGACCCTGAGAGAACCAGTCCCAAGATGCAGGGTAGGAAAATATTTCAAATGGGAATACAAGTTGTCATGGTAATGGATGTCCTCTTTGAAAATCATTTTTCATTTTCATTGTTAGTTTTTTCATTTCTTTCACATATATTCATTAAGAAAGGTGTTCCCCAGCTTCTTTTAAGTCAGACACCTGCTTTTTTGTTTTTTGTTCCTCACTTTCATCGATCAAGTTGCCATGTATCTGCAACACCTTGCTGCTAAGTGGACATCTCTACAGCTCTTCTCTTTATGCACAATGTTCCCTCTTGCTGTTCCTTGTCTTTTGAACTCCATACCACCCAGTAGTTTCAATACCCTACATCATCAAAGAAAACTACATCCTTTGTGATCCACAACTAAGCTCATTTTTTTCATTGAGCATGACAGACATCTGTCCTGAGCACTTCCTTTTTATGGAAGCGAGTGGGTGTGGGCTAAAATTAGCTCCACCAACTGTAGCCATTATCCTTGCCCATGTCATGCCCCACCCATTTCCCATCGTCCCGTGTGAGCAGAAACATAGTAATGATACTTTCAATGGATTCCACTTTGCATCTACAGAATGTTGTAGCATTGGTTGCCATTTGTGGAATGATAGTTCATATTTCTGACATTTATACTTAGTAACATTTATTAATAGTTGTGTGTCTTCTAAACCAGAGATACCAGGAATCACTAAATATGTCTCTGAATGGAACAGAGTGGGGCAAATAGAACAAAAAGTCATTATGCATTGTTATAGAACTTTATATTACTATATTTTTTTTTTTACCATGTTCCACATCACTCTACCACGACCAATCAGAACTTACAAATAGCAGGTAAAATAACAAGTGAGACATAGCTATAGGCGGGACAGCTTAAACTGTGTTACTGTGTAACAGTTTAAAGATAATTGCACAGGGAGGAGAGAAAGAAAGTATAACAGAGAAGACTGGATAAGACAAAGGATAGATGGGAGATGGTATAGTAGACACTAAAAACATAACAATAAAATAGACTGATGTAAAATATCAAAGCGGTGGCATCAAACGTGCCGCCCGTTGGCCAAATGCGACCCAACTAACAGCAGGATGCGGCCCAACTAAGCGTATTCGATAAATGTATCATTTTATTTCAATACGTTTTTTTGAGCTGCTTTATTATTACTGCCAAATAACAATACCTTTTTTTTTATGACTCCAAAGCTATTGCTCACCTTTAATGCAAATTCAAAAATATGTTTGAGGCCGAGTACATGTATTTCTTACGACGTGGTCCATTTCAGAAAAAAACTTGGAAGCCCCAGCTCTTCGGAGCATGTCGGATACTTTAATTATGACTCAGGTTTGCTTACTTTAGTAATTGATCCATGTAGAAGGACAGTTTCAATAGCTTCAGCCAACACATCAAAAACGGCACTTCTGACTTCTAAGTATGTGCAAATATCAAATGCATAAACATAACAAACATGGCTCTATTCAATAATGAATGGTACAGTCACCTGATATGGCGCATTCTGTCTGACAGGCACCAAATAAGTAAGAAAATTAGGACATGTATATATAAAGAGATAGGAATGAAAAGAAGGGGTAATACTGTCCAGAGCCAAAGCTACATCCCCGGGCAGGAAAACTACAGAGCCCCCTCACTTAAAAAACAGGTATGGTATAACCAAAACAGGTGAGGCTTTATTTAGTCAGGTTTGGACTAGCTTCCCTTAAAGGTAATCTGGGCATCACATCTTGGCCTGCTTAGTAACCAGAGCTTAGCCCCACTCCACACTATTTTTGGTGGGGGCAGGAATTGGAGAGACATTATAAAAGCATGGACATCCCCTCTGCTGTTGTTCAACAGAAGTATCTAGACTGGGGCTGTCAGCAGCCATTAGTGCACCTCATTTGAGCCATCCTGATCACTCAGAGAGCCCCCCATAAAAGACTCGTGGATTTGACATTGTAGGCTCTTTTTGAGATGGGATGTTTGGCCTGCATGGACTGCATTAGGCCCTGTCCCAGTTGGGTTATATCAATTTCTACAGTACAGTTTAATTCAACTAATTCCGCCATCCGTGGGAACACTTGCTAAACTTTTCAGTGAACCACTGTTTGAAGGCATTAATACTATTTTATTACCATGCCATGACCTCCTTGTTGCTGAGAATCAGGGCCCCTGATCCATACTATGTGACGTTATGGATCCAGAGTTCCACAGGGATTTGGGGTGATCCAGAAACGCTACCATTTTACACAGGCATGGAAACATTTTCTGAAATATAAAGCCTTACAAAATCTTTCTATATATTTTTGTTCATGGAAATATCCTACAAACTTGCAAGCAGGGCTGTCGATTTCCTGTGTCCGTCTGTCTCTGTTCGTCGAACGTAATCTGCCGTTTTCTCACCTGCTTAGTACCAAGCTCTGCATACAGGGAGTGCAGAATTATTAGGCAAATGAGTATTTTGACCACATCATCCTCTTTATGCATGTTGTCTTACTCCAAGCTGTATAGGCTCGAAAGCCTACTACCAATTAAGCATATTAGGTGATGTGCATCTCTGTAATGAGAAGGGGTGTGGTCTAATGACATCAACACCCTATATCAGGTGTGCATAATTATTAGACAACTTCCTTTCCTTTGGCAAAATGGGTCAAAAGAAGGACTTGACAGGCTCAGAAAAGTCAAAAATAGTGAGATATCTTGCAGAGGGATGCAGCACTCTTAAAATTGCAAAGCTTCTGAAGCGTGATCATCGAACAATCAAGCGTTTCATTCAAAATAGTCAACAGGGTCGCAAGAAGCGTGTGGAAAAACCAAGGCGCAAAATAACTGCCCATGAACTGAGAAAAGTCAAGCGTGCAGCTGCCACGATGCCACTTGCCACCAGTTTGGCCATATTTCAGAGCTGCAACATCACTGGAGTGCCCAAAAGCACAAGGTGTGCAATACTCAGAGACATGGCCAAGGTAAGAAAGGCTGAAAGACGACCACCACTGAACAAGACACACAAGCTGAAACGTCAAGACTGGGCCAAGAAATATCTCAAGACTGATTTTTCTAAGGTTTTATGGACTGATGAAATGAGAGTGAGTCTTGATGGGCCAGATGGATGGGCCCGTGGCTGGATTGGTAAAGGTCAGAGAGCTCCAGTCCGACTCAGACGCCAGCAAGGTGGAGGTGGAGTACTGGTTTGGGCTGGTATCATCAAAGATGAGCTTGTGGGGCCTTTTCGGGTTGAGGATGGAGTCAAGCTCAACTCCCAGTCCTACTGCCAGTTCCTGGAAGACACCTTCTTCAAGCAGTGGTACAGGAAGAAGTCTGCATCCTTCAAGAAAAACATGATTTTCATGCAGGACAATGCTCCATCACACGCGTCCAAGTACTCCACAGCGTGGTTGGCAAGAAAGGGTATAAAAGAAGAAAATCTAATGACATGGCCTCCTTTTTCACCTGATCTGAACCCCATTGAGAACCTGTGGTCCATCATCAAATGTGAGATTTACAAGGAGGGAAAACAGTACACCTCTCTGAACAGTGTCTGGGAGGCTGTGGTTGCTGCTGCACGCAATGTTGATGGTGAACAGATCAAAACACTGACAGAATCCATGGATGGCAGGCTTTTGAGTGTCCTTGCAAAGAAAGGTGGCTATATTGGTCACTGATTTGTTTTTGTTTTGTTTTTGAATGTCAGAAATGTATATTTGTGAATGTTGAGATGTTATATTGGTTTCACTGGTAAAAATAAATAATTGAAATGGGTATATATTTGTTTTTTGTTAAGCTGCCTAATAATTATGCACAGTAATAGTCACCTGCACACACAGATATCCCCCTAAAATAGCTAAAACTAAAAACAAACTAAAAACTACTTCCTAAAATATTCAGCTTTGATATTAATGAGTTTTTTGGGTTCATTGAGAACATGGTTGTTGTTCAATAATAAAATTAATCCTCAAAAATACAACTTGCCTAATAATTCTGCACTCCCTATAGAATGTTGGCCCTATATAAATAAATGTTAATGTCATGTAACATAATCTATATTAAACTTGTGGAATAACCGATCACAAGGAATATATCCTAGTATTTTAATTTAAGTAAGACAACAAATATGCATCCAGATTGTCAAACTGTCTACTTATCGTTTGAATGTCTATTTAAAAAAAAAAAAAAACAGCAAACATTTTTTAAAACACTTCCACATCGAGAAAGTCTTAGAATCATTTGGCGTCATCTTGACAGAAACAAAACACTCCAAACATGGTTGGTAGAGAATTCGAGCATTTGTCCAGTGAATGCATGTTATGGTTTCCTGTTTCAGATAGCTTGCTTCTGCATGGATGCCCTTAAGTGGATGCGGGTAGGTATTGTCATTGCTGTTGTGGAACGTTTGGCATTCTTTGTATTTGTGTTATGGCTAGCCAGTAGAATTACTAGTATCCCGAGCATGCCAGGTTCACAGAAGGTCAAGGGACCTCTTCATCACAGTCAGGAAGGCATGAGAGAAAATTGACGTATTGGTTTTCATGTTGTTCCTATTTACATTTTCTGTTAAAATTCTTCAAATTACATTGCAAAAGGTTAAGGCGAGAAACATTCGCACTGAATGCCTGAAACCATCCATCTTCAGACACATTAAAGATGTACATAATAGGTCAAAGCAATTTAGGAAGGCTAATTAATTTGCCTATAGCTGTTGGAGTGTTCAGAGGACTATACATGCCCCCCATTTACATTTATCGGTTTTGATTTGTTGGTCTCTCGAAAACCAGCCCACATCTACCTCCCTGTTTATCTGTATTTCTTTTATTTCTTTATATTGTAACACAGGATGCCAAATCAGTTGTGGCACACTTCAAACCAAATTACCACCAGAGCTAGATAGCAGATGCTCTCTACCCATCTGCACCTTGAGATCAACAATAAATAGGTTTCCTCTTGGGTTGGCATGTACGGAAAGAAACACTAGAATGTTCTTGTGTTATCTAGGAACCACATTTACACACAATCCCATTATTCCCATAGGATAGCCTCTGGCCTTGATCTCTTTTGAAACATAATAATGTCTAACATCTGTTCCATGTACCTTCTGTACCCTCATTCCATGTGGGTTGGGATAAATAGGGGGAGCAGCCCCTGACTCCTCCATATTATGGGTTTGGTGAGAAAACAGGACAATACTTTTTTGGGAAATAAAAAAAAATAAATAAAAATTTTATTGGGAGGTATTAGCATAGTCAAATTCATTTTTAAGTTAATGTGCTGGAGAACGGACGAATTAGCATACTCATTTTTAGACGGTTAGCATTGCAAATTGACTTTATTTTGTAATGTGAATACTTTGGTTTATTTTGTTTGCTTTCAATGATTAGTCCTTGCGATACCACGGAAGTACCCTGCTGAATCACTCTTCAGACATAGGAAACAAAGGATTAGCGAATATGCGGCTCTGCGTTGATTTTGGGCCTGCAGGGAAACCATTCTAGTACAGCCACCTGAAAGTGTACCAACCAAGATCAAAAATGCAAACAGTGAGGGTGTGTGCAAAAAAAACGTGCAACAGACTTATCTACTGGTCTTTAGTAGATATATTCTGAAGATACATCTCAAAGGAAAACTAAATAAAAATGAAGTTATAGTGTAGTAAGTCGGCTCAATTGGAGATATATTGGGGGATATATATTCCTTTTAATTTATTTTTCCTTTTTCCGCCATAATATATCTACTAGAGAGCAGAATCTACGTTTTTTGCATGTTTTTTTTTTGCACACACTCACTGTTTAGACATAATTTAGAAAGTGTTGTTATTTGCGAGGAGTAAATAATAATCTCCCTATCTAAGAATAACTGGTTCTATTTGGAAACCCTTTAATAATATTGTCGGGAGACCCGACACACAGTCTATACTGGTTAGATCAGTTCAATGCTAATCTATTTTGGATGGATCTGTGCAGGTCATTCTGTCTTTGAAGTTATAGAAGACAATAATTCCTGTATCAATAATCACTGATTGTTACACTGAATATCATATCAATTTCCAAAGGTCAGGAGATTAAGTACAATCCAAGTCATAAAAGGGGCAGTATAGACGCTAAACTACGTTCTGTTTCCTGTTTTGCTCTGGACACACCCAGTATGGAGTCTCTGTCATGCCAAGCCCTACCTCTGTCCAGCTTTTCGGACAGAATTAAAATTCGACTGGGCAGTGGAAACTGCATTCCGCACAGGTGCAGCATTGCCGGCCTCCCATACCACGGTAGCGCTGTCAGTTAGGGTGACGATGCTACAGCACATTGACACTCAACATCCAAATCTACAGCCACCAGCATCCAGATTCACCATTGGGAGATGTTAGCTCGAGAGACCATCATGCACGGTAGCGCTGACACTCGCCTTTCCAAGGTCCGCCTCCCTGCGTCCCAGTTTGTCATCGGAAGGTATGCTTTTTGAAACTGTATATATTTTTGCTATGAAAGTGGCTTTTGGACAAGCAATCAGAGTGAGAGGAAGTGACATCATGACTGCAGCCCCATTTAACCTTTCAGTGACTGGAAGTAAAGAAAGTTCACCCCACCACTAAAATAAACCACATATAAATAAATCCCTTTCCCACAGCAAAAAAACAAACTTGCAGAGAAATGCTACTGTAGCCTGAATGACACAGCACCGGCTGCCCTGATTTGCAAAGGACAAAACAGAAAGAGAAAATGTACAATAACTTTGATTGTGAGATTATTTATAAAGCTGTTCACTGACATTTGGTACTATTGACTTCTATTAAATCTTTTGTACAGAAATAAGCTTACAGAATTCCATACTAAAAAGAAATACAAGCTAAATGTACACTTCTGAAAGGAAAGTCACAAATTATTATATAAACCTCAAATACATTGAAATGGCCATCCCACGGGAATAATAAAAAAAAACTGTTTAAATTATTGCAACACCATTTTTTTTTTTATTTTATTTTATTTAAAAGGTTTTATACATTTACATGTTGGTAATAGTGTTGTAGATGTCCCCTGGGATGGCCCTTTCAATGCACTTGGGGTTTTTATTATAATACGCCAGGGAAAGGGTTCCTGTTATAAAGCATCGAAAGGGTTAATGTCTGGTTTTGCTCAGCCAATACAAGGAGGAGTGAACTCAGCACCACGAAAAAGCCGATAGGCGAAACGCGCCATGCTACGGCCATCACGGAAGTGAACTGCTGAAAGCCTCGTGTGGCGACATTGGGAATAACGTTGCGCATGTTTCGTTGCCACTTGATATTCGTTTTTCTCTTCGCTGGAGCAACGGACTGCTTGTTTTAACCGTAAGCAATGTTTCTCAAAATTAAAGTTTGACGTCTATTACTCCTCCTCCTTTGGTCCTGTTCGAGTTCATTTGGACCAGTTGATCCATTACCCCGGTGTGGTCTCCAAAAGCTGGTTTCACAGATGGATTAACCCGCTCCACTCCAAGTGATTTTTATACTAAAGGTGGCTATTTGGGGATTATTAACCCTTTGATGTTACACTCTGTACCTCTTTTTCTCCTCCATGTGAATACTCCTAGCGAGAGAAAGTACAACGGGTCAAAGATACAGCATCCCTTGAATTTCAGTACATTTTATTTATTTATTTACTACTGGTATTAATTGCTTGCAGGTTTGCTAATACAATGTATAGATCATTTTCAATCATGTTTCGGGCTCTACATGCACAGTAAATATAATGTTTAGGTGATACCATCCCTTCATGTTCTCTTTCCATTGCACCCAAGGTTCCCAGACATTCAAAAAACAAAAACTGTCTGCACTTCTCACCCTAATGAAGTTGGCAACAAATATATAAATATAATATAAATGAGAGGTTTTGGTTATATGAATTGGCCAAAGCATAATTAAGCTCACCCGCCACGTCAAGGCACATTCTCAATAGGGTGAGATCCTACTCTCACCTCCTATCTGGTGGGCACACAAAGCAGTTTATACTGCTACCAAAACCTTTTAAATGTGTTGGAAGAGGTGCAATTAAACCTCCTCCCAATTAACCCCTTAACAGCAAGCTGCAACCAGACAACCAACAACCTCAAATATGTGCAAGCAGGGAAAAGAAAAATGTTAATGCAAAATGTCGACATTTTTCTTTTCTCTTCCCATTCATACATATCACTCTAGATTCGGTTAATTTGATTGAAACTAGACATGCAAGGAATATAGTTTCATTTTCTTTCATATATCAGAAAGAAAAGGCATTCATGATTCAGAATCTATTTTCTTTTTATTATTTTGATTCACGGAGATAGAAAAACAAAGAAAAATAGCACTGACTGTTCCTTGAAATGTATATATATATAAAACAAACAAGCTACGTCCATTTATCTATATGTACTAAAAATATTTTAGTGCCTTGTTCTTCTTTCACACATGGCAGTGTTGTTTCAGCTGTCACAATGTTTTTAGGTTCGTAACGTTTGGTTTTCATCTTGGTTAAATATTTAGATGGAGGGGGTGTAATGGTAATATGCAGAGGGAACCTCTGAGGCCTTGCTTTAAATGCAAAAAAAAATTACAATAAATCCAGTCCCATGGCTTTGGAAATATAATATCATGTTTAATGAAAAGAAAGATTTGTAGAAATTCTTTCACAGTCCCCTGCTTTTTTAAATTCTCTTCCAAACAATCAAATGATGGAAATAAAAAGGATCTCTAAAATGAGCAGTAGCAACATTTCTTTTCTTTTTTTTTCTGTGATTGATAAGGTTCTGTGCACTGTTTGTCACTCTCAGGATTCTTCACTTCGGGTTTACTCTAGGTAGGTTTTTTTTTTTTTTTACTTTTACTTCTATTAATGAAGTAAAAGTATTAAACAAAAACTTCAGGGTCACTTACCTGGTGGTCCAGCTGTGAAAGCGACGACATTAGCCTACGGGGATTCAGGCCTGTCTTCCTATTAGGCTGCACATGGACACAGTCTGTCGGGGAGTGTTATAATATAGACGTAGTGCGCCCAGTCTTCGTCCCGTCAGTGTTTCTATTAGCAGCGCTGGTAGGCAAGTAGTGAGGCTAGTTTAAGAAACTGCAAAAAATCAGGCCAAAATAATGGAGTTGAAAAAAAAATAGCTAAAAAATGGAGACTTTTTTTTTCAACTCCGCTATTTTGGTCCGATTTTTCGTGAATTCAACTCAATTCAATGTTTCGTGACTAAAACATCCATGAAACCTTGAATCAAAATTTAATTTAACGGTTAATACTTTGGAAATACAGCTTGTAATGAACCAAAAAAAAGGCAGCTCTGCTGAAAACCCAAACAATTCTTGTTAACGCCAAATAAATCATTTGTGATACGATGTTACCATATTTGTGCAGGGCCCAGCACTAGTAAAATACTTTATGGAGCGATGCTCTTTCTAATGCATAATGGGACATTTTTACAACCTGTTCTTGGAAGCTTCATCACTGATAATTATAAGACTAATCTACAACCACATCTTATAAAAAATGTCACTGCATTTTATGTCTTTTGTAAAAAAAAAATAAAAAAAAAAATTGCGTGTGTCAAAAGAGATAAATATGTAAGTCTTCTTTAATCCTCTTTTATAAGCATATGTTTTGTCCAACTTACAGGAAAGCTATGAATTAAATGTAATTTATCGTTTTCTATATATCCCATTTTTCTAAATCTCTGATAGTTTTAATGACATTGTTTCTTTTTAAGACAAAAAAGGAAAATGGGGGGAAAAAAAGTTAATCTTCGGTATATATTTTTTGATTTTGACGTATAGGAACAGCCGCGCCATTTAATATGTTTGAAGATTTGCATATTTGATATACTTTGTAACAAATCATGTTTTCTGTATTTGCACCCATGTTATTTTTAACTGTGTGTATTTCTGACTGATATTGAGACTTGTTGATGTATCACTGTAATATATGATATTTATCAAGATATCTGATATTTAATTGTTTTGCATTTTGTAGTGTATAACTTATGATATTAGGCAATATTACTATACATTACAATGGATGACCTATGATATTAGGCAATATTACTATACATTACAATCGATGACTTTAAAAAGGTCACATGTGTTTAAATGTGGTAGCCTTACTGTTGTGTTTCTCCAGCATATTTGTAACCATGATTGCAATCATTTGCTATAATCAGCAAAAGAAACTAGCTGATTAGAAGTCAGAAATAACCTTGCTTATAAACAATGCATAAAAAGGTAAATCCAGCGCCCAATGCCCTAAATCAGTGCTTCTCAAACCTGTCCTAAGGACCCCCCAACGGTCTAGCATTTAGGGATTACCTAGTTGTATTTAAATAAGAATATGTAACACCTGGTATGGTTGCCTAATGGTTAGGGAACCACACCAGATGTACATATTCTTAATTAAATACAACTGGGTAATCCCTAAATCCTGGACCGTTGGGGGGTCCTGAGGACAGGTTTGAGAAACACTGCCCTAAATGAAAGAACCACTCAAGCCTCGGGGGGAAAAAAAAGTTAATTCCAGCATATTAAAGAAGGAACTTGAAAAAAGTATCCCTAATGAATTTTTGTTTTGTAATCTTTACCTTGAAAACTTCCCTTTTGAAGGATTTCTGGGCTCCCCTTATCTATTTATTTACAAAAGGTTATCCCCAGCATCTCTTGAGAGTCCGTTAGAATGCTCGGATGGAGATCGATGAGTGTGGCAAGTGTTAGTGGTATGCCTACATATTGGTTCATATACATCTCTATGGAGACCTCCCACCATTTATTTAAAATAATATTGTGAGATTCCATTAAAAAAATGCGAGTCCCTATTAATAGTGTGAGTTATTAATTACAATTTTGGCCATTTTTTTCTCTCCTCTCTTTTTTTGGAATTCTAAATCTCCTCTATGTGCAACTGTTCCTGTACCAGGATTATATGAACTACCAAAAGTAATATCGTTTTCTATATATCCCATTTTTCTAAATCTCTGATAGTTTTAATGACATTGTTTCTTTTTAAGACAAAAAAGGAAAATGGGGGGAAAAAAAGTTAATCTTCGGTATATATTTTTTGATTTTGACGTATAGGAACAGCCGCGCCATTTAATATGTTTGAAGATTTGCATATTGGATATACTTTGTAACAAATCATGTTTTCTGTATTTGCACCCATGTTATTTTTAACTGTGTGTATTTCTGACTGATATTGAGACTTGTTGATGTATCACTGTAATATATGATATTTATCAAGATATCTGATATTTAATTGTTTTGCATTTTGTAGTGTATAACTTATGATATTAGGCAATATTACTATACATTACAATGGATGACCTATGATATTAGGCAATATTACTATACATTACAATCGATGACTTTAAAAAGGTCACATGTGTTTTGATGTGATCTCCTCGAGTGTAAATAAAGCATTTACTTTAAACACAATTAGCTTGAAAAAGATCCCATAGTGAATTCCAACATTGCTTTTTTCGGATTAAAATCCACTTCACTTGAGAGCTGGTCTCGGCCTGTTATTAGAACAACAGGAAAGGTTAAAGCATCTTAACATGTATAGCTTGGAGGAAAGACGTAACAGGGGGGGATATGATAGAAACATTTAAATACATAAAGGGAATCAACACAGTAAAGGAAGAGAGTATATTTAAAAGAAGAAAAACTACCACAACTAGAGGACATAGTCTTAAATTAGAGGGGCAACGATTTAAATGTAATATCAGGAAGTATTACTTTACTGAGAGGGTAGTGGATGTATGGAATAGCCTGCCAGCAGAAGTGGTAGAGGTAAACACAGTCAAGGATTTTAAGCATGTGTGGGATAGACACAAGGCTATCCTAGCTATAAGACCGGGAACGGGGGACTAATAAAAGTACTCAAAAAAAAAAATTGGGCAGACTAGTTGGACCGAATGGTTCTTATCTGCCGACACATTCTATGTTTCTATGTGTCTATGTTTCTGTTCTTTGATATGTATGAACATGACATTTCCCTGACGACACTGTGGAACATGTTTAGTGACGTTCAGTAGGCTTTGGGTTTATGCAATTCTGAAAGTACAAAATGGAGCAAAAACATAAGAAAAACTGGGTCCGAGGCCTGCCAAGGTGAAACTCCAACCAAAGGTCCCCATCAAACATCTGCTCCTTAAAAGACCACTACACTGAATTTTTCCCTTGTACTTTTAATATTGACGCACAGGTGAAAAATGAGTTTGACCTAGTTTGATTATAAACTGTTGTGTGCTTTTGACAGTTTATCCTCTGACCGGTAGCTGCCATGCTTCCATGGGAAGAAGGCAGCCGGTCTGGTCAGTGACTGGCTCTCTCTGTTAGTGAAGAGCGAGAAACTCATTTTTGCTTTGGTCCCTCTCTGTCAGTGGTGTATCTTGGTTTTGTGCTGCCCTAGGCAGACAAAATTCAGGCACCCCCATAACCCATGTTGCACACCTATGAAATGGCCCATCACCCACATTGCACATACATTAAATGCCTAATTACCCCATTACATGCCACCATCACCCTCATTACATACCCCACCACGTCCATTACATGCCCCCATCACCCCGATTAATTGGAAGGAGCTAAAGCTTGCTGAACTGTAGGGGAGTGAGCGAAAATGTTTAAAGCACTAGAAGTGTGCTTTAACACCCTCTGGAAAAGTTCCGCCCTCTGGCAAAGTGCCGCCCTAGGCGAGTGCCTTGTTTGCCTTGTGGAAGATACACTACTGCTCTCTGCTCTAGCAGGGAAAGCTCACTGGAAGATTCAGACCCCAATCAGATGAGTTCTCTAGCCTATGTCTCAGCTCTGAGACAGACTCAATAGTAAACCCACGTGCATCTATTTAGAGACATGTTGGGTTTACATGGGAGAAGCAAGACATGTTGTTTAACCCTTGCTTCCTTCATCCAATGAAGCAAGAGTTAAAAAAAAGTTTCATTTTCCTTTAATAGTACAGAGAAGGACCCTCAGGACTAGAACAAGGTCAGGTTTAAGAAAGAAAAAAAATCCATTACCACTATCACACTAAAAACGTTTCTAAAACATAAAATAGAGTTGTTTCAGGGACTACAGTCGTACTTTAAATTAGATGCCGGGTGACGGAAGCTTTAAACCCAATATTCGGCATCATTTCTTTTACAATACAAAATGTTACTGCCTGGTATGTTCTTCTGGGAAATGCAAAAGTCATGCAGACATTAGTTTAATCTTATCAGTTTCAAATTGCTGGAAAATTGTTTCCTTTTAAGAGCTAGCTTGAGGCCACTGTGCCCATTTCCATGGCAGTGTTCCAGCTTGCAGGCACTTACAAGCAGGGTAAGCATTCCCTGTTATGTTCCAAATATGTTATTAGCATATTATAACATGTCAGTGTCTGCAGGACACCGACAATAGACTTCATCAAGAGCTAGGTATTTTCTTTGAGTCGACTTGTGTACATTGTAAAGGTAATTTCTGGGGCCAGGTTCTAAAAGTGATGTAATCAGCAGGAACATTCCATTGGTTTCCATGGTGACTGCACTGCTTTTAGAACTTTTGCCCCATAATTAGGGTTACCACCTGGCTGGTATTTTACAGGCAGGCTGCTAAAAAAATTGGCTTGACTCCACTGTTAAGTCTATGGAGGCAGCAGCATGGCCGGAATTATTTTGTAGAAAAGGTGACAACCCTACCCATAATTGACCTTCACACTTATAACAACCCACTCCCCCCGTGTGAATTTACAAATGTAGTATGGCCATAAAGTTTTAAAGGGAACATACATTATTCTATGCTAACATATTTACTGTTGCTTTAATGATTTTTAAATAAATGTAGCAGTATTTTGTTATTAATATTAAGTATAGATTTTTCACATACACATAATTAATCTCTAGCCAAACTCACCTACCTCCAAAAATCCTTAATACTGTTACTACCATCACCTTCCCTATGGCTTCGCCCCTCTTCACCCTTATGTGTCTCATGTCAGTCACGCCAGTAGTGTATCTTCCACAAGTCAAACAAGGCACTCGCTTAGGGCGGCACTTTGCAAGGGGCAGAACTTTGCCAGAGGGTGTTAAAGCACAACTCTGGTGCTTCAAAAGTGTTCGCTCCCTCCCCCACTGTTCAGCAAGCTTTAGCTCCTTCCAATTAATCGGGGAGATGGGGGCATGTAATGGACGTGGTGGGGGTATGTAATGAGGGTGATGGTGGCATATAATGGGGTGATGGGGCATTTAGTATGTATGCAATGTGGGTGATGGGGCATGTCGTAGGTGTGCAACGTTTGGTGATGGAGCATGTCGTGGGTGTGCAACATGGGTGGGGGGAACACCTAGGGCAGCACAAAACCAAACTACACCACTGCCTCACACCCTCTAGATTGTAAGCGTGAGAGCAGGGCTCTCTCCCCCATGTATTAGTCTGTTCTTGTCCTTCTAACTTAGTATGTAGTCCCCCCTCTATGCTTTGTACCAAGCACTATTTTAGTTGTTGGCACTATATAAATAAAAGGTAATGTATGGGAACTGCTGTCAGCAAGTCCTGTGGTGAAATAGGCCAAAGAGTGTGTAAACGACATGTGAAGCTCACCACGAACGTTGAGGTATTGCATGAGAAAATAGAGAACCTATGTGTGGTCTGAAGGCAAAAAAAATGTGTAGATAAATAAAAATCAAATATATTTCAATTCATTATTTGTATTATCAATGGGCTCCCTTTCATCTTTTTTTAAAGTAAATGATTTTCATGTTTTTTATTTGTATCCATTTTCTAAAGTAAGCATGATCTGCCTCTATGTTCACACACACCATGCTAGTTACATATCCCATTACAGCTTGCTTCATTGCACAGCCACAAATCAGCTGTGACACATTTTAATAGTCCTGTTTTTGAAACATTACACGTATAAAATATAATTTATGATGGCTGTAATATTTAATGTTTTCGTGGCCCAGCCTATAACTATATCCTTGAAATAAGACATTTCCCAAATAATATCTTTACCGGCACATAGAGTAACACGGTACTCTAACTAAATCAATTTCCCAACCACATCCAGATCTGTTAAAATACAAATTGCTATAAATAAATAGTTAAGGTATACAGGGTATTATGGAATTAAATTATGGTTTCTATCAAGAAATAAAAAGCATCTGTTCTCAAATAGTGTCTTTCTGATTTAGTAACCCATAAAAAGCATTTCTCAGAAGAATTGTGATTTTTTTTATTTTTTTATTCCAAGTATACTCGTATTTTTCATCTTTAATTCATGAATTTCTTAGTGGCTGACATGCTATCTCAATTTGAGCGGTGCCATTTTCAATGGACCTACAAGGTTTAATCTAAATGAAATGTAGAAGTCAATAAATCAGAAGTAAAGTCTCCGAAACCTTCAGCCGAGGGGGGTAATTTGGGGATAAACCTAATCTTATCTGTTTAAATTGTCAGGAAATAATTTCCGGCAAAAAATAAATATATAACAGTCGACATTCATTAGGCTTTTCTCATTATCAGAAGGCAATTTTGTAAGGAGTGAAATATCTATTGCTAACGTAATTAGTTTTTATTTACATTATTGGCAAATGGGTAATAATGATTATGTCGGCCGTATTAAAAGAAAGAGTACAATTATCTTAGAATGGTTGACCATTCTGTTCAGTCTTCTACTTTCACCATTACGCTCATTGTACAAAAAAAAAAAAGTAATATAATAGCTAATTAGGCCATTTCCTATCTTAATCTGCATTATAGATTCATATCTCTCGGCAGTAGAAACTCAATTTATGGGCCAAGGTAAACTAATTTAGATGCAGATTGTAATACCAATAATTAACTCTCCAAGTGCCAGACCATGAGCAGCACAAATACGAAGGCAGTTTAATTTCTTTTTTGTCTTTCTTCACACTACTTTACCATTTATTTATAACTTAAGTAGGGTATCGCCCATCAGATACGCCCCGGCCCTTTAAAAAAAAAAATTGTGGGCAAACGGGACAGCTCCCCAGGGCCCATTCATTCCTGAGAGCCCAAAGCAGCTTCCCCGTGGGCCCCCGCTGGCCCTAACATGGGCTCGCTGCCAACATGACTGTCTCACAAGGAGACACTTACAATCGGGAACCAGCAAAATGCGGACCTCGGCTTCCCGTCACAGCCTGCCGAAATGATACCAAGTCATATCCACCGGCTGTATTTCCTGCTTCCTGCACGCAGCGTGCAGGAAGTGGCATTTTAATGGTCAAATTATCATTGGCATATTAATGAGCAAATTATCAGTGGCTATTAATGGACCAATTATCAGTAACTATTAATGGTCACATTATCAGTGGCATATTAATGAGCAAATTTTCAGTGGCATAATAATGAGCAAATTATCAGTTGCATATCAGTGAGCAAATTATCAGTGGTATATTAATGAACAAATTATCAGTGGCTATTAATGGACAAATTATCAGTAACCATTAATGGTCACATTATCAGTGGCATATTAATGAGCAAATTATCAGTGGCATATTAATGAGCAAATTATCAGTGGCATATCAATGAGCAAATTATCAGTGGCATATGAATGAGCAAATTGTCAGTGGCATATTAATGGACAAATTATCAGGAGCATATTAATGAGCAAATTGTCAGTGGCATATTAATGGACAAATTATCAGGGGCATATTAATGGACAAATTATCAGGGGCATATTAATGGATAAACTAACACTGGCTGTGGCATATTACAATGCGGGTAATGGGGCAGCAGCAAATCCTGGATGTGCAATACAGGGGATGGGGCATGTCCTGGGGTGTATTTAAATCACTGGCATGACATACAAAGACCCTGATAAAAATGACTTTGGGAAGGTAGGGGGTTGAGAGGGAGATATTTTTTTTCAGTAAGGGGCCCTGAAATTTCTGATGTCGGCCCTGAACATAAGTATGAAGCTCTTGTTACACAACATAAAGGGAATTACAGACTATGTTAGAAAAACAGAGATAGACCTATACCTGAGATAGAGAATACTGCTCACAAGCTTACAGTCTAGGGCAGTGTTGGTCAACATTTGTAAACGTGAATGGCCAATCGTCTGCAGGAATCCAAGATGAAGCTCTCGAAGCACCCTGCTCATCGTTTCTTTACCAGATTACCATTCACTTTGCCTCTAGCCAATACCACCTAGCTGGAACACACACTCCCTCTTTGACTTATACCACCTAGTGCCTCCCCTCCACTCTACTGTTACTACAACTTCAATCCCTCTGACCGCTTCAATCCCTTATGTGTCCCATGTACCCCATTCCCCCTAGATTGTAAGCTTGCGAGCAGGGCTCTCTACCTCATGTACCAGTCTGTTCTAGTTTGTCTAACTTAGTATGTAGTTCCCTTCTATGCTCTGTACCAAGCGTTACGAAAATTGGTGGCGCTGTACAAATAAATGTTAATGTATTGTAATGTTTCTCTCCTTCCCTTCCTATAATTCCGCTTGCACCCATGAGTTCAAGTAAAAACCGCACACTAAAGAGCATAACATTTACTGGATTCTCCATGATAGTTTGTTATATTGTAGTCTCATGCTGCGTTCCACCGCAGAAGTCTTTGAGCACCACTAGGTTCCCCATTGCTGACTTAGAGGGAGGAAAGTGTCAAGAAGTGAAGGTGGTGGCAGTTGTAGTGCATTAAGGGTGATAGCTAGGTGAGTCTGGGCAGAAGTTACTTAATGGGAGTTTTAATTGGATGACTTGTAAGTCTCTTTAAAGAAGTTTTTAGTGACTTTTTGAAGATTAAGAGTGATGGGGAACTGAATCCCCGCGACATATGTTTTATTGGATTTGTCTTTTGATAGTTGTAAATGTATCCATTCTAAATGAATAAAATAGCTTATTGTTGAAAAGAGAAAGAGGTAGTGGGTCTGAATGGATTGTGTTGCTAGGGCTGATAAAAGACATGTGCAAAACTAAAATTTACGTTTCGTTTTCGGCCATCCGGACGAAAATGTTATTTATTTTGTCTAAAATGAATTTCGTTCATTACTGAATTCGTTTCAGACAAAATTTGTTCATTATTTTCGTTTCGTTTTATTGGTTCGTTCGAATCAATTGACCTACACATTCCATAAACCGAAAGTCTATAAACCAAACTTCGGCAAAAAGTATTTGGGGGCAGCTCCAAAATTCGCCATTTTTATTTGCTCTGACAAAGCTGTAGTCTATAGATCTAATTTCTTATCTGGTAACAACCAGACTCAAAATGACACCCTTTAATGGCTAATTGAGGATTTGATTGCAAGACCATGATGCTTGATCCCTTTCTCAGGCATTAATGAGAGGCTAACACCAATTTACCTAACTAGGATATCATTTGACCCCTTCATGGATCTGGTATGTGTCAAATAGTTTTATGGCCCCTCTAACCAGCATGTGGGCTAATCTAAGAATCTCTGGCTGAAGCTATCAATTAGAGCATCACAATGCTGCTTGGTTTACTGGTGGGAACATCCAGCAGAGCTTCACTGGATATACACTACATGGAGAAAAGTATAAGGACACAGCACTTTATTATTTAATTCAGGTGTTTCAATCAGACCCATTGCCACAGATGTACAAAATCAAGCCCCTAACCGTGCAGTCTGCATTTACAAAGATTTGTGAAAAAAAAGGGTCATTCGGAAAAGCTCGGTGAATTAAAGCATGGTACTGTGATAGGATGCTGCCACCTTTGCAAAAAGTAATTTTGTGTAATTTCATCCCTGCTAGATATTCCACGGTCAACTGTAGGTAATATTATTGGAAAGTGGAAGTGTTTACCATAAAGCAGAAGACCACGTAAAGTCACAGAGCGGGGTCACAGAGCGCTAAGGCGCAAGTAACAGTTGCCAGTGCATGGTGTGTAAAAATCACCAATGCTGATTCCATAGCTGACGATTCCAAAGTTCCACGGACATTAATGTCAGCACAAAAACTGGGAGCTTCATGGCTGAGCAGCTGCATGCAAGCCTCACATCACCAAGTACAATGCAAGCAGTGGATTGAGTGGTGTAAAACTTGCCACCATGACTCTGAGTTTGGCAGAAGCCAGGGGAACGTTACCTGCCTGACTGCATTGTACAGACTATAAAGTTTGGTAGAGGAGGGATAATGGTATGGGGCAGTTTTTCGGGGGTTGGGTTAGGCCCCTTACTTCTGGTGAAAAAAAATCTTAATGCACCAGCATATCAAGACATTTTGGACAATGCTCTGCTTCCAACTTTGTGGGAACAGTTTGGGGAAGCCATGTTTCTCTTCCAGTATAACTGTGCCCCACTGGACAAAGCAAGGTCCAAAAAGACATGGATGGATAAGTTTGGTGTAGAAGAGCTTGACTGGCCCACACAGAACTCTGACCTTTACCCCACTGAACACCTTTTGGATGAACTGGGATGGAGACTGCGATCCAGGCCTTCTCCTCCAACATCAGTGCCTCACAAATGCAAATGCTCTACTGGATGAATCGCAAAAATTCCCATGGAAACACTCCAAAATGATGTGGAAAGCCTTTCCAAAAAAGTGGAAGCTGTTATAGCTGCGGGGGGGGGGGGGGGGGACGATGACCAACTACATATTAATGTCTATAATGTGTATTAGAATGCATTGCCATAAAAGTCCTTGTTGGTGTAATGGTCAGTTGTCCCAATACTTTTGTCCACGTAGTGTATATGTTCCAAGAAAGACCTTTTTCCTACAAAAATCCCCAGTAAGAAAAATGTTGCAAGGGATTCTGAGTTAGAGGGATACCATCTCATGCAATGGAGCTGCAGATCGCTGCCCATTTTGTCTGGCTTTTCAAGTCTCTCAATGTCAAGGTTCAGGAATGACCAGTCAGACCAGACATTGGATATGAAGCCATACCAACATGTGGCAACTTGCGACTGCATGGAAAGGAGTAGATCCCTGCCAGGAAAAGACAAAGACCTAGCGATCACTCAACACCACAAGAAAAAAGTTGACAGGGACCAATAGCGAACAAAGGAGCCTTCTAACCAACTGAGGTGGATTTCTGAAAACCTAGAGCAGCAATTCTAGATGGTGCCATCACCTTCTCAGGCTCTATTCAATGACTTGAATTGATTTAGATCAGATCAATGGATAGCTTGGAGAAAAAAGGTGTAAAAATCTATTCGATGACATTCGTTATTCGAGGCCCATAATGTCTTAATCTGCAAAGCTGATTTAATTGCATGCATTGCAGAAATACCAATAATAAAAAATATATTTCTAAGTATTGCTAACTCTGTAATACTCACCTGAAACTCTGCAATCTCCCCTGAAGCTGAAAATGGTACAGGTACTATGAGTTTACAGCCCCCGTGATGCTATCACTATGTGTCGAAATGTAAGGAATGTTTGCTTTCTTTATTCTCTGTACAAATAAGTTGACATAAGGAACGAAAACATTTCTGATGGGCATTTCATATGAGACAATCTGATCAACTGGTTTCTACATGTTGTTAGAAATGAACTATACTTTATATGAACTCCATAAAAACAGAAGGAATGTCAAAGGTTGTTGTGGGTAACAAACGTCTATCAATACGGGTTATTATTTTTATCTGGTTAGTTATCTGCTTCCATCGTAGGAAACAGACAATCGCTATTGGCTAACTAAGAGTAATGGTACATGAAGTCTTCCCAGTAACTAGACACGGAGAGGGGGTCTAGGCTCCAATCTCCGACTAGATCATTGTAAATGCTCGTTTTCCACATTCTTGTGATTTCTTGCAATGACTAAATAGTTTTCATAGAAAAAATAAATAGATTCTTCACATATATCCAGGCGGTGTTGATTTGTGTTGACTTCACCTTAGTTAGCCTTTTTACCTTGCTATACAGAAACTCACGTCTAGTGCGTTAGCTGCCAATATTCCTTCTTCGACTATGTCAGTCCTGCTTCTGGAACCATCCCCTCTCCCTCTGTTTTACTGGCGCACCAAAGGGGAAATATGAGTCTTTGGTGATCAATTAACCTCTCTGGTTTGCTGCTGGCTGGGATATTGTGGGTAAGAACAGTCGTTTGTGCAGAGTGGCAACTCTGACTAATCAGAGTCATATTTTTGGGAGAATTAAAGGTTTCAGTACAAGATAATAGAGAGTGACAGTAGCAGAAAAAGAGCATTAATGGCCATGATACGGAGAAAATGTTTTCCCCCATTCCCAGTATGACAATATGGCTCACTGAGGCTGTGATACTGCATAGTAGACATGTGCATTCGTTTTCGGACGAATGCATTTTCGTACGAAAATAGCATTTTCGTTCATTCGTCCGAAAAACTAATAACGAAAATGCTAAGCTAACGAAAGCCGAATGAACGAATGGTTAATAAACGAAAATCATTAGTTCATTCGTCCATTCGTAGTACTATTGGCATTCTATAAGCCGAAATAGAGTCGGTTTATAGAATACAATAGCATAGTACACTACATTCCATAAACCGACATATTGAATGACTTTCGGTTTATGGAATGCATGTAAGTATATTGGCATTCTATAAACCGACTCTATTTCGGTTTATAGTAATGCCTAGACATGTGCAAAACTAAAAATTTCGTTTCGTTTTCGTTCATTCGGACGAAAATTATATTTATTTCGTCTAAAACGAATTTCGTTCATAACTACATTCGTTTCGGACGAAATTCGTTTAACATTTTCGTTTCGTTACATTCGTTTCGTTTTAACTACTCCCCATTAATACGAATAGGTCAATTGACCTATTCGTATGAATGGGGACTCTAGTTCGGTTTATACAAAGCCAATAGCATTACTCCATAAGCAGAAAGTCTATAAACCGAAGATCGTTCGGTTTATAGACTTTCGGCTTATGGAGTAATGCTATTGGCTTTGTATAAACCGAACTAGAGTCCCCATTCATAAGAAATTCTTATGAATGGGCACTCTAGTTCGGTTTACAAAGCCAATAGTATTCCATGTACTGCATAAGCCGACGACGTTCGGCTTATAGAATACATGTAATGCTATTGCTGACTGTTCTATAAGCCGAAAGTCTATAAACCGAACGACCGTCGGTTTATAGACTTTCGACTTATAGAATAGCAATAGGATTACATGTATTCCATAAGCCGACAGCCTATAAACCGAACTTCGGTTTATAGACTTTCGGCATTTGTATTGTAATGATGAATCGTAGTACTACTATTGGCTTTCACTACACGGAGACAGAGTCTCCATTCATAAATTTATGAATGGAGACTCTGTCTCCGTGTAGTGAAAGCCAATAGTACTACAATTACATGCATTCTAAATGACGAATGACTTTCGGCTTATAGAACAGCAATAGCATTACATGTATTCTATAAACCGAACATCGTTCGTTTTAAAGACTTTCGGCTTATAGAATACTATTGGCTTTCTATAAACCGAACTAGAGTCGAGTCCCCATTCATAAGAAATTCTTATGAATGGGAACTCGACTCTAGTTAGGTTTATAGAATGCCAATAGTATTCTATAAGCCGAAAGTCTTTAAAACGAACGACGTTCGGTTTATAGAATACATGTAATGCTATTGCTGTTCTATAAGCCGAAAGTCTATAGACTTTCGGCTTATAGAACAGCAATAGCATTGCATGTATTCTATAAACCGAACGTCGTTCGTTTTAAAGACTTTCGGCTTATAGAATACTATTGGCTTTCTATAAACCGAACTAGAGTCGAGTCCCCATTCATAAGAAATTCTTATGAATGGGGACTCGACTCTAGTTCGGTTTATAGAAAGCCAATAGTATTCTATAAGCCGAAAGTCTTTAAAACGAACGACGTTCGGTTTATAGAATACATGCAATGCTATTGCTGTTCTATAAGCCGAAAGTCTATAGACTTTCGGCTTATAGAACAGCAATAGCATTACATGTATTCTATAAACCGAACGTCGTTCGTTTTAAAGACTTTCGGCTTATAGAATACATGCAATGCTATTGGCTTTCTATAAACCGAAAGAGTCCCCATTCATACGAATAGGTCAATTGACCTATTCGTATGAATGGGAACTCAATTTCGGTTTATAGAAAGCCAATAGCATTACATGCATTCCATAAACCGAAAGTCATTCATGTCGGTTTATGGAATGTACATTTGTACAATGCTATTGGTATTGTATAAACCGACTCTATTTCGGTTTAGAATGCCAATAGCACGAATGGACGAATGGACGAATGAACGAATGATTTTCGTTTATTAACCATTCGTTCATTCGGATTTTGTTAGTTAATATTTTCGTTATTCGTTTTTCGGACGAATGGACGAAAATGCTATTTTCGTCCGAAAATGCATTCGTCCGAAAACGAATGCACATGTCTAGTAATGCCAATACTATAGCACGAATGGACGAATGATTTTCGTTTATATTAAACCATTCGTTCATTCCTTCGACTTCTTAGCTTTCTATAAACTGAAACAGAGTCCCCATTCATACATTTTTATGAATGGGAACTCTAGTTCGGTTTATAGAAAGCCCATAGTATTACATGTATTCCATGAGCCGAAAGTCTATAAACCGAACGTTCGGTTTATAGAATAGCAATAGGATTACATGTATTCCATAAACCGAAAGCCTATAAACCGAACGTTCGGTTTATAGACTTTCGTCATTTAGAATGCATGTAATAGTACTATTGGCTGTCTCTACACAGAGACAGAGTCTCCATTCATAAAATTTATGTATGGAGACTCTGTCTCTGTGTAGAGAAAACCAATAGTACTATTACATGCATTCCTAATGACGAAAGTCTATAAACCGAACGTTGTTCGGTTCATAGATTTTCGGTTTATGTTTAAGTCAATTCATTTATTAGTTCAAACGAAACGAATGTAACGAAACAAAAATGATGAATGAGTTTCGTCCGAAACGAACGTAGTAATGAACTAAATTCGTTTAGACGAAATAAATATCATTTTCGTCCGAATGAACGAAAACGAAACGAAAATTTTCGTTTTGCACATGTCTACTGCATAGACAGACAGGCCTGGTAGCAGGACACCTGCTGGACTTCCCTAATGTCTTGGTTACAATTCCCTGCTACTTACAGTGATTCTCCACTCACTATAGGTACTGCATGGAGTCTATGTGTGTGCATGGTGACAGCATGGGGGGGGGGGGGGGGAGATGCTATTTTTGACTTCTTAAAGGCAAGGAAAAAGCAGAGGGAATATTTCATGCAATCTAAGGAAGCAACAGGAGTCATGTACTTATCCTTTGTGGCCAGCTTCACTCCCCAAAGTCTTATAATTATTCCTAGCTTCAGATTGGCAGGGGTCATTATGCGTTTCAGAACATCTATGAAGAACAGTCAGGATCCAGAAGGAAGGATGACACAACAAACATCCCCAATACCCAACATGCAACCAAGCATCCTGCTAATACCTCTCCCTGTACAACCAAGTATTCTGCTAATACCTCTCCCTAAATGACCAAGCATTCTGCTAATACCTCTCCCTAAATAACCAAGCATCCTGCTAATACCTCTCCCTGTACAACCAAGCATCCTGCTAATACCTCTCCCTGTACAACCAAGTATTCTGCTAATACCTCTCCCTAAATAACCAAGCATTCTGCTAATACCTCTCCCTATACAACCAAGCATTCTGCTAATAACTCTCCCTGTACAACCATGTATTCTGCTAATACCTCTCCATAAATAACCAAGCATTCTGCTAATACCTCTCCCTAAATAACCAAGCATCCTGCTAATACCTCTCCCTATCCAACCAAGTATTCTGCTAATACCTCTCCCTAAATAACCAAGCATCCTGCTAATACCTCTCCCTGTACAACCAAGTATTCTGCTAATACCTCTCCCTATGCAACCAAGCATTCTGCTAATACCTCTCCCTGTACAACCAAGTATTCTGCTAATACCTCTCCCTATGCAACCAAGCATTCTGCTAATACCTCTCCATATGCAACCAAGCATTCTGCTAATACCTCTCCCTATACAACCAAGTATTCTGCTAATACCTCTCCCTATGCAACCAAGCATTCTGCTAATACCTCTCCCTAAACAACCAAGCATTCTGCTAATAGCTCTCCCTATACAACCAAGCATTCTGCTAATACCTCTCCCTAAATAACCAAGCATTCTGCTAATACCTCTCCCTATGCAACCAAGCATTCTGCTAATACCTCTCCCTAAACAACCAAGCATTCTGCTAATAGCTCTCCCTATACAACCAAGCATTCTGCTAATACCTCTCCCTAAATAACCAAGCATTCTGCTAATACCTCTCCCTAAATAACCAAGCATTCTGCTAATACCTCTCCCTATACAACCAAGCATTCTGCTAATAACTCTCCCTGTACAACCAAGTATTCTGCTAATACCTCTCCCTATGCAACCAAGCATTCTGCTAATACCTCTCCATATGCAACCAAGCATTCTGCTAATACCTCTCCCTATACAACCAAGTATTCTGCTAATACCTCTCCCTATGCAACCAAGCATTCTGCTAATACCTCTCCCTAAACAACCAAGCATTCTGCTAATAGCTCTCCCTATACAACCAAGCATTCTGCTAATACCTCTCCCTAAATAACCAAGCATTCTGCTAATACCTCTCCCTATGCAACCAAGCATTCTGCTAATACCTCTCCCTAAACAACCAAGCATTCTGCTAATAGCTCTCCCTATACAACCAAGCATTCTGCTAATACCTCTCCCTAAACAACCAAGCATTATGCTAATAGCTCTCCCTATACAACCAAGCATTTTGCTAATACCTCTCCCTAAACAACCAAGCATTCTGCTAATACCTCTCCCTATACAACCAAGCATCCTGCTAATACCTCTCCCTATACAACCAAGCATTCTGCTAATACCTCTCCCTATACAACCAAGCACCCTGCTAATACCTCTCCCTATACAAACAAGAATTCTTCTTGCTGCTCTATTAAATTGTATACCTACATTTTTCAGTCCTAAAATTGTCCCCATTATAGGACGGCTCCAACCATATCTGAACACTAGACAACTAAACATAAGATATCCACTGAGCAGTTATTATAGCTAACCCAGTGAGATATTATAACCCAATATGCAATTAAATATATATAAAAGCTTCACTAAAAACAAAAGTCCATGCTGAACCAGAATGTTACTTGTCAAATGGAAAATGATTTATTTATAGAAAGAATAGGACATAGCATCTAGAGGCTTGGCAGCATACTGTAAGAATAGATGTAAAAGGTTTATTTAGAGACTTGATAGTATAGGATGTTTGCGCAGGTGAGTCACCCATGTGTGTACTATGCATGTTAACAACATGTCATAAAGGTAAACGTTACAGATCAGTGTTGACTCACTTAATTAGCATTTTGGTTTAGTCTGCTTTTTAAGGTCTGTTTGCAAAGCTACTACCATTACATATGCTCATTAAATCGGAACCTTCCTACCCAATCAAGCAAAAGCCAAGCTTCTGCGAGGAAAACAAGCTTTTGGGATGTTCGAGACGGTCAGTGAGGACTAAACAAGGCTTGTTAATAAAACAAAGAGGGGAAGGATTGAAACCTTTTTTGGAAAGGAGTCTCACCTAAGCAGCTCCTATGTATTATCATTATTAATATTGCAATTGTTGCAGTTGTTCAAAGTAGCAAATTATACATAAACAGGGAAGAAAATATGGAAGTACAAATAGCTGAAAGGGGCAGTTATACGGCTGTTATGATGCCATAATATTGGGACAGAACAAACACTCTGAATCATATTTCCTTTTAATCTATTTGTTTTACTTTTTTCAACTTCTGCAAAGTATACATGGCAGCTTTCACCATATGTTTTCACTATAAAAAAAATTGTTAGGTGATAGGGTCTCTTTAAAATGAAAGTAAATTCATATTATATCACAGAAATTCTATGGAGTTTGGAACATTGGTGCGGCACACAAACCACTTGCAAAAATCAGGCCAAAAGAGGTGTTTGAAAAAATGCTTTTCAACGTAGTCATATCTCCCAGCATTTAAAATGGCCAAAGAGGAACACTTCTGGGGTTTTTGCGGGACGTGAAAGCAGGTATGGATATGGACATGGAATTTTTAGGTGACTTTATGGCTAATTGAGAGCTATTTATGAATTTTGGTAATTGTTATGAGGATAAGAATAATGCTTTTTTATTTTATTTTTTACAAAAAAATGAATACACCAATTAGCCATAACATTATGACCACTGACAGGTGGCAAGCTGGCGGAGGCAGTGTGATGCTTTGGGCAATGTTCTGCTCGGAAACCTTGGGTCCCGACATTCATGTGGATGTTACTTTGACACGTACCACCTACCTAAGCATTGTTGCAGACCTTGACCTCCAAATTCCCCAGATCTCAATCCAATGGAGCATCTGTGGGATGTGCTGGACATGGAGGCCCCACTTCACAACTTACAGGACTTAAAGGATCTGCTGCTAATGTCCAGATACCACAGCAAACCTTCAGAGGTCTAGTGGAGGCCATGCCTCGACGAGTCAGGGATGTTTTGGTGACTAAAAGGAGACCTACACAGTTTTAGCCAGGTGCTCATAATGTTATGGCTGATCGGTCTATATAGACATACTTATTGGATTATAAACACACTATATGACAAGTTTTATTGCTTTGGATCTCTCGCTCGAGGTTTGATTTCAACACCTCGTACCTCATAGCATAGGGCAAGATAGCCTCTAATTCAAACCGCGAATTGAGGTGAGATCTTGCATTAATGAGTTCAATCTTTGTAGGATTGGGCCCCAAGTCTTTGATTTTTTTTGAGAAGTGGCCCTTTTCCTGATGAAATAAAAAATGTGGGGGTTTGTCAGTCTTCCAAGTTACAATCTGGCCCAGAGAGCTTGGATAGCAGAAGAGAAGTGAGTCACACGCTTGTCAATGAAGCCGAGACACTTTAAACATTACGTAACTATCTCAGTGTATTTTTCTCTCTTTCACTTGCGCTTCTAATATAGAACCCTGGTCATATAAAGCCCACATTCTGATTGGCTGATGGCATGCACCAGCATCTAGATGAGCTCAGCCTCAGCTGAGAGGCAGAGGTCAGCGTAAACCCATGTGTTTAATCTAGGCAGGTGGCTCCAGATTTCTAATTTCTGCTTCGATTAATGAAGCAAACGTTAAAAACAAAGTCTAGTGCCTCTTTAAATCTAAGCTATGTGTACATACTCAAGTGATCACACAGATCATGTGACTGCAGGCTTTCCCTGAAGAAGGAGCTACTTCAAGATTAAGTTGTTCAAATATTTATAGCTCACAGTTTATTATCCAAATACTTCACATATTGATATCTTTACAAGCAGCCCCTTTGTGCCTCAATGAGTTAGCAGCTATTTGATGATTAGGGTCTATTTTATCTGTAGCTTATATTTTATCTAATACTCCTTTTTCTTCATTCCATCACTTGACGTCTTAGACAAAATTCCTCAAATTTTTTTTTCTTTTCCACTGTGATATTAATCCAATGAAGAATTGCAAAACTTTGGCCTTCCAGAACCTCTAGCAATCTGTTAGATTTTGTTTCTTTTCATTATTATTTTTAATAATAACTTTTATTTCAGGTGGGTCAGTTATTTGGTGGCTTCTGGTGATTTTGATTTAGATATCAATCATTCAGCAGATGGACATATCTCCCAACCTAGCTCCATGGCAATGTGGGATGCCAGGAATCATTTCTTTGGAAGAATAGTGTCAGTGGAGCTGTCTTGCGCATGCACAGATAGTTACAGCGATACTGCGCACACCATATTTTTATTAAGTTTTAATCATTCTCCAGTGTCACAAATCAGGACTGTATTACTTATAGAGCTATTCACTAAAAGGTGAGTTGAGGTGAGTTAAAGTGAATAGCAGATGAGTTAAAGTGAATAGCAAGTGAGTTAAGGGGAGAAGAAATTTCATATAACCAGTTAAGTTATACATTGTGTAGGAACAAACCTGGTTAGTTCCCCTGTTAAGTGAACTAAGATGAAATGTTTATCTCACCTGCTGTTCACTTCAACTCACCTGCTATTCACTTCATTTCACCTGCAGGGCTGGCGCACCCTATCGGCAAACTAGGTGTTCACCTAGGGCACCAACGTTGTTGGGAATCCTGCTGCTGGCGGCAGGCAGACATGAGGGTGGGGTGGGGAAACTGACACCAGGAATTGGAAGGGGAGGGGGAAATTGACACCGGGAATTGGGAGACGAGGTGAGTGACACCGGGCATTGGGAGATGAGGTGAGTGACACCAGGCATTGGGAGATGAGGTGAGTGACACCAGGCATTGGGAGATGAGGTGAGTGACACCAGGCATTGGGAGATGAGGTGAGTGACACCGGGCATTGGGAGATGAGGTGAGTGACACCAGGCATTGGGAGACGAGGTGAGTGACACCAGGCATTGGGAGATGAGGTGAGTGACACCAGGCATTGGGAGATGAGGTGAGTGACACCAGGCATTGGGAGACGAGGTGAGTGACACCAGGCATTGGGAGACGAGGTGAGTGACACCGGGCATTGGGAGATGAGGTGAGTGACACCAGGCATTGGGAGATGAGGTGAGTGACACCGGGCATTGGGAGATGAGGTGAGTGACACCGGGCATTGGGAGATGAGGTGAGTGACACCGGGCATTGGAAGATGAGATGAGTGACACCGGGCATTGGGAGATGAGGTGAGTGACACCAGGCATTGGGAGGGAAAGGGGGGGGGGAGTGACACCAGGCATTGGGAGACGAGGTGAGTGACACCGGCATTGGGAGATGAGGTGAGTGACACCGGGCATTGGGAGATGAGGTGAGTGACACCGGGCATTGGGAGATGAGGTGAGTGACACCGGGCATTGGGAGACGAGGTGAGTGACACCAGGCATTGGGAGATGAGGTGAGTGACACCGGGCATTGGGAGATGAGGTGAGTGACACCAGGCATTGGGAGATTTGGTGAGTGACACCAGGCATTGGGAGATGAGGTGAGTGACACCGGGAATTGGGAGGGAAAGGGGGGGAAAGTGACACCAGGCATTGGGAGACGAGGTGAGTGACACCGGGCATTGGGAGATGAGGTGAGTGACACCAGGCATTGGGAGATGAGGTGAGTGACACCGGGCATTGGGAGATGAGGTGAGTGACACCAGGCATTGGGAGGGAAAGGGGGGAAAATGAGACACCAGGCATGGGGGAGGGAGAAAAAGAGACACCAGGCATGGGAGGGGAGAGACGCTAGACATGGGGTGGTGGGGAAAGATAGGCTCACATTGCACGTGTGACTGTTTGTGAATGTGTGGCTGCATGTGCCCTTGCATGTGTTACTGTGTGTGTATATGTGGCTGCATCTGACATTGCATTTGTGTGCGCATGTGCCAGCAAATGTATATGTTACTGTGTGTGTAAATGCCTGAGGGTAGAATCAGCAAGGGAGGGTAAAGTATTTGTTCGCCTAGGGTGGTAAAAAGTCTTGCAACCGGCCCTGCTCACCTGCTATTCACTTCAACACACCTGCTACTCAACTCACCTTTTAGTGATTAGCCCTAATAGAGGGGAACAACTGTGGGCTATAGATATATACATATTTAGAGATTTAGTCACTAATAAGAGAACTGTGAATGATCAATAGAGAAATAAAGCCAGACCGCCATCGCAGATACGGGAAAATAGGAAATATATCTGTTTATAGTTGAGAATTTTTTCAGCTTAGTTATTTTGGATTAATAACTTTTTATTATAAGTCAGCTTTAAATTCATAATAATTATACACTATGCGTATGGCTTTTCCAAGGATGAACTAACGCACTAAAATCCTGCCCGTTAGCACCTATTCATCTTCTTTCCCTTACGTCATTCATTCACACTGAGATGTTTCAGCTATAGATGTCCATGATTAGATGTTGTGACTATGTACAGTGACATAGGGGCAATCCTCCATCTGCACAAACCAATAAAGGCTTATGTATTTTAAGACATGTTTTTCTCTTGTTTGTCCAGTGTATGTATTGCCCCGGCCCCCTGTCCTCTCAATCCAACCTACATTTACAGATTCGTTAAGATATAGTTTAAGTGATGTTTACTGCATCTCCACTTGGCCATTCTAGTGTCAGGTTTAAATACAGGTAGGCCACACCTCGATTGTAAGGCTACCAAAGTAAAGTTACGAACCACCATATTGTCCATCTATCTGTCCATTTTTATATTGTCGAATGCAACATTTATTAAAATGTTTAGCACTCACAAGGCCTGTACTGCCCACGTAAAAAAAAAAAAAAAAATTTATTTTTTTAACACTTGCTATATATTTTTAGGTAACTCATGCAACCATTGAGGCCCAACACATTGGTCAAATAATGACAAGCATGAACAGCAAGCAGACTTCCTCTTACATTCCTAATTTTGCACAGTTCAACAATTGATGTCTGAAAGAGATCCTTCAAAGAAGTGTCCCCCAGCATGACACAGTCTCTCAAATAACTAATATGTCTCTTTCCAAGAAGGTGACATACTTTTTTTTAATTCATCCACTCCCCTGCTACAGGCAATTTATAAAAAAAAAACGTGAGGGAGGGTTATGTATGAATGGTGGCGCTGTTGTATTTCACCTGATTCCTTCAGTCAGGAATTATCTCTTGCCCCTCTATGGCATGTATAAAACTGACACTAAGGGTTTTATACATAATTAAAAAAGCAGGGGCAAAATTTCAATCTTTTTGTTCTTATTGTGCGACTTTTTATCCTCGATATAGAATTTTTGGTGACTTTTTGTTCAGTACATATAACACCATTTAGGAGCAGGGGATAATTGTAGTCCAATATAGAGGGGCATGTTTAAAAAAATATATATATTTTATGTGCAAAACTATTTTTGCTCTTTGCTCCTATTGCAATGTACTAAACATTTAACACTCCAATAGTACATACGAGCATATTGCGAATAAAAACGGGCATAGTTGAGAATAAAAACGGTCAATTTTGCGAATATTTTTTCTGCCTCTTTTGATAGCGCTCGCTAAAAGCTGGTGTTATTTTCACACGCAAATAACAATTAGTTTTCACGAAATATTCCCAAAACTCTTTAGCGTGCGCAAATATGATCGCAATTTATTAGCGCAACCGGAAAAATGCACGCTAAATAAAAATAAACGGAAGAGGCGCAAATCTGGGGGAAAAAAGCGCAGAATGTTACAAATAGTCGCAAATTGCTCCTTACTCATGTTTTACCTACTTTTTTCCCCACTGCACTTGTTTAGTACATGACCCCCAAAGTGTTCTAAAATAGGTGCAAAGATTGTGACTTTAAAAATAATATTCTGCAACAGAATTCTTACATAATTCATATTTTTTTTTATTGTGAACCAACAGGAGCTCAGTGGATTTTTTTTCGGGCAGAAATCATTTTATACGTAGGAGTAAACAGGAATTATGGAACGATTGCTCTCCATTCCTGACAGAAACACCTTTTTTTCCATAATCCCCATGGAATTAAAAGCATGTATATTACAAGGATTCCCACCGAGGCTGCCATTTCCAGTCTTCCTTTTCATTGAAAGCCACCTTTATCAACAAAGCTGATTAGATAAGTGATCAAAGTGTTAATAAATTATTTGTGATCCTAATGCAGCTTCAAACAAGAAAAAAAAAAGTCTGGTTTAAGAGAGGGACAAGATTTAGCAGAAAACTATTTGTAGGACAGAGTTGATTTAAACAGACATTTCCCTATCATTCATTTGTCTCTAGTTTTTGCATGCTCATACTTTGTTTTTTGCATGCTTGAGAAAGTAACAAAGTACGAATACAAACTGTACACGTTGGAATAAAATTATACATGGTCAGTGCTTATCCCTTTAAGAAAAATGAGGGATGCATTTGGTTCATGGGATCTTCCAGTGTGCGCTGATGTATCCTTGTTTTACATAAATGGCATTAGGAGTCCCCTTTCACCAATGGAAGGCCTGAGTTTATGATGCTGATTCCAGCACAAACCAAGATGAGGATCCAGGCATGGGGAAGAGCTGCCAAAGCAAAGTTTCAGAATAAAGAAGAACAGAAACAGCAAGAAAAACAAACAGTTATGACATTTTCTTTGAAGAGTAGATATTGATCATGCAACTTTAAGTTTGAAATATTTTTTGCAGATTTTATTTTTAAATGCGACCAGGGTGTCAATTTCTTAAATTATGCCAAAATGGGCAAGTAACCTATGTTGGGGGGGGGGGGGGGGGGCAGCAATGTAAATATTTTAATTTAAGAGATATAATACGCTGTTGTCTTAATAAATTACATCTCTTTCCCTCTGAGGTTCCGCTGTAAGGATGCTGATTCCCTTGAATGTTTGCTCACGGCTGGCAAGAATATTCCAAAAATGTATTCCATCTGGTTCCCATCCACCAGCTGCATCAAATTCGCTTTCATCACAGCTTCAAGGTTTTTAAAATAAGAAACCCCCAGCTCAGCACATTTTCCCATGCCATTTTAGAATGTTAACTTATAATTCAGGTTCATTATTAAAAGGCCCTAGTCTTACTGACAGTCAGACTTTACTTCTTGCTTGTACAAATTAGCAAATAACCGATTAACATTGTGATGATGTAGAAAAGTGATCCACATGCAATTTTCCTTAACGTTCTTTACAATTATATTATTAAGGTATTTATTTAAAGAACAACTGTAGCAATAAATGAAGTTCTGTTTAATTGAAAGAAGGCATCAAGTGTAGGCGTTCTATATAGAAATGCTTTAATGAAAGAATACAAATAAAGTACCTTATTGAGGCATCTTTACTCCATATAGCTTCACCAGGAGGCAGACATTTTGTTTAGAATCTTTGGTCAGATAGATCAGATCTTTGTTCATCTGAACCAGGGTGAGTGAAGATCTGACCCAAGATTCTGCCCCCTGAGAGAACTATATGTAGAAAAGAAGACTTACTAAGGCACTTAATTTGTATTCTTTTATTAAATAATGTCTTCGACAATCATCGACACTTGATACAAACTTTTAACATAAGGTAACTTTTTGCTAGAGTTGTCCTTTAATAATGGAGTTGATGATGAAACAAAAAAACTTGCTCAGCATAGTGGGTCCTTTGGGTTTCACATTCCAGCGGCAGGCTCGGCTGGGATTTAGTGACAGGTCTGGCTGCTTGTTTGTTGTGTTAACCCAGAGCAAAAATTATCTGACACGTCTTCAAAGTTTCTCATTAGTCTGGCATGGAGACGGAGACCTTTGCCTTTTACTAATCAACCAGGTACAGTAAACCTCGACCATTTCCTCTTCAAAGCCACCAGAAGTGACCAAAATTCTGATGTAGCCAATTACTACCAATCTCAGTCATTCCAGGGTCATGTTTGTGTACTCTGTTTTTGTGTTCTGTGCCTGTTTGCCATGGTTTTTTTTAATTTTATATATCTTAAACAATCTTACAGTTCTTTCATCTTTTCTTCTGTTCTTGTTATCTGTTATGTTGCCTCGATCCTCTTCTCTGTCTGCAACATCATGCACATGCTACCCAGTATATTAAAAAAACAGTAATACCTGTTATCCCCTTCTAGCTGCACAGCTGGTATACTCTACCTTACAACTATCTCAGCAGATTATTCCAAATAACTTGCCTCAAAATAATATTTTTTATTTGGTAGGAAGCACATTTTAAAATGAGAAATATTGGCGAATTTGGTATGTGATGGACCAGAATACTTTCTTCACCTGAAAAAAAGTCATCCTATTACATCACGTGAACTTTTATTTATAGGGCGCCAACAATTTACGTAGCGCTAGGTATAGAGCAAAGAGGGGGACTACATACTAAGTTAGACAAACTAGAACAGATTGGTATGTGAGGTCGAGAGCCCTGCTCGCAAACTGTTCTCTTGTCTTCAAGTACGTTGTGGGGATGTTACTTTAGCCCAACGTCTAAGGGATTTTACGATTACTCAATTTAATGGTCCTCATTTTATTTACTTTTGATGAATGGCTGAATCAAACTGACCAGGAATCAAATCTGCGACCTTGAGGACTGGATAGTTTGCATTGTAACCTTGCTTGTGGTGTTCAGGTGAAGCTATCTCTTCTTAGCAGTAAGAGGGTCCAGAGAAAGTATACACCAATCATCCATAACATTTTGATCACCTGTCTAATATTGTGTAGGTCCTCTTTTGCAGCCAAAGCACTGAGCCCTCGACTAGACCACTGAAGATGTGCTGTGGTATCTGGCACCAAGACGTTAGCAGCAGATCCTTTAAGTCCTATAAGTTGCAAGGTGGGGCCTCCATGGATCAGACTTGTTTGTCCAGCACATCCCATAGATGCTGGATTGGATTGAGATTTGGAAACAAATTCAAAACCTTGAACTCGTTGTTGTGTTCCTCAAACCATTCATGAACCATTTTTGCTTTGGGCAGGGCGCATTATCCTGCTGAAAGAGGCCATCGGTGAGTATCGATTCCATGAAAGGGTGTACATGGTCTGTAACAATGCTTAGGTAGGTGGTACATGTCAAAGTAACATCCACATGAATAGCAGGACCCAAGGTTTCCCAGCAGATCATTGCCCAAAGCATCACACTGCCTCCGCCCGGCTTGCCACCAGTCAGTAGTCATAATATTCTGGCTGATTGGTGTATTTAAATCTGCTGTGTATCTCAGTGTATTAATGCCATCCAATTTGGGTGTATGAAAGGAGATTGGTCCTTGGATATTTGTAGTAAGGAGGTAAAAATTAAGATAATTCCTGGAGAGGTCAGGAGCAGGAGACAGGTGTGAAAACCAGCAGTGGCCCCCAGGGAAAAATATCATATATAATAAATAAATTTATCGTCTATCTTTCAGTGCAGCAGAGAGAGTGTGACTATCATCATTATAATTAATATTATCATTGCTATTTGACTTTAATTCCAGAATACATTTAACTTTCTTTTTTTGTTGTTGTTCTGTTTCCAAATGCAAAGGCTGACAACCTGTTACCAAGTCACTGATTTATTTCGAAAGTATAAATATCTCTCGAGCCCTTTACCTCCTTGTTAGACATCGTTAAGTAGCACATAGTGATGAAACAAGATACATCTGCTTTTACAGGAGAAGGGGCGCCATTCTATTTTAATGCTTTGGAGCATATCAAAAATAAGTGACTGTATCTAGGTAGAAGGGGAGGGGGGACCCTGACAATGTGACACTTGTTACCTCACCACGGCCTGAAAAATCAAGGCCTACTCCAGGGAGAATCCTGTTTGAGTGTCTGTATTACGTTACTGATTTATTCCGTTTGATTACATATTTAGCACAATGTGTCCTAGCTGACTATATATATTTTTTTTATCTTGTCTGTACTTGATAAGTAAACACATGATTTAAGAACTTGGTTCATTCAGCTGAAACGATAATTTTTTTCACATAGAGTGTCTGGTCTTGTTGCATTGTAGAACGCGTTGGTACTCATAATATAAATGATGGTAGAAATTACAATAGAGATGATTGTTGTACTTCAGAACTCACAAACTTAGCGTGGAGCCGAGTACGTAAAAAGTATGATACACAAATTCCAGTGCACAAACACAGTGAGTAAAGAAACAAACACTGCTCAGTAACAAAACAAAACTATTTTTTTTCTGCTTGATGGATTGTATCATGTTGAAAGAAATATTTTGCATTGGAGAGGAAACATTTAAACCTTACATATAAAGATCCAGCCCTATAACATTAGTTTTAAGCTTAAATTAAACAAAAAAAAAATTATAAATTGCAAGGCAAAATAAGTTGTTAAAGGAACATTGCAATAAAAACATATTTTCAAATTTTAAAAAACAAGAGATAAATATTATTATTTTAACCCACTGTCCTAGCCAGTGTAAGTCTGGAATGGTAGCCTGGAAGAGGGTGGCAGCAGATTGGCGGAGGATGGCAGAAGATTGAAGGGGGTGACAGCGGAGCCAGCACATACCACTGCTGGAGGGATTTCATCCTTCACTGTCATGCACTCCCAGCACAGACATCTGGTCTGCCCCCACTAGATCACCAGAGAGCAGACCTCACAACTGTCCAGCTTAACACAATCCAATGTCTTTGACAGTTCATGGAGGATGCATATTAAGCATGCACAGTAGCACTGCCAGCTATACCGTGTATTTACTCAAATTGGGATTCTCCATTTGAGCAGAAGTTGGGAGGTGTGAGCGAGCAATACGGTGCAGTAGAAAGGTATGTGGTGGAAAACGAATAAATGTTGGTTGTGCGTGAGTTTACTCAGGCCTAGGGCAGCATAAAACCTAAATACAACACTGGTCCGAGCCTTGATAACTCTGTGTCAGTGATGGCTAACCTTGGCACTGCAAATGTCTGAGAACTGTATTTTCTCTGAAACTCATTTAGCTTTATTTCTAACCATCATGGGAGATATAAGGGTCAGCTCAGTACAGAGAGAATTGCAGGGAATTTAGATGGGAATTTTAAAGCTTAAAGTTGAGTTGGAATTTTTTCCCCCCATTCAGCTGCATTGGATAATTTTACAACTCGGCTACATTGGCCTAAAGCTTTAAATTCCAATCTCATTTACCCTGAAGTTCTCTGTTTGTTGAGAAGACCCTATGGTTTCCCAACATGGGTAGTGCCAAGAGTGAGCCCTCAGTGTTCTAAGCATACAGCTGGATGCCAAACATTGTCTTCAGGGCCGGCCTTAGGGGTGTGTGACCTGTGCTAGCACACAGGGCGCAACACCCCAGGGGGCGTCCGCCTGCCCAGAGGAAAAAAAAAAGGTTTTAAAAAAGGTTTGCCAGTAGAGATAGATACAGAACAGGGGGAAGGGGGGGAGATAGATACAGAACAGGGGAGGGCGGGGGGAGATACAGAACAGGGGGAAGGGGGGGTAGATAGATACAGAACAGGGGAGGGCGGGGGGAGATACAGAACAGGGGGAAGGGGGGGTAGATAGATACAGAACATGGGAGGGGGGAGATACAGAACAGGGGGAAGGGGGGGATATACAGAACGACGTCCGCCTGCCCGGAGAAAAAAAAAGGTTTTAAAAAAGGTTTGCCAGTAGAGATAGATACAGAACAGGGGGAAGGGGGGAAGATAGATACAGAACAGGGGAGGGGGGGGGAGGGAGATACAGAACAGGGGGAAGGGGGGGTAGATAGATACAGAACATGGGAGGGGGGGAGATACAGAACAGGGGGAAGGGGGGGTAGATAGATACAGAACAGGGTAAAGGGTCAGATCCAGAACAGGGGGAAGGGGGGGATATACAGAACAGGGGAAGGGGGAGATAGATACAGAACAGAGGGAAGGGGGGGGAGATACAGAACAGGGGGAAGGGGGGAGATACAGAACAGATATGGGGGAGTTGGAAAGAGACAGACATGGCAAGGAAGAGGAAATGGACAAACATGGGAAGGGAGAAACACATACATAGCTGGGTGGAAAGAGACCCCATGGGGGGGCGCCATGGGGGAGGCCCGCACAGGGCGCCGGAATACTTAAGGCCGGCCCTGATTGTCTTCATACATTAAATAGAGATTATTTTGGCCATGTCATACCAGAGAGATGCGTAAGTGTTCCTGTGTGCATGTGCACCTATTTAACTCCATGGGTGTCTCCTTTTTTGGTCAGACAATTGGTCTGAGATGCGCCGATCAGGAAAAGTTGAGTATCCAGTCCAGCAGAGATGCTGCAGAACACTGAAATGGACAGGTAACTGGATTAATTTGGATTTTGTTCTGCTTTTCTTAAACATTGAATGCATTTCAAGAAATATCATCTTTAATATGCACTAATCAAACCTTTTATTTTTCCTGCCTGAATCATTGGTGTTTCTAAGTAATGAGATATTCAGCAAAGGTAAGTGACATCAGCCTAGAAATATCTGCAAAATGATATTGCACTGAAAGAAACAAACTTCTGTTAGAAAGCAATTCTCTGGCGTATACTGGATATACTCCAGAATAATTATCAGAAACTTTACCCGTCATTATTCATGTGCAGCTACGCAAGGATTTAAAAGCACCAAATCCAGGTTGATTTATCATGTTAAGTGACGTTACAAAAAAAAATAGGTAAATTGCTCTGGTTTTAGTGCTTTATTATTTATATTCCATTTCAGAAACCGTCAGCTCCGCTAATTTGCGACATTCTGTATTCGTCGGCCATTTGATCATTCTAACCACAAGATTTGTACAAATCCATTCCTCACCGGACTGTCAGGATGAATTGTGGTAAAATACAAATCTGTTACTGGGGATTCTAGAACATTTCCTAATAGATTTTTTACCCCCAGATATTGGGGAACAATATACAATTGCCCACTGACAGTGAACTGTTTCACAATGCATTCCATTTATGTATGGGGTGGTCTATGGATGGGGGGGGGGGGTGGGGCATTTTTAATTACTAATTCTGGTGCAAAGTTCTGAAAGTGGTCAAAATAGCAGAAACATTGGATTGGTTTGCATGGTGACCGCTGCACTTTTTTTTTTTTTTTTTTTTTAACTTTGCTCCAAATGTGGCTTTTAGAATTAACCCCCATGTATTTATTTATTTATTTTTTTACCACGGAATGGAGACTAAGATATATACGTAATTGCAAATTCTATATAATTCTGTTTAGCAGAAGAGTAAACTTATATTTCAACAAAAGGTTATCATTTAGAACTATAGTATTTAGACTAGATGGGCCGAGCGGTTCTTATTTTTCTATTTAAAGCAATGTTGTTTCCTCCCTCCCCACTATTTTTTTTTTTTTTAAAGACCCCAGTTCCCACACAGTTTTTGTAAGTGTCACATCCTCATGTCAGTAATGGAGGCTGCTCTGTGTTTCGTGAGTCACAGGAGGGTTGAGCCCTGGCTGGTTTTGCTTCTAGTTGTGCATTGCTGATCTCCATATTCCCGTCACATCGCGATCCGAGCAGTCTAGGGATTGACCTGAGAGTAGGCGAGCTGGTTAGATTAATTTGGTTTGGTTCCCCGCTGGGGGGCTGAGAAGGGAAACAAACTCCATTCTCTTGATCCCCTGGCTTTCCAAATCATTTCCTTTCCCACAGACCAACTTTAGAGACAAAGAACAACCATTTCAATCCAACTCCCAGTGACTGCCTGCCTGCTCTGAACACCATCTTGGTTTCAATCAGGGGCCTCCAATTCATTCTTCCAAATGAATTATCAATTGTAAGGCACTGTAACATGTTCGCCTTGACTTTTTAGAGGAACTGGGTCACTCACCGTACACCATTCTGTGCATTAGGGAGAACATTCCCATCACTCTGAGACATAAAAAAAGAGAATCGGGCCTTCTCTCAATGCAGTCATCCCTTCCAGTAACATCACAATCTGTACAGTTTGGCTGCTTTATCTAGTACTGTATGGAACGAGCCGCTGGCTTGTAGCGATCACAATATCGCTGTTAACTCGTTCATTAGAAAGAGGAAATCCTGCACATAAAGAGGGAATTCCACTGGTAAAATATTATTAGTTGCATTCAAGGAGCAGTTCCCCCTAGAGTGTTTTCTGTACAGGTTTTTAATATCCATGACATGCACCTATTTTTTTTTTTTTTACTTTAAATCGATTTTCGGTTCTACTGTAGTTTTACGTTGAATATAATTTCACAGGGCTTTCTGAATTCAGTGACATCAAATAAGGAAAAGCTCGGAGAGAGAGGCGGGACTGTCGCTATAGCAACAAGAATAATTCTGTGACTCTTTACTTGCCGTTTTTAAGGAAGTAGGAACTGTTGAGGAAAAAAACTGAAAAAAAGCAGTTTCTTTTTTATTTTATTTTACATGAGTCAGTATTTATCGAAAAATATTTTTAGAATTACTGGAATGGAACTGCCCCTTTTACCTAAGTAAAGACTAATGTATGCTAAGTGGTTTCCTAGTTCTGTAAAAATCAATAGAAACCTTTTGCATGGGTGTACCTCACTTCCTGTTTTTATTATCTCTTTCATTGAACTTCCTGTAACATGTGAGAAGCACTGTTCTGACCTGGTTTATGACTTCTATAGGTGCCACCTTCCTACCTGTAATTAAATAATGAAAATTTCATAGAACGCATATCTCAATCATCCAAAAGCTGTATTGTATTTGCCCTTACATTTTGTTTACTGCAGCATGATGAAGTATAAAAAGATTGTGTACAATTTATTTTTATGTACATTGTTTTTTTTTTCTTTTGACCCTTTAAGGACGGGACGTTTTTGGAATGTTGTGCCTGTAGGACAGAGGCTGGTTTTATACTTCTGTGGTGTTTGTGTTTAGCTATACTTTTCTACTTTCTGATTTACTGTACCCACACAAATTATATATATATATATATATATATATATATATATATATATATATTGCTTTTTTGACATAAGAAGGTATCTCTTTCAATACCATTATTTTGATCATATCATGTCATTTACTGTAAAAAAAAAAATCTTTTTCTTCTGAAGCTCTTGCCCACAACAGTCGCCTTATGGGTTAATTGGACACCAAAGTTTGGTGCAAGGCATTAGCACAATATTGAAACATATCCCAAAAAAAAGACATGCGCACTGATAGTTTGTTTGTAAATATATTTTTTTATTAGTAACATTACAATGTAACGACGGTCGAAAAAATAATATGTATAGGAGACAAAAAACAGAAAACAATACTGTGAGAAAAATAGTAAAAAATGTAAAAAAAAGTGAAAAACATAAAGCTAAAAAGTGAAAAAAATGATGGAATAGAAAAACAGGGAAGAGAGACAAAAAAATAGAAAAAAACAGCAAATAAAAACAAACGAAAAAAGTGGTTATGTATGGCTCAAGGGGTGGTTCATAGAGAGAAAAATAGTAAATGTTGTCCTAACCACAATGGAGTCAAAATATAATAAATGGGCAATCCAAAGAAATGGAAAATAAAAGACAAAAAAACAACAAAAACGCCCTCTTGCAAATATATATTATGAAGTGCCCTGAATCAGGAACAAGAACAGAAAATTAAATAATTAGCAACCAGCTTGTCAGTCAGAATGCGTTATTGGTTGTGTTGGATAGGTGGGCGGAGCTTGGTGACGTCACACACAACTGGAGTGCGTCTGGTATTCACTGAGAGCAAGGGGGTGCCTGGGAGATGTCAGTTATAGCGAGTATGCTCAGTATTCATTCCCATTCACATGAATGGGAATAGATATGATTGGCTGAAGCAGAAAAAAAAAATATTGTCAGACTTTTGGCATGTAAAAGTGGGCATTCCTGATTGTTTCAAAAGCCTCAAGATCTGCAAACTTCTTCTAAATGTAAGTTTATCCATTTTTACGTTTTGCAAATTATAAAATATGCATATTAAAGCAATATTTCAGTACTTTAATATGCATTAAGACTTGGAAAATGCTTTTTGGGCACCAGACATTCCCTTTAAAACATCTTTTTTACTGGCCTACTGGTAAAATACATTTTGGTCATCCCAAATGGGATTTATTCACAATGATGCTACTTGTTTAAAATATAATATCAATTTGCATTATTATAGATCAAACATACGCAGCGATAATGATGTATGTTTTATTTGGGGATGACTCCAAACATGCAGTACATTGGCCCAAGCGAGAATAGATCATGGGTAATACTGCGGAAAGCAAGAGAATTGTAAGTTGGCATACTGTACGATAGATGCCAATGAGAACTCGATGTTCATACAGTGAAACAAATGGCAGCTGTCTCATTGTAACTTGAATTAAAATCTCAGTCTACAATAGAGAAGATTCAGATAAGATTTGAATATGTTTTCATGGGAAAATGAAAAAGCAAAACCATACAACGGAAACAAGGTAAGATTTTTATAAGGTTTTCTTAGTAATAGGGCCAGTGCCACTTACAGGTGAACTAGACGTTCGCCTAGGGTACCAACTTTGTTGGGGCGGCTGCTGCCTGCCGCTGGGATACATGTTTCCCAGTGGCAGGCACCCACGGGATTTTTGAAAATGTTTTGTTGCGCTGGGTAATCCTGGGGGAGGGGACGGACTGGTGCCATTGTGCCAGTAAGTCCCCATGTAGGGACACAAGCAGCAGCATCCCAGTCAGTGCTGCTCGCACTCCCTGCGCATAATGATGATGCAGAGCATTGGAAATACGATGCTCTGTGTTATCACTACACGCGGGAGCGCGAACAGAACTGATTGGGATGCGTGGGAACTGAGCTCTGATACTGTCGAGGTAAGATATTGGGAAGGGGGAGGGAAAAAGACACCAGGCATCGTGGATGGGAGGGAGGGTGGATGGGAGACACCAGGCATTGGGGAAGGGAGGGAGGGGGGGGGGGGAGACAGCAGCCATTGGAGAAGGAAGGGAGGGAGGGAGAAAAAGACACCAGCCATTGGAGAAGGGAGGGAGGGGGAAAAGACACACCAGGCATTGGGGAAGAAAGGGAAGGTTGATGGAGACACCAGACATTGGGGAAGGGAGGGAGGGGGAAAAAGACACCATCCATTGGGGAAGGGAGGGAGGGGGGAAAAGACACACCAGGCATTGGGGAAGGAAGGGAGGGTTGATGGAGACACAAAAGGTATTGGGAAAATGAGGGAAGGAGGGACACAAAACATTTGGGGTGGGTGGGACAAAAAGAGACCACAGGCATTGAGGGAGGGAGAAAAAGAGACCCAAGACATTGAGGGAGGGAGACAAAGAGCCACCAGCCATTAGCGAGGGAGAGAGAGACACACACCAGACATTGGGGAGGGAGGGAGAAAGACACCAGACATGAGGTGGGGGAACTGAGAGATACAAAAGACATGGGTGGATGAGAGAGAGATATACATGGGAAGAGGAGCGATATATATATACATGGGATAGAGGAAAAGACAAACATGCGGTAGAGATACAAAAGAGGGGAATATAACGGGAGAAGAAAGACCAGCTGTCCGTCATAATAGACTGCCGTGTCGGGCAGCATGGATACATGCAGACATCCCCCGGCTGCCCCCACTAGCCACCAGGGATCGACTTCCAGGTGAGGGGGAGGGAGGGGGCAGAGAGACAGGGGGAGGGGGGGGCAGAGAGACAGGGGAGGGAGGGGGGCAGAGAGACAGGGGGAGTGAGGGGGGAAGAGACAGGGGGAGGGAGGGGGGCAGAGAGGGAGGGACAGAGCAACAAGGGAAGGGAGGGGGGAAGAGAGAAACAAGGGGGGGGAGACAGAGGGGAGGGGAGAGTCAAAGGGAGGGGGAGAGAGACAAAGCTGGGGGCAAGGGAAAGAGAGGCAGAACTGGCACATGAAAGGAAATAAAAACAAGAAATGCATTTTTTTTTATATAATTTTTTATTAAAAAAGCAATTTACATGTGAATATATACAAGTTTAACATTTTTCCTATAGGGTAGTCTTATATTCAGGCTTTTAGTTTTTTTCCTAAAGGAATATCCAAAGTTTGGGGGATCGTCTTATAATCAGCGTCGTCTTATAATCGAGCAAATACGGTACTTTTCGCACTGGTGCTCTTGACTTGCATATAACATGGTTATATTTGGAGTACAATCTCACGGGTCACGCTTCGTCATGTAACCCGGCTCCGCCCCCTACTGCCGGTGCAATAAGTTGGTAGTTATGCCGTAAGTAAAAAATAAAAATAAATTATTCCAATTATTATTATACATTCTATTGCAGCATGCCTGCCCAAACCCCTGAAAATGTTACTAAAGACAAAGCAAATTATTTTAAAAACTTGTTGATTTGCATAATGATTTATCCTTGGGTAATCCCAAATGTTCGAAAACGTATCCAAAGTCATGTATGGGCTAAACAATGAATTCCACATCTGCACAATCTTGTTCAATAAAGCGAATACACACCTACAACTTCTTGCTTATCTTTTATTTCATGATAAATTATTAGAGACGAGGAAACAAAGACAAGTATACAGCCTGACGCATTTCGCACAGTGTGTGAGGAAACAGTAAACATTAATCACTCATGTTATCTTTATGGTTCCCTGTGCATTTATAATGTTTCGTCATATCCGTATTACAAGATTGACTGCTAGAAAATATATGACCCAGACTTTCCCTTGATATTGGGATTCTTTATTATGAATCTACATAATCAGTTACTTTGTCTTGTGGAAGTTGAGTGAGCATCACTATGTCTAAAAGTTTGGATTAATGAGAACATATTTAACCATATGAATTGAGAATGATACCCTGATAATCTTGCATTTCTTAATGTATTGAAATACTCAATCAGTTGGATTCCATTGGACCCAAGGTTGGTCCATTATGGTACGGTGGTTAACCTCACAACCCATTGAAGGGACTCAAAGTCTATACCAATGAGTTGGCTAATTCACCACTTGTTGCAGGTTCAAATCATGTAGAGGTCAACTCAGCCTTACCGCCATTCGGAGATTGATCAAATGAGTACCATCTCCTGGAAGTTGAGCAACAGTAACATTCCAATTATATACTTTTATATTAGATTAACACTTATTGAGATCTTGTCAACAGGTTATGCAGTGACTGGTATAGGAATTGCAGACAAAGATAGACGAACATCGGACGACTGATACATGAGGTTTGCTCTAAAGTTTACAATCTAGTGGAAGACATTTTGATGCAGAAAAAGCTAACCCTGTAATTTTGCCTATAATCCTTTTGCCCCAGCGTCCAGGTCATACGAACCTCAACACATCTGGGCCACACTGGAGTAATAAGGCTGAAGGCTGCAATGAATATACTAAACTGTCTCAGAACTGTTTATACTTACTGAAGCATTGATGTTCGGACTACATTATTAGTCAGGAAAAATTATCTTTGGCACTGGGAGGCTCACACCTCAATGCTAAAATCCAAGACAAACTACTGAAAGCACTCCCTTACACACCCTATCTACAATCACTACTGCCCAACCTTTCCATGGTCCAGATCATGCATTTTTAACATTCATTTGTTGGGAGCCACAATTATGACAATGATGCAATGTGGTAAACTATATGGAGCTCTCCGGGTAACTAGGAAACATAGAAAAGACCTTATCGTGCCACATGTGGCTCTACTGTTTCCATTTAGTCAGCCTCTAGATGGGCTTATTATCTGCTGACATATTCTATGTTTCATAAAAGAATTTCCATTATGTTGTAAGAGCCGCTGCAATTTACAGAACAAGATTTATTACCGGGATTAAAATCACAGGGTTTTACTGAAAGCTAGATTGAAATGGGATTTTTATCCACATTTATTTTGTATCAGGAACATGTGGTGCTCATTTAGTAGAGCATTTTCTCACATTACTTAATAATCAATTCAGCAGCCTATTCCTTATTTATAAAAAATAAAAAAAAAGTCTATAGGTGCTTGGGGAATAGAGGGAGACCTGTAATTAGTCTTTCCCTGTTCTAGAGCTGTCAAGCCAGGCACTGGCTAAAACCATGCCATCGCTGTGATTGGCTGTCAAGGGTGATTGTATCTATAAGAAAGAGCCTAAACAGACATGGCTGGGGTGCCTCGATACAGAGCCACTCAGCCCTGTAATTTAGATCTTGATCGCGGTATGCCAACCTCCATCGTCTTCAACGTCACAGTTTTTGTCATTTAACCCGATGGGTTATGTGATGGGTAATTTAAGAGTTACCCGAGGCCACGAGGCTAGATCATAAGAAATATCATGAAAATCATGAAAATGTAAACATATTCTCCGGAGTAAATAGTTTTCCGCTACATTAACAATTATCCTCAAAACAGAATGTATATTGTACAGCTTTTCTTCACATTTTCTTTCAATTATGCTAGTGTGTTATAAAAAAAAAAAACATTAAAAATACATTACCCTAGGCATACAGATTATTTATAAATGAGTAGCGTTGGAATAAAATAGAATACATTTGTTTAAAAGAAAAAAGAAGAAGAAGCAAAATCGGGGTGGTACGTCTAAAATTAATATTTAGAAAGATTAACTAATTGCTCAAAAATATTTAAAAAATATTTTCCTAATGTCATGATAATTGAGTCAAAAGAGCATGTTTATGGAAAGTCAAGAAATGTCCCGGAACAAAGCCAATTAGCATAAAATTGTCTTTTTTTTTTTTCTGTAATAAAAAAAGATGACAGATTTTTCAGAACAAGTAAAATAAGCATACAATGAACATCATGTGACCAATTAAATTACAGATCTGAATATAAATCACCGAAAGGAGCAAGCTAAAAGGAAATTGAACCAAGTAAAAATAGTTTGGATTCCTCTTGTAGAAGCCGGTTATGTCAATATTTTTGTAGAGATTTTGTTCTTCATCATAGCTTTTTTAACACAGCAACATGCCCGGGATTACTGACAACAACACAGAGAGAGAAAAAAAAGTCAATAAAAGTGTGTTTTGATATGACATCACAAATATTCTCCAGAACCTTTTATCTATTTTAATTATTAAAGTGGCCAGGAATTAGAAATATCCCAGGATGTGTTTAAAATATTACGTTAAACCTTCTTTGATTTAATTTGACAATTTCCAAATTGTTGACAGAAACATTTTCAAACACAAATCTACAAACAGCAAACAATCCAAATACTTGCTTTTCCCACAGAAATCACTTTCACGGTGGAAAAGCCACCATCAGAAATGTTGGGGTCCCTTACAGAACAAATGGTCTGACCACCCCAGCGCCATTTCTCTTGCCTTCCTTTCCTTTACACATCCCTTGCCATTACACCCACATAACTTGCCATAGCACAACCTTACCAAACCCATGGCACTTGGAATAGTTCCTAGCTTGCATCCACAGGTCTTACCAGAGCACCCACAGGTGTTGCAAGAGCAGCTAGCTTGCACCCACAAGTCTTGCCAGAGTACCCAACTTGCAGCCTCTGGTCTTACCAGAGCACCCAGCTTGCATTCATGAGTCTTGCCAGAGCACAAAGATTATATTATATATGTATATCTTTGTTGTTGTGCTTAGATATACGTAAGGTGCTGCATGTTCTTTTTAAAAGGATGGTCTTGTCCCCAAACTCACTTCGGTGCAAGTTAAAGAACACTGCTTGTATAGTGCACAGGTTTTTTTTCCCAGTGTGATTTGATGCAGGCATTCTGCATAAATCAAGTGATTACTCTACATTTATACTACAGGAGGTATAGCACATTATATAGACACTGAGCATATAAAGTTTTGTTTTATATAGTCACTTCCTATGCTGCCACACAATGTAATGCATTGTGTGGAATATAGTAAACTTGCTCTTGTACACAGTAGGATCACATAACAGTGGAACACATTGTTTGATGACATCACTAAGGAGACAGGAAATTACATTCAATTGAATGGCATTGTTCTCGTTGGTTCCTGCAGCAAAAATCCCCCCCAAAAAAAGGAAATTGACTTTTACTCAGCTAGTGTGGGCAGTCCTGGTTTCTTGCAAACTGCTGTAATTTCACAAGTTCATCTAACTGTAAGTTCTTTATACTTAAAGCAATGCAAAATGTAAAACAATCATTTTAAAGTACTTTGAAAGCTCATTAATATGCATTAACATTCGTAAGACCCGTTAAACAACACATTTCAAATAAAACTATAGTAATCAGTTACATCCAGATTTATAAATATTCATATTTATGTTGCGATGTTATTCTTTTGAAACACATCCTTTACAGAAGTCTATATGTGTGTGCATTTCTTAGCCTCGCAGCCAGTTCCTTTTACAAATCTTGGATTCTTAGCAAGAGTCAAGGAAACATGGAAAGTCCTGTTTTACCAAAATAATGCCACACCCATCAGTATCTCCCAAAATATGATCCTGCATATTAAATGATATAGCAATGTAAGGCACAATACAGCATGCATCTTTTATTAAGCATTTTAAAATGTGCTCAGCTAGTTTACAATAATGTTCTCCATCATATTTACACATTACCTATAGATGACTAACTTCGGATGTGCAAGTAATCCCCAATGATGTGTATTTGGGTATAAATAGATAATACACTGAAAGGCAAAGGTTTACCTAATTTTACTAATCTTGACCTCTAATCTTGAATTTTAGTGAATAGACCACTCCGTCTATAGTTGCTTGGGGTCTGTCCCAGAATTAGAAGAATTGCATATAACCAAAGCTTAAATGTAGGAAGATAAGCCAGAGAGACCGGGTATCTTGCAAAGTCACATGACATCACGCTGCATTGCTTATCCCCGCCCACTTCAGTCTCCTCCGCATTTCTGAACACCAATTGTCAAGTATGTCTGTCCATGGCTGGCCTTAGGGGTGTGCAACCTGTGCGTCCACACTGGGCGCAACACCCCAGGGGGCGCCATGCAAAAAAAAAAAGTTTGATGGTAGAGGTACTTGCCGAACTGATTTATCCGGGGGAGGGGGTGCACCGGGTGAAGGTCCGCCCCCATACTGAGAAGCAGTGCACAGCATGAGCTCCATGTGTTAAACACACACACAGAGCTCTGTCCGTGCTGCTCCCGCTCCCGCCGCGTAGTGACAATGCACGGCATCGGAAATAATATGTCCTGCGCCATCACTTCGCGAAGGGAGCGCGAGAGACAGACATGGGGGGGCATCATAGGGGTGGCCCGTACAGGGCGCCTGATTTCTTAAGGCCGGCCCTGTGTCTGTCCAAGGGACTAACATTAATTTCAAACACATAGCTCTTGGCACAATACTAACACTGGTCAATATGAGCATTTGGAGAAGATCCACCAAATAAAATAAAAAATGGTCCCTTGAGGTTTGATTTCAGGTAGAATGGAAACACCATGGTGTGAAACACCATGGATTATACTTAATTGTTTTTTTTTTTTATCAGTAGTTAATTTGTTTCCCAGGTTATTTGTTTTAATTACGGTTAGGATTAAAGTTAATGCAGGCTTATTAGCAAAAGCCATACCCAGGAGCCACCAAGTCTTAAAACCAATACATTAAATAAAACATTCCAACAACTTCCTGATTTACTGCAGAAAAACAGGACAGTTAAAGTGTACCGTACCTTTAAGTCTATCTTAACTCGCTTCCTGCTGGGAAATGTCACACAGCAGGGCCACTGGAGGTTTTAGTCATTTAATGCTAATCTTTAACCAGGCCCATATGTGTCACACTTTCACTTAATGGTCATTTTGCAAAATATAAACATTAGAGCTAAACATGTGGCAAAATATTATATGTGTTAAAGGAAAAATATTATATGTGTTAAAGGGAAAATATTATAAGTGTTAAAGGGAACATAGTTAAAAACCATCATAGTGGATTAGCATTACGTGGGCCAAGTAGAACAATAAAACAGTGAGAAGAGCAAATTAAAGGGACTCACTTTATACAAAAGCTTAGATTAAGAGAACATTTGATTTAAAAGACTGAGTTGTCTTCTGTTTATGACATCATATGTGGCAGTCAAAGTAGTTCATTTGCATATGGGGCCACATGATGTCACAAACAGGAGACGCTCTAGGAACATTTAAAACTCTAGACAAGGCATCCTTTAGTTCTTTCTTTAACCCTTTATAGTTGATTTTGAGGGCAAGCATGAGGGTAAGGGGTGGGGTAAGGGAGAGAGAGGACAGGATGCAGATAGGGCGGATTAAAGAGTTTGTGTACTGGGTTAGTAATATGATTCATTTATAGGGATAGCCTGAAGACAGGGGGAGAAAGGGGTAGATTTGGGCATAAACAGATTATTCCCTGGTATATTTAATTTAGTTAAATAGTTCTAGCTTTCCTTTTGAATGATTTATTCTATTTTTATAATTTAACATTAATGTGTAATGCCTTACACTGGTGAGCCTTGAAAGAATTATTTTATATGTCATTTTGTTGTGTACGAAAAAAATTATAAATAAATAAAAAAATAATTAGCACAACCTGTATTTATTTATACATATATTTATATATATATTTTTTTTCATCAGGTTTTTTTTCCCATCAGGTTTTATTTTCGACATTCATGTTGACGGTATAATATTTAAGTGACTTTAATGGTTAAATGACCATCCTAAGGAATTATATAATTATGTAAATAAATAAATTGTTTTGTTAAATATGACTTCATAATGCAAAAAAAAAAAAAAAAAAAAAAACGAAACTAAAAGGGACAACAATTATGACATAAAAAATAAAAATAAAAATCCAGGTTTACACTGATAACAAACCAGGGTCACTGACCGAATTCCTTTGTTAAATCTTTGTTACCTCGGGGCCAGTCACAGACTTTAAGCAGAGTTTCAAAGTATCTGTATACAGATGAGTAATTCTCTATGGTCCTCTGAGTAATTTCACGCTTTAGTTTTCGTGGATGTGATAATCCTCAAGTAATGCATACTCCGCTCTTGCCTACAATAAATCGGGACTCTGGGGGGCAGGAGCATTGGGTGGCTGAGTATCAGAGCTAGAGCACATGCTTGGTAGGTGCTGTCACTCAAAATTGCTGTGCTATTGTAAATGCACAGTAACCAGACTCCAGTGCAGTCTTCAGTTTCACTTTCCCTCTGAGTTCTACCTCTATCTTTAAAAAAGAAGGACTGAGGAAGAGCTAGGTAGGAGATCGGAGTTGCTTCCCAAAATCGGGACTGTCCCAAAAAGAAAAAAACAGGACAGGTGTGAGGCATGCCAAACTGTACCATAAAATCTTTAGCATTTGCATAAAACTTCCATTTTCCTATGCGTGAATCACATTTTTTTGGAGTCTGTGGTGCCCTTTAATGAATTATGTGTGTTGTTTTATATGTTGCAAATGATTGGATTACAATGATTACAATTCTTATATTTTATAACATGTGTTATCATTTTATACCATGTGGAGAAATACATTGTACTGCTGTTACTTTTCTGCATGATCAATTTCCAAATAAATTGGGTCTCATGTAAAACCACGGAACTCCAGAGAAGGCCGTGTGTTTTTAATATTTTTCTGACTTGTTATCTCACGAAAACAAGTCAGAAAATTATTAGAAATACATAGACATAAAAATACATATACACATGTATAAAAAAAAAACTCCCAATGTAGAAGACATTCCTGTTACAGTTCTCTAATGCAAGGTTACTACAACCACCATATCTTCCCGCTTTTTTACTTACATTATGGGCCATATTTATCAAGACAAAAAATGTTGGTATTTCAGGAAAAAGTGCTAAAATAGTAGTAGTAACCATGGAAACCAATGAAAAATGATGGCAGTTTGCTCCAAATTTAGCATTTTTTTTTTTTTTTTAAAAAAAGCACCTGTTTTGCCTTGATAAATTTGGCTCTATGTGTCTCCTGTCCCCCCATTCCCCCTAGCTTGGGAGCACTGTTTTATTCAGGGATGCTTATGTAAAATGCAAACTCCAGGGCAGCTTTGAGTAGACTAAAAAGGCTACATTTTACTGACACAGCCCTGGAGCATGCATTTAAAATGATGTTATGGCCACACTAGAGAGTAGGCCTCAGTCTGTCTCTGTTGGTGGAATGTAGTCTGTAATTCCCTTTTATGCTCTGTACCAACTGATGGCGCTATGGAAATAAATATCCTATGGATCCATTCTGGGACTATATACCATCTCTGTATGTAAATTAAAATATCAATGATTACTTTACGATACAAAAAAAAAAAAAAAAGATATCTGATCATATTGCCAGGTAATGTACATGATAATTTAGATTGAATTTGCTGGGATCCAAGTGCATACAAAAAATGTATAATATTATAAAAAAAACACACACACATATATATATATATTTGGATTTTCCTTACTGAATGTGGTATTATGGACTTGATTCATGAAAGAGGAAACTGACAGGAAAATGTCAAACATAGCTACTTTGGCCATAAGTTTGAACATCCCTTGTCAATTCCCTGAAATTCTCTCTTTCATGAATAAAGCGGGATATTATGTGTTATATGTGTTCATATCTGATATTTTTATATCTATATATATATAGTAGTTTAAAGGCATACTTTAAACGTATACTGTTTCAATAGGCTCGGAGTTGTACTGGAGACATAAGCCATATCCTACACCTTGTAGAAGTTTCCGAAACCTGATACGGACTAGCCATGCATTACAGGACACAGCTTGCAGCTAATTAGAGTCTCTCTGAAAGCATGACATGCATTTTAACGTTTTACAAACTGATGTCATGTTTTAAAAAAAAAAATCCACTTCCATTTCCCATGGAGAAGTATGCTGCTTTTTCAAATCCTTTCCTTCATCCCCAGGAAGGATATCATTTCCCCAGCACAAGATACATTCTGGAAACCACTGTACACGTTTAAAGGTATAAGGGTCTACTCAATAAAGAGAGAATTGCAGGGAATTAAGACAGGAATTTTAAACTTAAGGCCAAAGTATCCAAGTTGGAAAAAACGCCCCATTCAGCTGCGCTGGGAAATTTTTCCGAACTTAAAGTATGAAATTCCCATCTCAATCCTGAAATAAATTAACCCCCCTAATAAATTAAACCCCCCCCCCCCAAAAGTGACCCCCCCCAAACACTAATATTAACATTAACCCCCGAACATTAATATTAACATTAACCCCCAAACCCTAATACTAAAATTAACCCCGAACTCTAATACTAAAATTAATCCTAATACTAATCCTACCCCCCAAACCCTAATCCTAAAATTAACCCCCGAACTCTAATACTCCTGTTAAACATTAATAATACTCACCTTTAGCCATGAACTGTCCCGCGATGACCTCTCACGCGATGAACTGGCCATCACAGGAGAGGGGGCGGTGAAGCAGCTTCGTTATTGCAGCCACAATGAACTGTTATAAACCAACATAAAAAGTGAATGGAAGCAATAGCATGGATAGTATTTTTGGAAGAAATGTTGACAAGATTAAGCAAGTGAACAATAACATTCCTGATAATCAGTTCCAATAAAAAATCTAAATGTGACCACAAAAGGGCCTATATTAAAATATGCAATAAAGTAAGTGAAAGGAAGATCCTCAATCCAGTTGCATACTTATATTAGAATATAAAAGAGCGAGAAGAGGGTACAGACATAGTGTAGCATTTTATTATTTGTTAAATCCTTCACTAGTATTTTTTTATTCTATAAATACTACACTATGTCTGTCCTCTCTTGCCCTTTTTTTGTGTAGCATTTTATTATTTAATAAATAATTCACTATTATTTTGTTCACTAAATGCTACACTATGTCCGTACTCTTGTGTTGCACTTTTGTATTCTAATGTAAATTGGTAACCATTACCCCCATATTTTAAATGACAGACATTTATGGACAGACCAGATTTTTTGATTGAATTAATATTATGCTTTAATCGCAAAAAATATATAATATTTTGACTTTTTTTTTTTTTTTTTGAGATGGTAAAATTTCTTGCTGCGGCTAAGGCAGGAAAAATATAGGCACATACTTGCCAAAGAGTACTGAGCAAAAACGAGTGCAGAGACTAAAAGTGGGCAGGATTCAGTGACGCAGGGTGACTTTACGCCAGGTTGCTTGACCCTGTGAGATTGAGCTGCAGACGTCCCAGTACAACGCACTGGGCAAAGACAGCAGCAATGACACGACAGACCCAAATTCGATGAGATAGGACCCAAAAAAATAGGACTATCCCAGTAAAACCAGGACTGTTGGCAACTATTTTTGCAGAAATGTTCTCTGTATGATTAGCTCTATGATGTACAGGATAACAAACATTCTGTCGCATAGCAATTCTTGCATTCCTGATCCTGTTAGCAATAGCAAAAATATTAATGCATTTATTTGGATAGATAAGGACCCAGGGATTACCCTTATGTCTTTTTAATTTGGAAAAATGGTAATATGTAAGGGTATTGGTCATTTACTCAGTATTTACGAGGTCTTGGCATCTTTCCCCGGATTCCAGGATGTTGGCCGGCATCCCAGATGTACACTGAGATGCTTTTTAGTATACCCTACCACCCCCTTACAACATTTGGATTGTTGAAGCTGGGGATATCTCAAATTCAGAACAGTAGAAATGACATAATGTAAAAATAAATAATAGAGGAATGTGATCATGGTTAGCTCTGAGGAGAGACACAAAAGGTTTATGTAAATGTTAAATCCAGACAGACGAAAGGTTTCTGGCAGTGGTACTCACCGACACTGTCGTCGGTTGACATGTACTAGCCTTGCGATGGAGAGTTTAATGATGACCATCACAGACCTGGCCACAGACGCTGGACCTAACAAAGGGAGGAGCACGAGAGGGAAAAGCAGAGAAAGATAGATATTTTCCACTGTTTATTCTCACACTTATTCCCCAGACATCCCATGATATGTTAATTATGATGGGCTGCCATATGGTATTATATGTACTGTAAGTCAGCACAAGGTATGTAAAACCTGATATGGCCATTGGGAACACACAAACTCCAATAAAGTAATGAGTCAGAACCTCTGTGTTTAAATCAGCCATTGTGAAAGATCCAAATTGGAAATGTGCATACATTTATATATAAATATATATGTCATATCGATGCGGTATGCCCCAGTTTGTACATTCACCAACTATTGAACTATTTTGATTCCTTGCCAGATGAAGACAACCAGGGAGTATGATTCGGTTGGTTGATAGACATCTATTATCAGTGGTGGAAGAGGTCCATGAGTGCTTGATAAATTGCTTTGAGACCCGTTGGGGGAAAACATGTAAAAGAAAAATAGATACCGTATTTCTTTAGAATCTGCTATATTCCCCATGGCAATTAACCATATTAGCTAGTGGGTTTAAAGGTACATTGTCGATTACTAATTAAAAGGGATGAGTAGGTCTAGCTGCACGTGAGTAGGAGTAAGCCTCAACCTTGACCATGGTGGGCATTCCCTTGAATTTGAGATGGACAATTAAATGATGTTCGAAGACATTGGTGTCATGGTACTAAAACTTTGCCTGTCACTGAGCCGTCTCTCATCCAATCACATTGCCCCAATCACAAACTCCCCACTCCCAAATGAACCAGTCTTCGGAGCTGTAACTGGCTCCCTGGGTTCTCTATTCCACTTGAAACTGTTGGTTCCTTCTCTCTAGCTGACAATAGTGAAAAGGTCTTATTATGTTTTAATTGGAGGAACTGAAAGCATCAAACACTATTATTCAGTAAGCAGAACATGAACAGCTAATTAGTAGGACAACAGGGAAGAATGAGAAAGTGACACCAAGCTCAGGTTGTTATTTTTTTTTTTTTTAAGAACAGCCGCTAAGCAGAATAGGAAATGTGAACAGATATACGGAGATAAGTGTTCTGCTTTAACAGTTAATGCTATGTTCATAGGTTCTGAGAACAAAGGCCTAAAAATATCTGAATATATATGTATTTACCGTAAAGATTAATATCTTGCTGAAACATTCTAAGGTGCATTCAATATAACAGATACTAATTGTTCAATGTTAAAAGTAACTTTTGCTGTGGTAATAGCTGATCATCCCCTGCTGCTTTTAGTTACAAAATTAAGGGAAGCACGCTAGCCTAAAAACTGCGTGCTATCCTGTCAGTGTCAGGGTGGAGAATACAAATAGTCATGACGCTTGGGAAGTTGAGATGTATGGGTTCAGGGGGGGGGCATGTATAGTTCAAAGGGGGATGCGACAGTTCATCACGGCTGAGTTAACTCAGCCGTTTCACCGCCACGTCTCACAAGATGACCAGTTCATCTCGCGGGATCGCCGCTGAAGGTTGTATTATTAATGGGGATTCATTTTAGTATTAGGGTTTGGGGGTTAGGTATTTGGGTTCGGAGGGTAGCATTAGTATTAGGGTTCATTTTAGTATTAGGGTTCGGGGGGTAGCATTAGTATTAGGGTTCGGGGGTTAGGTATTAGAGTTCGGGTGGGTACCATTAATATTAAGGTTCATTTTAGTATTAGGTTTGGGGGGTAGCATAAGTATTAGGGTTAATTTTAGTATTAGGGTTTGGGGGAGTTAATTTAGGTATTAGGGTTCAGGGGGGTCACTTTGGGGGGGTCATTTATTAGGGGGGTCATTTATTGGGGGGTGTATGTTTGTAAGCACTGACAGTTCACCGCTGAACTGTCAGCGCTTACATAGCCACGACGAAGCAAGCCGCGTTCATCTTCACTGCTGACAGTCCAGCGTTCAGACTGCCACGCTGAACTGTCAGCGGTGAAGCAGCCGCGAAGAAGTGTCCTAGACCCTAGTTCAAAGTGCATGCAATTTTGAAGAAAAAGTGGCAACCCTAATAATAAGTTCAATATACAAATAACTTTGATTACAGAATAACTTTCAAATCTTGAACCAAAAGTGTTAGCCTAACATAATATATCCCAGCCTGCTAAATATGAATCTGTCAGATTGCCAGCCAAGCACATATATTCCAGAGTATTTCTATGTGCACTTAACAGTGAAGTGGCAAATACCAGTGTAGAGTGAGCACTGCGCTTGCTTAGTATGTGTCAAGATTCCATTTAGAGCAAGTATAGCACTTTTTGTGTCCCTTAAAGGCTCTGTAGAATTAGAATGTTTTTATGTATCAATGAATAATAAGATTGTATTACAATAATAAGAAAAATACAACCGCACAGTGACACATTTAGGGTTATGTAGAGTGATGGAGTTTCACCTTTGGATCTTTTCATGAACTCCTCTTCCCTTTCTGTCCACAGAAGTCCCTTAAATATGTTTTAAGATTAGGATTTTTCAGATCTCAGATCTTGATGATCTTGCCTAGGTGTACAACACACTAGAATGGACCTTGGTGGGTTATCTACCTCTGGTAGCGAAATCGCAAACATGGGACTGCCATCTGAATAACGATGCACTGTGTAGGGGCTAACCCAGTGAGCTTCTCCTGCAACAAGTACTGAGTTGGTTGTTTTATAATACGTTAATAAGTCTGCATTATCCATGAAACTCACCAGGTATGTTCCTGCGTTTCAACTCACCTTTCAGGGATTAGACTAAGGCTTTTTGGGTTAGTATTTGTGCATGTTCTGCTTGTATGCTGGTGCACACACAGCTGTCCTCATGGGATGCATGTACAAACTCGTTACAAAACATAAACTGTAAGTAGTTGGAAGTTGCTATATCATATGCCACATACTTTTACGTGGGGCGGTCAAGATTGCGGGAGACACTCCCGCTTTCCTGCCGAGCTCTTTCTCTGTCCCGCTATTTAGGACAGAGGTAGAACTCAGACTTGGGACCGTCATCCTGCTGGAAAAAAATGGTTAAGTAGCGCTGCCAGTTGGAGTGAAATCACCTACCGCGCAGACATGGTAGCACTGACACTCAACAACGCAAGCGCCACCCCCACAGCGTCACCATTTACCAGCGGCAAGAGTTGGGAGGTATAGTATCATGCAATACTTGTTTACCGACATCAGAAGATAAGTGGAGGTTTTTAATTGCTAGAGAAGGAACAAAGGAAACCACAGACCAAAACCCAAACTAATCTACCACATCTACCTAATATAACCTCTCCATCATGGCTGCAAACAGGAAATCAAACCTCCCCATGAAACAGCACAAATAAACGCAATGCCTCAACAAATAAACCTTTATTAATCAATGCTCAGTGAGGCATTGCTCCCGGCCCTGAAAGGGCTAAAGCTGAAGTTCCACCTGGCTTATTTTTCTGTATGTTGTAGATGTGTTTAATACATGTGAAATGCACAATTTTTTTTTTACTTTAAAACAAATTACAGTTCTCCTGTAATATTACACAGATTTTTTTTTTTTTTTCACTCTGGGCCTCTAGATGCGATATCCAATAAGGAGAGCTCGGAGAGATAGGAAAGACTGTTGCCATAGCAACAGCAGTTAGTCTATTACACTACTGATGTTTTTTATGTTTGTATGAAAGGTTTAAAAAGGCTGTTAAGACAGATCCATTTCTTTTTATTTACTTTATGCAATTGAAAAAAATAGGTTGAACTGCCCCTTTAAAGGGACATAGTTCATTTAAAAATTCACTGCCTGTCACTTTTAAATAAATGAAGAGAGGGCAGAGGGGCCAGATTTGAACATGAGCTAATAGTCACTTGAATGAAAGCTGTCAGGAGAGTTAGATTCACACGTAAATCTGAGCCCCCCGGCTCCGTGCTGATGTATACATTTTTCGGAAAACCTTTTAACCAAGTCATCTTTTCCGAGCTATGATTTAACGCCACTTTAAAGTGACCCCGCTCTGTTCATATGTTACCATTTATTGTGAAACCACAGGAAGGGGGGGAAAAAGCATCACAAATTACACCAGGCAAACCGGCATTAGGTCTAATATGCAACAGTTCCAAGGAAAACATTCTATGGGAAAATTTTCTGTAGCATTTTGCAGATACGCAAAAATAAATGGAGATTTGATTGGTAGAGTGGAAGTGTTAGCATGGGGTCCGCAGGGGGGGGGTAAGGGGGTAAGTGCCCCCCGCCGCTGCCTTTGATGTAACAGGGAGCTTAATGCTCCCTGTTACATCAATTTAATGGAGTTTGTTTTATCAGCCTCAGAACTGATAAACTGATCGAATGTCTCATAAAAGAGGCAACACTCACACTATATTTTCTTTATGATAGTGCACCTATGATCGAACGGGGCACTAAGTTCGAGAATATGAGTGTGGTGGGGCTGAACTTGCAGGAACCTAATTTTGTGTTCACTCTGACCAATGTCAGGAATCTTATGTGAGCTAAAAGAAATGTTATGACATATAACTTCGGGAATTCTTTCTGGCAGTGAATATTACGTGCAAATGGTAAAGGTGTGCTTCTATAGTGCCAAAGATATATTATGGCATACCCACCATGTAGGGTTGCCATCTGGCACAGCCGATAATCCAGCCTTTTGAGCTAGTGGCCAGCATAACTCAAATACCGGCTTTGTTCCCATATCGTCTATATTGTGGGGATGCCGTAATATATATCTGGCACAGTAGAAGTGCCTCTTTACCCACTTGTGTGTTATTTGCTGTGATTAGGTTAAAGCTTTAAATAATTAAAGTGCTGTTGACACACTTTGTCTCAATAGTGAATATTTAAAGTTCTCAAGATATATAAAACATATTCTCCATTGAACCTTAATGCAGAGTGTGATGTTCCATTACAGATAATAAATGTATTGCAGTTTGGGATCACTGTTGTAGAATAGTTTGGTGCTTCCCCAATGCAGGTAGCACTGGTAGCTTCTGTTCAAACTATCTGCAGGACCATATCCTCCCCCTGGTCATTTGCACCTTTATCTTTAACTGCATTTTAAGGTTATCTGCTCTCTTCTCATTTACTTTCATCCTTGAAGCAGGCGTTTCATAAAATTACAGATGGTCTCATTACTATTTGTTCTGGATACTGTATGTCTTTATTGGACAAGACAATACCATAAACATCTGGCTAGTAAGGGCCGTATAAGGGCTCTATATGCCTCGTGAAACCCCTATTCTTCCGTAAACTGGATGGGACTGAAAAAGGCTGAAGTACTGTATTTAAATGCCCCCTCTCAATGTTTTTTTGTAATCTTCTATGCTGTGTAGTACATGCAACACCTCTGTGATATTTGGAAAGTTAATTTGGCCTGTAAATTGCATTCCTGTGGCTCTTTCCATTCATCACAATATGATCACAGTCTAATCACCTTCCTTTTCGTCTTTCTGTTCCACCTTGATTATGTCTGTATTGATGACTCATTCATTCATTTTTTTTTTTTAATTGCAAAAATCACTAACTGTTTTATTATTTCTTAATGACTTAAATAGAGGAAGAAAAAAAAAGGAGAAATGAAGGAAGGAAAACGAGAAAGAAGTAATAAAGAAAGAATGAAAAACACAAAGGAGAGAAAGGAAGAAGGAGAGGGAAAGAATGAACAAAAGAAAGAGGAAAAGAAAGAAAAGGGAGGGAAGAAAAAAGAAAGTAAGAAGGCTTTACATTAAAAGTAAGGAAGAAATAAATAAATAAATTAGGACAGAAAGAAAGTAGAAAAGAAAGAAAAAAGAAAAACAGAAAGATAGAAAAAAAGAACAGAAGGAGGAGAGATAGAACAAATGAAAGAAGGAAGGAAGGAAGGAAGGAAGGAACACAACAAGGCTTCTTCAGAGGTGTAAATAAGAGCTTAGCATTCGTTCTTTGAGTGCTTAAAGTAAAAGAGTTGTCTTCATTGCACCGATGATCTGTCCAATCAGACTGAATAGTGACAAAAACACTAACTATTCAGTCTGATTAGACAGATCATCAGAGTAACAAAGACAACCTCTGAAAAAGCCCGGTGCGAAACGCGTCCGTTATTCTTCCATCAGAAGGCCCATCCAGCTAGCTTCATTTTATAAACTGGCTGATCTCATTGACTGTATCTTACTGTATTTTGCATATGTATTATTAAATGCATTTTAATTAAACGGTAGTAGGTCCTTCACACTTTCTAAGCGCTAGCACCTAATTTTTACAATATCATTTTTGTAAAGATGATTCCTCAATGATTGTATACACAAAAAAGGAAAACAAAAGAACAAAATATAATATGTGACTGTAAATTAAAAAAAAAAAAAACACCCTAGTGCAGTATAGACACCCAAAGGCGCTCACTCACGTTTACCAGAGCCTTGTGTAGCAAGCTCTAGTTTGCTTCTGTGGAAATAAAGGTTCCATCACCTTCCCAGGTCAAAACCTCCTCTAGATACAGAGGAACATCGGCCAGCAAAAATCAGGTGACCAGGGAACATAGAAGAGAGATCCACAAAATAGTGTAATAGTTACAAAAAAATTATTGTGGCCCCTTTATAATTAGCCTCTTACTTTAAAATACAAATAAAGATCACATTCATATAATCGGGTTTTCCACCAAACACAGATCATCCTTGATCCCCATGAGGTGTAATCTAACAACGCCCTTCAACTTCTCAACTAGGGACTTTCTGTAACTCTGCACACTGTTCTGTACACAGACACTCCCCCCACAAATGCGTTTCACCAATCAGTTGCTTCCTCATGGTACGTGTCCGTATTGACCTGTTTGGGATAACCCCATATTCTTAAGTTTATGAAGCTACCTTATTTTGTATAATTATTTCACAAACAGTAGATAAATAGACATGTTGGTTAACAGTGTCTGACTAGTCAGCAATGAACTTTCACAGCAATGGGTGGGTTTTGCAATTTATTTATTATTTTTATTAACGATATCACCCACACCCTGTCTCACATAACTCAAACTAGGGTACGTCTTTGATGTATGTTGTGATAGGAAGCGTCCAAAAGCAACAGACCAGGGTTTAACTTACCAATGATGAGTCAAGGGTGGCGGCTGTGTATTAATTAAACTACATGGTTAAGGCCCACCATAGCTACCACTTAAGTGGCTTTTGACCCTGAGTTCTTAAGAACAGATTACTCCTTTACCTTTGCTGCACCTATATTGAGTATTGTGTCAGTGGCATCCTGGTTTTGAAAAAGCCATCTTAATACTTTGGTAGCAAAGTTCTGTAAAGTTTCAGCATTTCCTGGGCATTTTATTACAAAGTAACATTTTAATAGTCGATATTTATGTAACTCTAGTCCATTCTTACACTGGACGGCTTGAAAATGATTTAAAAAAAAATGGAGAGTGGTCGTATTTAGAAAACTGGCAAGATAGGAATGTGTGTGACAGAGAAGGTCCTTCACTCTGAAAGGGGGGGAGAGTCACTTTCTAGAAAATAATTAATCAGCTGTCAAAACGGCTTCAACAATGAAATCTGGCAGGCCTGGTTTAATGGCCTCAATCTTGTCTGTATCTCCCTTTCATTTACATCAAACAGACAGGACATGCTACAAGAAAGCAATGGCTTTGTGCTCCCCATTCACAGACACTCAGACGCACACAGTAAAAAAAAAAAAAAAAAAACAGCTAATATTGCTAGAGATGGACTGATTTTTATCAATGGCATAGTTTGAGGACGACTCACATTTCTCTAGCAAGCAGACATTCATGGTATGTGAAAGCATTTATTCGTTATTAGAATTGATCCATATTGGGAACTGATGTGAGGGTGACTTAAAAATAATCCAAGAAAAATCTTCCTCTGGTTTCTATGTTTTGGGTTTTGTTTTAGTTTAAATGAATTAATAAAGTAATATAGCAATGGTACTTTACTGTAAGGCTAAGTGCCAACCTCAAAGGCATGGCTAGATATTAAAAAGGTCCTCTGAAATTGTACATTAATATCCAACTGGTGGCCTGTGTGCAGATGAAGCCCCTATCCTGGATCTAAGCCTATATGTTCTATTGTATTTCCCCATTAAATTAATAATCTTCCTCTTCCTGGTGGTGTTTGAGGACAGCGAGAGCTAGGTGGTATTGGCTAGGGGTTAATTAGCAGGTATTCTAGTGGGATGAGTAGTAAGCTTTCTCTTCCTGGTGGTGTTTGAGGACAGCGAGAGCTAGGTGGTATTGGCTAGAGGTTAATTAGCGGTTGTTCTAGTGGGATAAGTAGTAAGCTTCCTCTTCCTGGCGGTGTTTGAGGACAGCGAGAGCTAGGTGGTATTGGCTAGAGGTTAATTAGCGGGTATTCTAGTGGGATGAGAAGTAAGCTTCCTCTTCCTGATGGTGTTTGAAGACAGCAAGAGCTAGGTGGGATTGGCTAAAGGTTAATTAACTGGTTTTCTAGTGGCATGAGTAGTAAGCTTCCTCTTCCTGATGGTGTTTGAGGACAGCAAGAGCTAGGTGGGATTGGCTAAAGGTTAATTAACTGGTTTTCTAGTGGCATGAGTAGTAAGCTTCCTCTTCCTGATGGTGTTTGAGGATAGCAAGAGCTAGGTGGGATTGGCTAGAGGTTAATTAGCGGGTGTTCTAGTGGGATGAGTAGTAAGCTTTCCCTTCCTGGTGATGTTTGAGGACAGCAGGAGCTAGGTGGTATTGGCTAGAGGTTAATTAGCAGTTATTCAAGTGGGATGAGTAGTAAGCTTCCCTTCCTGATGATGTTTGAGGACAGCGAGAGGTAGGTGGGATTGGCTAGAGGCTAATTAGCAGGTATTCTAGTGGGATGAGTAGTAAGCTTTCTCTTCCTGGTGGTGTTTGAGGACAGCGAGAGGTAGATGGGATTGGCTAGAGGCTAATTAGCAGGTATTCTAGTGGGATGAGTAGGAAGCTTCCTTTTCCTGGTGGTGTTTGAGGACAGCAAGAGCTAGGTGGTATTGGCTAGAGGTTAATTAGCAGGTATTCTAGTGGGATGAGTAGTAAGCTTCCTCTTTCTGATGATGTTTGAGGACAGCGAGAGGTAGGTGGGATTGGCTAGAGGCTAATTAGCGGGTATTCTAGTGGGATGAGTAGTAGCTTCCTTAAAGACGTGAGCACTGACTGATTGTTATCCATAAGTAAAGGAGTAGTACCATGTTAGCAGTTAGCCAATCAATGGTATCATTTTAACCAAAATTCTAATCAATGGCATAGTTTAAGAGAGACTCTCATTTTATACAGCTTGCAATGTTCTGCATATTGGGGGTTGGAGGTGGCGGATATGACATCATCTTAAGTGTCTGCTTTAAATACTACAGCCCAGCCAATGAGAGAGCAGCAAAGGGAAGAAGAGGCTTTACTCCTCACTGTTGAGTGGTCCAGAGCTGTGGTCTTGGTGACATAGGGCCTGGTCATTGCTGCGTCCCTATAAGACACAATTTTACTCCACTGCTAGCAGAGTGTATATAACACAAGCTGCTGTGCTCATAATGAAAATGAAAGTGACTGCAATGAAGGCAGTGACCGTGAGGAGAACTGTGTGTGTCACCCTTTGACAAGAGAAGAGCAAACACTCCAGCTGACCCTGTCCTGTGAACCTGGCAGACATGACAATTCCCATTTTGTCCATGCCTTATGTAATATGTGTCTTTACTATTTATTTAATTCAATTGCAAACAATCCAGGGAATATATTTGGAGGGACAGTGATGTCATTTACTGAAGTCTGCTGCTCTGCTTAAATACTTCCCAAGGCTGCTGCTTAGTATCTATATACCCCAGAACTGGCATGGGATGAAAAAAAATGCCTATTTTGACACCTACTACTCAGTTCCTAACCATTCTGGGACAGTCCAGCCCAGGGGTAGGTGACAAAATTGTTTGGACATTTTCTGTATTTTGTGTCTTCTATGTGTCTTCACAGACCTTGCCATTGACACTGCTGTCCTTGTACGAACACTTTGTCTACCCCTGTCCCAGCCTACTTTACTACCTTGCTTCTTAGACCACTTTCTGCCTGATGCATTTTTTTTAACCACCATCTTTTTGCCAAAGATACAAATGTCCTCTTTTAGTCAAAGGGACAGGCATCACTGTCAAGGATCTCACTCTGGGTTATGGTCATGTACATACCTTTTAACTCTTGGCCTTAGCAAATGAGGATGGTGGAGGGTGGAGCTTGGGAAGTCAAGTGGCGGTGCTACCGACCATGCGCAGTAGGGGCTGTCACTCAAGCTGACAGAGTTACTCCTCATGCGCATAATGCTGTGTATGCGCAGTAGTCTTTGGTGTCCCGCCAAGCTCTGCCACTAGCCTGGGTAGAGCTTGGAGAGACAGCGGGTGTGGCTCACAAAATCAGGACCTTCCTGCACAATGGTAGGCATGTCATATATGTATGTAGTTATATAATACATACACTCACATGCAAACAGAGTGGCTACATATTGTAAGTCATTGAACAGCCAATCAAAACTAAGCTCGGAGGCAAACAGCTAGCACTGATAAAAATGGACAGTCTATCGGTGATATCAGTAGAATGACTGCAAATACAATAATAACAATAAAGTGTTTATTCAGGAAGCGTACATTCAGATATTTTCTGGTTTTAAAGAATGTCACTTTTACCCAAATTCCAGGGAATGTTACTATCACTCAACTTACTGGTCCTCATTTTATCTGCCTCAAGAAAATGGATTGGTAAAATACCCATAGAAAACAATTGGAAAGGCAGACATATAATGAGATAGCTTAGATATTGCCTGGGCTCTTAGAGAGGAACTTAAGCCATCTAAACTATTTTTAATCGGATAGAAGACCATTTTGAAAGGGCTTGGGAGCACTGTTTAAAAGCAACTGAGCTTTGTTTAGACTTTCAATGAGTCTACCAGGTTGCCAGGGAGCTAAGTGACCCCCTCGGTTGTGATTGATGTTTTGTCGTCTTGACATGCTGAGCACACCTTCAGCTGGGGAGAAGATGCTCATCGACGTGATGGAAGGAGAGTCGGAATCTATTACTAGTCAGTCGTTTTAAGAATATTTGAGATTCCGAGAGTTGTGCAGTAGATCTAAATCCAGAAGTACAATGCAAAGGATCTGGTTAAGTAAAGTACCACTATAATGTAAAATTATAACTTAACCTCTTAAAGGGACCCCTGTTAGAAAAATTGTAAGCATATGCCTAATTTAGGAGAAACATTACACATTTAAAACTAGTTAATTTGCATAACAAGCCACAGGTGATGTCATAAGCACATTTTCCCCAAAATTTAGGCACATGCTTGCAATTTTGCTACCACGCTGTATATATAATTTTCAATCATTTTTATCACAGTCAGAGTAAAAACAATGATTAGGTGATGAAGCCCTTTTAAGGACAAATAACATTCCTGGCACTTTATGAATGTTAACATATTAAATTCTGATACATAAGGATAAATATGGCAACAAAAAAGCCATACGTTTCCATTAAAAAAGGTATTTTTTATGAGTATAGAAAATGAGAAAGAGAAATCAGTGTATTGCACACATAAAATAACATTCCAAAAAAATCTTGTTCTTAACTCCTTGAAGGACTGCTTTTTTAATGTTACATTGCTCAGGACCGATATGCTGCCATTCTAATACAATGCCCGCTATTGCTCCATGGAGCGATTGTGGGTCAATTGTGCACTAAATTTTGGTGTTTCTGGATGCCTCGATATCGAGGCATCACAGCAACACCGTCTGAGTGGTGGAAGTGATCACTGATAGCTTCAGCTGCTCGTTTTAATGGCGAACGTTATTCCGTCCTCATGACAAAAAAATGCCATGATGGAGTAGAATGTCATAGCTTTGCAAAAGAGTTAAATTAGCATCACTGGTACTGTTTCCACATAGCTGGTATTTTACCAGCAGGCCAACAAAAATTGCCTTGAGGTTGTGAAGTCCACAGGAGGGCTGGCAAGGGGGGCACAGGGGCACTTGCCCCCTAATTTTCGTCCCCTCTACAGTCTCCCTTCTAATTTGGCTCAATGGGCTGGAGCTGTACCATCTTTTGGTTCTAAACGCCACAGTGCACAGCACTTTCGATCTTTCTGTACAGTTGTCTTAATTGTCTATCAATCTGTTTTGCCTTTTCTTGTTTGTACCTTATTGTGCCTAGCTCTGATAATAGATGGGCCGATGAAGTTGCACTATAGGATGCAAAATAGTTTTTGCCTTCCCTGGGCCAAAAGTTGCCAACCCTGACCTGGTGTAAGCAATACCATGGTTGGTGTTTTATTTAAATATTTTTGTAGAAAAGGTGGCAATGCCACTCTCTGAACATACTGTCTCGTTGCTGCACATCTATAGCTTTCATTAACCTCTGTCTGTTAGGAAAGCTGTGTATATCCAGGCCGTGGACAGAGACACTAATTTGACACTGTTGAGATTCCACAGAGTAGATTACAAAGTAAGCCCCTTAAACAACAGACATGGCCAGCTCACTGTTTATTTTGGAGTGTCCGAATGCAAAGCATGATTACCTTTCCAAACCCATGATTACTGTGTGGCTTACGATATCCAGGACAGCAATTACACATGATAGTAATGGTTTGCCTTAAAAGCAGACTCTAGGTGATTAAACTAATACATACTGGACTCTAAGAGATGACTAAGATTATGGGAAACAGATGTGATCACAATTAAATTAATTGTCTTTTATTATTGTTTAAAAAAAAAAAACCAGATATTAAATATGAAAAAGTGATTTATAATTTTGCTTTCCCTACAAAGCAATCTGCAATCTGCACGTCAATTTTTGTAGCTTTTGATGGCCTTTGTACAAACAAGGAAAATCTTTTAATTCCCTATTTTTCAACTCCCTTCTGAGTTCTGAACTATTTTTTGCTAAGCATTCCAACATTAGAACATTGTAAAAACAAAGGGAGACTTAAAACGGATGAATCACAAAGTTCCAACGTGTTTGTCATAGAACATATTTCTTCTCTGACTAGTGAACTTTGGACATATTTAGTAAAAGTGAAATAAGGTATTGCATTTTTCCACTGACAGCAATCTATCCCTCCCTGTTTCTGAGAACATTCCATGTGCTATAATTAGTGTGCTTGAATTCCCATTTCATGTATTCTAAAAATGCCAAAGCAATATAAAAACAAAAAAAAAAAGAGAGATAAAGTAATCAAAATCAATCATTAAGAAAAGAAAAAAAGGTTTGGATGAAAGATAGAAAACAATAAACACATTTTCTTTTGTTTATGCAAAAGATGTTTTTTTAAATGTGCGTTTTGTCAAAATAGGAATTATTTTAAAAAGATTCCAAATTAAAGACATTAAAATTATGACTTTGCAGGTTAACAGAATTAAAATGAATAATTGCATTAAAAAGTCATAGAAGTTTGCATTATTATATATGTAATAGTTTATTGGAAAATAATATATTTTGAATGATTAAGCTTTAGGTGGTAAATTCTGGGTAACCTTTCACCTCAGTACAGACTAACCAGATGGTAGAGGGCTCTGGTTGTGGGTTAAAAGGGCTACAGAAAATTGTGTGGTATTGGTTTATAGAGGCTCACATGACAGGTTTGTCTGCTTTGCTCAGCATAGTAAGCAATGCATCACTGTCCATTGATGTCACAGTGCAACTCTAGCACATATGCATACCTCCAAGTGCCCCTATTTAGGAGGAGCTGTCCCTATTATTTGGGTTTCCTCTTTTCTAGGAGCTCAGAATGGCCATTGTGTTTCAATGTATCACAGAATTGCACAGCAGGGGTGTAACAATCATAGTCACAGGGATCATAGCTATGGCTGGCCTCCGACTTTACAGTGCCAAGGGGACCCTTGTGACCTCCCCATTAAAAGCAGCTAGCTGTGGGTAACACCCACAGCGGCAGGGTAAGTGGATTGGGTGATCCCTCAAAGTTTTTCTCTGCACGCTGTCTGATGCAGCATACAGGAAGTGACATCACATTGATTTCCTGCATGCTGGATAAGCCGGAGGTAGAGACACGAGATGTTTGGTGTCTCAGGCAAGCTGGGGACAAACAGTGCACGGAGAAGTTGTATGGGGACTAAGATGGCACAGAGAGGTTGCTTGGGGGGCTATGATGGCACAGTAAGGCTGTTCAATGACAACAATGGCATAGCGAGACAGTTTGGGAGCAAAGATGGCCTAGAGAGGCTGTTTGGGGGCTGAGATGACACATACAAACTATTTGGTGGCAAAGCTTGCACTGTAGGACATGTTGATTGGTGAAGTTGGGAGGACATTTCAAAAGGGACACTGGTTTTCGATTTGAATGGCTGAAGGTGTCGCTATGGTTGGGACATTTTAGGTGACTATAAGGCCAGTTGAGTGCTATTTATGAAATTTTGTGACTCATTTATAATAAGAATTTACTGTTTTATGAGAACAATAAGTTATGTTCTGTCCTTTTGGTTACTATCAGGGGGCATTGCAGGCTGCATAAGTTGCTTATAAATTGAGGCCATCAGATAATATTCCTGAGGAAACAGTTTCCGCTTCTGATACTTTACAATGTGCTGTACGTTTATTGTACACTATACCTTTTCTCCTTCAGATAGGAGGATTTATAAAGAGTATGTAGTAAATATGCACCAATATAAAACAGATTTGTATATGTGTGGTAGAAAGAAAAAAGGTTGGATTGAATTTGCATTAAATAAGAATTATAATCTTCCCGCCGCGCACTCCCCAACCCCCAATTCATCGTCTCCTACAAATGGCACAATGAATTGTCAGAGAGATTTGTAGATGGCTGTGTATTCCTTCAGCCAATCGGGATAAACAGGAACTTGCAGGTCCACAGAGCGAAAACATGGATAAAATAACACCCGTCTCTCAAGCTGTGTGAGAATAACTGGGGTCTCAAAGGGCAGGAATGGGCAAAGTGTCCGTATGAGGCCACCAGTTATGGGTTTAAACGGTCCATAGAACCTTAGGAAAGAGTCCATCATAAAGCAATGTGGGAGCTACCACTGGGTTAAAGTTTAAAACTCAAGTTTTAGGGTTTGAGTTGGTTCTCAGGTGGACCCAATGTAAACCGTATGGATGGTAAATCCACCCCTGGTCACACTAGCACAGATTGCTTGGCCTCATACTGAAATATTACACGTGCTTATAACCGTCCGAAAGCATTTCCAACGCTTCACTAATCCATGATTAGGTAATCAGTGCTGACGACAGGGATTCCTCTGAAACTTGCACTGATGAGCCAAGAGAACTGGAGGTTAGGAAATATTTGGCTCGATGTTCGAGTGGACCTTTCACCTACAATAAATAGAGAATCAAAAATATGTCCCCCACGGCTAAATAGGGTTTGTTAATATATCTAAAACAGCTCAGTTACATTAACATTTATTTATATAGCGCCAATGATGTACATAGCGCTAGGTACAATGTATGGAGGGGGACCACATAATAAGTTGGACGAACATGAACAGACTGATACATGAGGGAGAGAGCTCGCAAGCTTACAAAACATTTCCAGCTCCAGAGACTGCTTCTCTGTTACCATAATACACATAATAGAAAGTGTCTGGATTCCACCAAACTTACCACCGTAGTTTTTGAAGACTGATAAGAAACCATGAGTCCGTCTCGTCTGCTCATAACAGAATTTTGACTTTATTTGTTTTTCCCGGCAGAACTGGTTCCAAGTTTTTTAGGACACTAAGCAAAAAGTCAGATGGAGGCTCCCATGTAAGCACTTTTGCCCATCTCTAATCCAGTCTCCTCTAAATTAAGTACCATACTCACTAAACTGAGAGGGTAGTGGATGCGTGGAATAGTCTTCTAGTAGAAGTGGTAGAGGTTAATACAGTGAAGGAGTTTAAGCATCTGTGGGATAGGTATAAGGTTATCCTAGATATAAGATAAGGCCAGGAACTAATGAAAGTATTACATTACTGAGAGGGTAGTGGATGTATGGAATAGCCTTCCTGCGGAAGTGGTAGAAGTAAACACGGTGAAGGAGTTTAAGCATGCGTGGGATAGACACAAGGCTATCCTAGATATAAGATAGGGAACTGGAGACTAATAAAAGTATTTAGAACATTGGGCAAACTAGATGGGCAGAATGGTTCTTACCTGCCGACACATTCTATGTTTCTATATGTGGGCCTCCTCTGCAAGTGGGGGCCCCAAACAGCCTTGTAATTCGCTTATATATAATAGCACCACCACTGTTTCCAGGGTAGTCTTCTAGACACCGCAGTCATTGTCAAATCAATTTACTATTTCCAACAGGTCCACTTTAATTGAAGTGAGTTACAGTGAAACGCCCTGAAGACAAATCAATGCATGGGAAGAGTTGTTGCAGTGTAAAGACATATTACAGAGGGTTTTACTATTACTATTATCGAGTGGATATTCATAGACACCAAACATTCTGTGAGTGTCTCGGAACGATGGACACAGGGGAAGGAAAGATATGCATGGGGAATATGAGCCCATAGTACAATCTGTCAATCCTACAGACCACGGAAATGGTTTATAACAGACTATTGTGGATTTATTGTAGTTAACAAATATTATGTGTATAAAATTGCAAGTTTGCTTACTAAGAGAAATTGTGACAAGTCATCCGTGGGAAATCATTACAAAATGGAAGAGTATCAGTGTTTTCTCACGGTTTTATTATTTGTCATCCTTCTCCACAACACTTGCTCAAGTGCGACTGTTTTCTTGCTATAAGTCAAAATAGATCTTAACTAAAACTCACTTTCTGTCTGCATGATGGGGTATTTTTCTGATGTGACATATAACTTTTTATCCACTGCCCTGCAGAATGTATACTTCATATGTGTTCGAAGGGATATCCGTTAATTAATCACTCTAGTTTCCATAGGAGCCACCGCTTGGTTAGTAGATTGGACCCATTCAACGCACTTGTATTCTACATGATGTAGTAGAGGGTCGTGAAAATTATATCAATAAATGGGACACAACTGGTGGGGGAAACTAATATGCAGATGCGTGCTTTGTGCAAACTCCTGTGCAATGTGCCAGGTATAGTTGTCATTTGAGATACTTTGATTTTTGCATTGTTGAAACACTTTAAATGGTAATTTTATTTCCTTACAGCCTACAGCCAAATACAGGAGAGCTGAGAGGATCATTATGGGTTACTAACATTGGCTTTGTGCATTAATTAAACATATTTGGAATACAGCTATTCAAATGTTATTAACCCCTTCATGACGCTAGGACATTCTATGCCTTCCTTAAATTTGTAGTGGCCTCAGACTGACAGGCAAAATGTACTCGATGCTCAAAGCAAGCACTTTACTAAATTGCTCCGTGCCAGAAAGTCCGGGTTTGGGCACATCTCGGTGATGTCACAAGTGATGTCAGGCGGTCTCACTATTTTTTTGGGTGGGAAGCACAGGGTCTATTAAGATCCTGATCAGGTATCAGCAACTTTGTCCCTGGTTACCGATCACCTTGCGATCGGGGTCAAGAACAAAAAAATGGTGGACACAAGGACCATGCGTCACCAAGGGGTTAAACACAAACATTTTTATAGTTATTGGAGTTTAATATGCATGAAAGGTAGTATTTTTTTAAAAGTCAAGGTGGTCCTTTAATACAAGTATTAGTCACAAGGCCAATTGCCTAATTAAACAAGACAGTGACTAAGCTTCAGAATGAATTGGGGAATATACGTTACACTGTCATAAAGCAACAAAAAATCTTTCTCATGTAGTTGAGAACATTTGACAATAGTTTTGTTTAGTGTTCCCTGCAGGCCCTCAGCAATAAAGCATTGTAAACTGAAGTGTGATTGACTCCACTGTATTGAAGGATAATTAGTGACAACTGACTTCTGTGTTTGGCCCGATACTTAAATGTATTTGAAGAGACATGAGTTAAAATAATAGAGGACGAGCGCAGGGTGACTGCAATTGAGCAAAGCCTCTTTCCTTTCATTCAAATCCAAGAGCCGCATGAACAGGCTAGAAACACACATCATTCTATTTTTCAGTGACTCAGATACAGGAATCTTATCAATTCACTATTCTCCTACATCTTGGAAAGACAGAGCAATGTAAAACGCTTGCTATTTTGTAAGCATGCTTGGTGGAAATCAAAGCCGTCATCTTGAGCATCACTCAGTCTACCTATATGTCTAGGTGTCTCCATATCTCAATATAGCTGCATTGTATTTATGTCTATCTATATCAATACGGACACACAGGGCCGCCCCCTGTGCCTATATATCCCTCTCGCCCACTTGCCCCATATCACCCACTTACCCACATTGCACATCCAGGACTTATCCCTGCCCCCAGCAAATGCCCCACCACCTGTATTGCACATCCAGGACTTACCCATGCACCCCAGTACATGCTGTATCACCTCCATTGCACAGGACTTTTCCCTGCCCGCAAGAAATGCCCCACCACCAGTATTGCACATCCATGACTTACCCATGCACCCCAGTACATGCTGTATCACCTCCATTGCACAGGACTTTTCCCTGCCCGCAAGAAATGCCCCACCACCAGTATTGCACATCCATGACTTACCCCTGGCCCTAAGGACATGCACCATCACCCACATTGCACATTCAGGACTTACCTCTGCCCCCCCCAACACATGCCCCCTGACACATATTAGACATCCAAGACTTAGCCATGTACCCCAGGACAGGCAAATTAATCAAAGCTATTTTTGAGACTAACAGGTCTATTCCCTAAGTCAAATTCTGCACCTGAGTTTTACTTAGTCTAAAAAATAGCCTTGATCATGTCACCTCACATTACTTTCAATGGGGAAGATTCAAACCTACATTTTTTTCCTAAGTCAAACTCAGGTGCCAAATTTGACTTAGTATCAAAATTAAAATCATCCTCCTCGAGCTATTCTCGAAATTTAGTGAAGAGATCCATATGTCAAACTCTAGACCTGAGTTGGGAGGTTGGGTTTGTCTTAGAAAAACTCAACTCACCTACTTTAATGCTGACGAGTCCCACAACTCGACGATTTTGACGAGTTGTGTCGAGCTGGGGTCAACCCGGAGGTTGAGTTTGGAGGTCAAATTTGATTTAGCCTCAATTTATTCTCAAATGTTAGTTAATAGACTAATGTGTCTTGATTTATCTTTTTCTCATTCCATCTTGTGATGTCCCATTATGTACCTTTGTTTATGTGATAAAAAAAAAACCCAGCAAAAACAAAAAGCTCCCATGACCTTTTGTTATCTGAAAGGTTATAATTTTCTGTACAAGCAATGCTTTTAATTAGTTTCCATCATAAGCAATCAGAACTCCGCAATCATTAAAGACCAACACCTGGAACACAATTTGACATTCTGAGCATGGAAGGTTCGGAGGGGTGGGCCTTTCTGGACAGTGGTTTGGATTTCTAAAACATGTTTTGGAATCTGTTTTCATTTCCAGATAAATTGCATGTTTTCCTTTTCAGCAAAAACAACACTAGGGTTTGTTGGGGTTTATTGATAGCAATTATAGTCCTCCATTTTCGATTTTCGATTTCTTTTACAATATTTAGCAACACCTCCCATGACATTTAAAGAAAGATCTCAATGTTTAACTACATGATTCTATTCTATTATATGTGATCATGTGAAGTCTAGAGTTTAGCGCTATTGAGGTTATGTATAACAAGCAAGTTTGAGGAAAACTCTCCAAATTGGAAACATTCCATTGGTTTCCTTTGTGATTGCTTTCCATTTAGAACTTTGCCTCACAGTTTCTCTTTATCAACAGGTCCCAACATGTTGGCAACCATTCACATATTGGCGACTGCACCAGGGCCTGTGAAGATGGACGTCAGCTGCCATGATTCCCTAAGAAGCAGGCAGTCAATCTGGTCGGCGACTGTCTCTCTCTACTAGTGCAGGGAGAAACTCATTTTGACATGAAATCAGCTGATCCATTATCAAAATATGAGTCTCTCTCTACCCTGCTCCCTGCACACCCCAAACATCACTAGCCTGGCTCCTGACCAACTCTGCCTCTGTGCTGAGGCAGAGCCAAGAGTAAACCCATGTGTATCTCTAAAGATACTCTAATCTTAGAAAAAGGTGACTCTATTTTTCTAACGTTTCCTATAAAGAGCGCAAGGTTTAAAAACTAAAACAAAGATGACGTCCCTGTCTGCAATGACTCACTATCTCTAAATCTCTATTTGTCTTCCCAGCTTATGATATAAACAAGGCTCCTGTGTTAACAAGTCACAGTGTCAACAGCTAAGAGATTTCGGAGAGATACGTTATTGCTGATCAATGGGGATCTTTAGGGCAATCAAGTCCCTACACATTACTTATGTGGCAATACAGGTTCGTAGTGTTCCGTGCACAAAGTTCAGATTCAAGTCACATTGCATTACAACACAGGAAATGGCCTCGCTGACCCAATCTGTAGCAGTAAGTGACCGAAGAAGACGCTTCCCATCCATGTGCAATGTCTTTTTGTTTTCAAATGCCTAGAATTCCAACAAGATCAAAAGCCTTGCCTTCCCTTTACACGTATTGTATTGTTCTCCATAGTTCGAAAACAGGACTTTTTTTTTAGCTTCGTTATTATCGCTTTTTTTGTTTTTTAAATGGAGTCACTGTGATGGCGTCTTAGCTGTCGCTGCCAGTCCCTCTGAGGTTTTTAAGTGCTTCACTCATCGTCCTGTTGTATAGCGTGTAAAAAAAAAAAAGAAAAAAAGAGAGAAAAATGTTATGACTGGACCTCTATAAAAACCGCGAGAGACCAAAGAGTAAATTGCACAATAAAAGAAAAAAGGAACGCGGGAATAAACTCTGGTAATGAATAACTGTCTACGTGGATAGGCTACAGTCAAAAAAATTAGATATGGTATAATCAGTAAAATGTTGTAAATACATGATGGGAGACAGGACAAGGTTGGAATCATTGTACTGTGATTATATGTTCTATAATGATAGAACAAGTGTCTATTAAAGGGGCAGTTCCACTAAGATTTTTTTCTGTATGTTGTGTTCTCCTGTGGGCCTCTAAATTTAGTATTGGAATGCTTGGCGGGGGAGCAGGACTTCTTCTAAACTTTATTTGCAGCTTTTAGAAAATAGTGGAGCTAAAACAGATAAGACAGGTGTGTTTTATTTTCCTTTAGCTTTCCTAATGCAGAAACCTTGGGAGCTGCCCCTTTATCTTACCTGTCTAATAGAGCATTACCCACCTCCTCTATAGAGTGTAAGCTCTGATTTCACATTATCTGTAACCTACTTTCTATCTCGCCCTCATATATACCGTCCGCCTTTTTAGATGTTAATTATGTGCACAGTTATGTTAGAGCAGGAAGTTGCACCAAGTGGAGCAGTCACCATAGAAACCAACCATATGATCCAACTGATTGCTCCACTCTGCCCTGTAATGTCTCTTTTTTTTTTGTTTTTTTGCACAACCCCCTAATAATTGTAATGCTGTGTTGTACTTAATTATAACATCTATTAATAATGTTTTCTTTTTTTTAGCAGACCACAACGTATTTTAGAGAAGACGGTAAGAAAAAGGAACCCATGGCAAACAATATGGACGCCATGCAGGGGCCTTCTTTGCCCAGCAAGAAGAACATGCTTAGAGACCGATGCACATGACATAAATCTAGCATATGATATGTACATGACATTATTGCTGCCTGTACCAACCTTCACTCACATCCGGCTTGGTTATGAGTAATTTTGCCTCGATATTGTAGCAACGAATGTACGTAGAAACCAAACTCTATCAGCGCACAGAATAAGTAATAGAAAGCTTATCTTGTGACACTGTTGTTGTAACAGGAAATGATTCAACTTCGGTTTCTAGGGAAGTGATAATGTTGTAATCTGTACAATATTTTGCTAAGTTATTGTCAAAGTACGCTCTGCAAGAATTGCCTCAGACTGTGTCACAAGCATGCCAGCATATGCCTTGTCGTCAGACTATGTAAAGAAATATTTGTTTAGACATTTGCCACGGACAGGTGTGTTTTAGGTTGTGGACTTTACAAGTAGACGCATCCTGTGTTCAAATTACACGTCCCAATTTGTAGACAAGCCACCTCATGAGGTCATATTTACCTAATATGATCTGACTCATGCTGCAATTATAAACAATAAACTGAACTTTCTCATAGCAATGTTACAGGTGCCTCGCTTCAGGTATTTCAAAACCGTCTGTCTTGGTCACAGGTAAAGACTTGATATCTTACACCAATATTGGCGTCTGGAAACACCCAGACCTTATTCATAGTATAACGCAGAACTTTACACCAAAATAATGTGTTTCCTTATCAGTGAGTAAGCTTTATACAGGTTGTAAACTGACTAAAAGGCAATTCGAGAAGTAGAGAAAGGGCAGGGGACAGGCCACCAAAACGTATCTGAGGGAATTAAAGGACCATTGTCCTTTAATATGGTACATGGACTAGAAGAGGCCGTGCTTTATAGACTGGGCAATGCCGGGATTTGCAGAGACTTTTAGAGTCTACTCAATAAAGAGAGAATTGCAGGGAATCCAGATGGGAATTTCAAACTTTAGGCCATAGTTGGAAACATTCTCCAGCGCAGCGAAATGGTAGATATTTTCCAAATCAGATACTTTGGCATAACGTTTGACATTCCTGTCTAGATTCCCTGCAATTCTCTCTTTATTCTGCAGACCCTCACTAGGCGTCAAATCGTTACTCTTTTGACTTGTGAATTTGTCGCTTGTAGGGTTTCCACCTGACCGGTATTTTACCGGCAGACCGGTAAAAAATTAGCTTGACTCCAATGTTAAGTCTATGGAGGTAGCAGCAAGGCCGGTATTTTTTTCGAAGAAAAGGTGGCAACCCTTGTCGCTTGGTCACGGTAGGATTGTAGAGGCACGGTAAGTATAGGATCAGTGGCTGCAAACTTTGAGGCCCAGCATTAATACAGTTAAAAGCAGTCTGTGAGTCAAGCAGAGCACCCAGAGGCTGTATCTATACAATCCTGCAAGGTACAGTTTTCATGGATTTTATTCACACGTGCATAAAAGTATTTGTTTAAATGAACACAGAGCTTGGTAATATAATTTTAATATTGGAACGTTTGTTATTATTACTGTGATACTTTTTCTTTTTTTAACTGACACATTTGAATAAAAATGATATTAAATATAAAAAAAATGCATTCTAAATATATATATGTCCACAAAAAGTAGTTAAATAAAACATACATGTTTTTAGGGTTAGTTATATCTTTCCCATGAAGCCCATAAAATGAGCCATTTAATAGGCGTGAGGGTGAGACTAGCCCTGCTCTCCATTGTGGCACTCAAGGGGTGCAGCCAGCATGGTCGGGGACAGACTTTGCTAGCAGGTGGTTTTGCAAAAAAATCAAAGCAATGACATAACGATGACATGCACACCGGCCTTCAAACAAATGTAAACATAAAGGAAATGTCAGATGACCGCAGTAGATTGCAGTAACTGATAAACCAGGCCCTTATTCATATGTTTAGAACATAAACAGCTCTAGAAACATGTAACTACAGAGATGGGTACATAATAAGTAACTGACGTGTTATCAGTAGAGTTGAGCGGACACCTTGATCTTCGGGTTCGGCAGGTTCGGCCGAACTTCGGAAAAAAGTCCAGGTTCGGGGTCAAACTTGACCCCGAACCAGTGCTGTATTTACCGCGGATGCCTATGGCGGCAAATTTTGGGGGGCGGCAGCGCCCCCCAGCACTGAAAAAAAAAAAAATTAAAAAAAAAAAAAAATTAAAAAAAACAAATCCGGCCCTTTAAAAAAAAAAAAAGACCGCGTTTGCAGGCAGAGACGGAGGTGAGAGGGGATCGGAAGATCCCCCCTCACCAACACTCTGCCTGCCAGGCTGCACGGGGAGCCGAACAGGCAGCACAGAGAAACCTCCGTGCTGCCTGTTCGGCTCCCCGTGCAGTGTGCCGACACGGAAGTCCCGACAGTCACGTGACGGGCGCGCTGACGTCATACGCGCGCCCGGTCACGTGACCTGTCGGCACAATCGCCGGGAAGCCGAACAGCATGGAGGGACCATGCTGCCTGCCACCAGGGAAAGGTAAGTGCTGATGGGAGACTGTGTGTGTGTGTGTGTGTGACTGAGTGTGATGGGAGTCAGAGTGTGTGTGATGGGAGACAGTGTGTGTGACTGAGTGTGATGGGAGTCAGAGTGTGTGTGATGGGAGACAGTGTGTGTGACTGAGTGTGATGGGAGTCAGAGTGTGTGTGATGGGAGACAGTGTGTGTGATGGGAGACTGTGTGTGACTGAGTGTGATGGGAGTCAGTGTGTGTGATGGGAGATAGTGTGTGTGACTGAGTGTGATGGGAGTCAGAGTGTGTGTGATGGGAGACAGTGTGTGTGACTGAGTGTGATGGGAGTCAGAGTGTGTGTGATGGGAGTCAGAGTGTGTGTGACTGAGTGTGATGGGAGTCAGTGTGTGTGATGGGAGACAGTGTGTGTGACTGAGTGTGATGGGAGTCAGAGTGTGTGTGATGGGAGACAGTGTGTGTGATTGAGTGTGATGGGAGTCGGAGTGTGCGTGATGGGAGTAGGAGTGTGTGACTGAGTGTGATGGGAGTCAGAGTGTGTGTGATGGGAGACAGTGTGTGTGACTGAGTGTGATGGGAGTCAGAGTGTGTGTGATGGGAGTCAGAGTGTGTGTGACTGAGTGTGATGGGAGTCAGAGTGTGTGTGATGGGAGACAGTGTGTGTGATTGAGTGTGATGGGAGTCGGAGTGTGCGTGATGGGAGTAGGAGTGTGTGACTGAGTGTGATGGGAGTCAGAGTGTGTGTGATGGGAGACAGTGTGTGTGACTGAGTGTGATGGGAGTCAGAGTGTGTGTGATGGGAGTCAGAGTGTGTGTGACTGAGTGTGATGGGAGTCAGAGTGTGTGTGACTGAGTGTGATGGGAGTCGGAGTGTGCGTGATGGGAGTAGGAGTGTGTGACTGAGTGTGATGGGAGTAGGAGTGTGTGACTGAGTGTGATGGGAGTGTGAGCTTGATGTGAGTCTGAATGATGGGGCATGTCTTAGGTGTGTAACGTGGGTGTGCAGCTTGGGTAGGGGGGTGCCCGGATTTTGTCTGCCTAGGGCAGCACAAAATCAAGATACACCACTGCCCCGAACCCCATTGAAGTCAACGGGGACCAGAACTTTTGGCAACTAAAATGCCTCTAAAAAAGTCCTGGAAAGGGCTAGAGGGCTGCAAAATGAAGTAAAATGTGCGTGAGTATCCCCATTCATACGACTAGGTCAATTGACCTATTCATATGAATGGGGACTCTATTTCGGTTTATAGAATAGCAATAGCATTAAATGTATTCCATAAACCGAAAGTCTATAAACCGAAAGACATTTGGTTTATAGACTTTCGTTTTATAGAATACATTTAATGCTATTGCTATTCTATAAAAAGAAAGTCTATAAACAGAATGTCGTTCTGTTTATAGACTTTCGGCTTATGGAACACATGTAATACTATTGGCTTTCTATAAACCGAAATAGAGTCCCCATTCATAAGAAATTCTTATGAATGGGGACTCTTTTTTGGTTTATAGAAAGCCAATAGCATTACATACAATGTAATCGCCGAACCCCGAACTCCAACACGAACATACAGTGGAATGTCCGTGTTCGGGTCCGGGGTCCAAAAACTGTAAAGTTCAGTACGAACCCGAACAGTGCGGTTCAGGTTCACTCAACACTAGTTATCAGTGAAATGACTACAGACGGGCCTGTGGACTTCTTCTCCAACAACATGGTTAATAACCACTAACAAAGTTATGTTTCACAAGTAGTGAAGGGGAAGTAGAATAAAACATAGAGAAATAGCTGACAGATATGAGAGGTAAAATCAGGGAGTAAGCAGCAAAATTAAGGCTCAGGGTGCGAGAATTGGTTTCTTTTTCCATATAGTTATTTTTTTTTATCACTGGATAGGAAAAGATAGTGAAATGCTAGAGATATTTTAACATTTGTATACAAAAAACAAAAACGATCTGCACTTCTCAACCTAATAAAGTTGGAAACAAAAATATAATATAAATGAGAGTTTTTGGTTATATGAATTGGCCAAAGCATAATGAAACTCACCCGCCATGTCAAGGCACACTCTCAATAGGGTGAGATCCTACTCTCACCTCCTATCTGGTGGGCACACAAAGCAGTAATACTGCTACCAAAACCTTATTAATGTGTTGGAAGAGGTGCAATTAAACCTCCTCTCAATTAACCCCTTAACAGCAAGCTGCAACCAGACAATGAGGAGCCAACAACCTCAAATATGTGCAAGCAGGGAAAAGAAAAATGTCAGTGCGCTAAACTAGTCACAGGCTCAAATAATATAAATGTACAAAATGATGCTTACCAAACAGGTGTGAGCATGCTGCAAATACAGTGTGATTGGCTATACAATGTATACAAAAAACAAAAACTGTCTGCGCAGAAGTTATATTTGTAATCTTGAATTGAATTGTCAGTATGTGTCGGTTTGAATTGCACAAACCGTAAGTGATCTATGTTAATCAAGATAAGCACTAATACTTACCTCACATACAAAGAGGATTCCGAGTGTAAAAGAATTCATGTGGATACATGTTATTTTTTTTCAAAAAATAAAATAAAAATAAATAAATAAAAAAGTCTATGGAGACAGTAGCAAGGCCGGTATTTTTCTGAAGAAAAGGCGGCAACCCTAAACGTCATCATGGTTTGATCTTGGGTCTCTTCACTGAAACTGGACCAAAAATTGAGCTGCAAAAATCTGGCATTATTAGCTGAGCAGGAAAAATTTGACAACCGGTTTATGTTTCCAGCTCGGCTGTTAATGACTGTTTTTAGCGGTTTACTTTAGTGAAAAGTCTGACTGTTTTTTGTTTTGTTTTTATACCAGATCGTGTTCTTTACCCCTGTCCTGTTTTTGGTTCCATCTCTATTTTGTGCAATGATCATTGAGTATATAGTTTAATGTCCTGGCTGTTTTAATCGTCCTAGCTCCCGATTTCTGGGGCGGCCATTGTGGTACTGGTACACGAAGTCCAGCATCAGTGTGGGAATTCTAGCCACTGTACTTCCATCCCCTGCCTGGATTAGTTTGTGACTCTGTGTTACTTTTCCTTCCCACAATTTTTTCCCTGCAGGATTATTTGTTATATCTTGCCTTTTGCCTCCTGGATGATTGACCATTGTAAAGTGATCTAATATTTTGAGTTCTTATTTATTTACTTTTTTATTTACACTTGCCAATATAACAGATGCCCAGGTTTATCATCCATATTTTCAAAAAGTTTAAAAACAATGGACATCAGCATAAAAAAATACCACCAAAGAAAAAAAAAATGCCAGACAGTGATTAACCTGAGTGTGTGCAACACAGTGATTAATCAATTTGCACAAGTGTGTGAAATCAGAGCTGTCTCCATGGTAAAGGGACATTTGGATGGTATGTTATTATTTGGTGCTATGACAGGTGGCCTGTTTGATCTCGCTCTTGGGCAACTTGACAATTTCAAACTGAAATGCACACATGTGCCTGATGTGTATCTAACATTCAAGGAGGCAGTGAGCCGTCCGTCATGGAACCAGTTGAGGCAACTGCTTACCAGAAACTCCTTGTGTAGGTGTTTGTACCTGTGGATCTCTAGCACAGATTTCTGAACATTGCTCTACTGAGTTGACTGATGACTTTTTTAACCCCTTTTTTATAAGCCCTGCAAGCTGCACTGTGCATTTTTTTTTAGGATTAAAAGCACCATCATTACAATTTTGTGTTGCTGGCCAAAGCGAAAAAAGACCCAATCAGGATCATTACAGTCCCTGTGGGTCCATGACGAAACAGCGTGAGACTTTGGAACGTGAAAGTTCGTTCACGGTGAGATTCTGGTAAATGTAACCAGCTCTCACTTTGATCGTCGGTTACATTTAGCCGGGCAGACTGAGGCCACTCAGGGGGTGAGCTGCAGAACAAAGGATATGTCCTCTTACGGTGTGTTACAGGCCGGAAAGGGTTGATGAGGAAGAAGATCACTTTTCATTAAGACTGCTGTTTGTCCAACTACCGATCGTGCACTATTCAAAAGATATTCCGCTGTAATGCGTGCACAAGCAAAAACTAGGGACCTGCCATCTCATGCAGCATCACTCCATGGCAGTTGTGAGAGATGGTCCAGTAACCATCACTACCAATCATTGGAGTGTGCATCCCTAGCGGAGGTGAGTTTGGAGCCCCAGACACTTCACACCAACCAGTGTTAGTCTCCACTTGCATCATGCTTCAAAAGCTTTTTAAATCAGAAATCAGAGGTCTTTGGAGGGTTTAGTCCCGACTTCCAAAGGTTTTTTTTTTTTTTTTTATTTTGTATTAAATATTTTTACATTTGGATCGAGTGGACCATGCACATAATTTAGTTTCAAACGGCCCATTGTTAAACATGGCTTAGCCTGTATCATTCATAAATAAGACTGAAAAACATACTGTAAATAAAAGGTATGTAAGCTATTTCAACATGAATGAGAAAAGGGACAAAAAAAACCATAAATCTTGATAACTAAGTGGTAGATTTCATTCTTTTAGGTGCTCAACGATCAGGCTGTAATGTATGTCGTTTAAGGGAAAAAAATAGTTTTTTGAAACCTTGCTTCCTTATAGGAAGTGTGTTTTGGTGTGCACACAGCCAATCAGAGTGGGTGCAGAGTGAGACCCTCTTTGTGTTTTTTATATGGGATCAGCAGAGGGGATAATGAATAGGTCTCTGCGCTAGCAGACAGAGCTGGCCACCGACCAGACCGGGCTGCCTTTTTTCCTATGGACTCATGGCAGCTGTCGGTCAGAGTATAAACTGGCGTGTACTATAAAATATTGTTAAGTGGTTGGTGTCAGCAATAAAAGGATAATTACAACAACACAAAAAATGAAGAAAACAAACAAACAAATCACAAGCAATAACAAAAAAAGTGGTACAATAGTAAGGGTGCACTTCTGTGATTCAACATACAGTCACCACCAAAATATAAGAGTATTTATGCACAATGAAGTATGTACAACCTGGTTTAAAATGCTGGTGTATCAATGTGGTTCTCATACAAATATTCCAGTGAGGGATCATGGAAAAGAGAAACATCCAGGCAACAATAGTGCAATATGTTTAAATAAAAAGATACGTGGTGTTTCTGCAAACTGTTCACACGTTCTTTCTTTGAGAAAGTCCACAATCTATAGGCGAAATGCGTTAGCAGTGTTATGCTGCACACACCTTGATGCGTTGGATTTCTATGCTTATCTTCTTGCTACTTTTGAGCTATTGTTGCTGAAAAACAGACCTGCCAAACTCCATGTAAGATCCCCACTTTTGTATAAAATTCCTGCATTTAATATATTATGATTTGAGTGTATTATTTTGGACGCCATTTTTGGCGGTCCGTAGAACATCCTATGACATCAGTATTGAAGAAATATTACGTATCCAGACATCATAGACACTCACACCGCATTTTTAAGTTCACTTTGTGGTGGGATGTTTTGGGTTCTTTTTATTGCTAGAATTGTTTATTTTCATTTTTTTTTCACTTTTTATGTTTCTGCTATCATCCTATAAGCGCTGACACCAGACACAAAATTTTTGGTGGTGACTATATCTTGAAGGTACGTGCCTGTTTTTCCTGATACACTTTTCACATCTGTGGAAAAAGAAAAGTTTAATTGTCCTTTAAAGAGATATTTATTTTTGGCAGATTTATACACCATTTAGAATAACTCTGTAAAATCAGTAGAAATAGAGGTATGAAAAACAAAAGAAAATGTACCAAAATGAGTCTGTCCATTGAGATGCTTAAAGAAATGATAAGAATCTAGAAAAATGCTTCTTAAAATTATCTTGGTACATTGAAGGAGAAACGAAGGGTGTATAGAAATCTAATATCAATTTATATAATGTCATAAAGCATTCCAGACACATTTGGATTAGGGTGTTACTACAGAATGCAAAGAACCATATAAGAAGGACGTTAAATAGATTAATGCTTTCCATTCTTCATCCTTACACTGAAATGAGTCTAGACTAATAAAGTTACAAGTAATGCTGGATTACTAAAATTAGATACATTAGGGAACAAGTATAAACATGGCACACACGCGGATTGCGCCAAATACTGCGCAATCCCAATATATAGAGCAGAGGTCAAATTTCATGAGTTTGTGCAATCTACGACTAATGCATAGATTTTGGTTGTCCCGGGACTCATTGCACTAGCGCAACAGACTTTCAACCTATGTATAAAAATTCAGACGTCTGCTTTTTGTTAGCGAAGCTCCCAAAGTGTGGGGAATTATTCTAAAAAAAGGGTTTTATACATAAACCCCGTTATTCATTATTTTGAATCCCCATACCTGAAAAAATGTCTGTAATATAATAAGGGCTATAAAGCAAATTAAAGGGTAGTACATCAAAATTTTATTAAAATGATTATTTTCTAGTGTTTTATTCACATGCCTCTTAGCACATTCACATGGTCTCTTAGCGGGCCACTGTTTTTGTTTGTTGATTAATATTTGCGTCCTCTTGTAAGATTGGAATCCAACGTGCTGCTCATAGGCCAAATATATCCCATCTGACAGCCAGATGTGTCCGAATTGTTTTGACTACTCCTCTTCCGAAAAATATTAGATGCCCCGTTATAGTGTCTTTTACTGTTTAACAAATGTTTTTGGGGCTAGACCTAAACTGCATATTTTCATGGGAAACTCAAATGAAGGCCAAAAGGCAACTAAAATAGACCATTTTTTGTTAAAAATACATACACTAGAATTAGTTAGAGAGAGAGAAAGAGAGAGACAGAGAGAGAGAGACAGAGAGAGAGAGAGGCAGAGAGAGACAGAAAGAGAGAGGGACAGAGAGAGACAGAGACAGAGAGAGACAGAGACAGAGAGAGACAGAGAGACAGAGACAGAGAGAGAGACAGAGAGAGAGAGAGAGAGAGAGAAAGAGAGAGAGAGAGAGAGAGAGAGAGACAGAGACAGAGACAGAGACAGAGAGAGAGACAGAGAGAGAGAGAGAGAGAGAGAGAGAAAGAGAGAGAGAGAGAGAGAGACAGAGACAGAGACAGAGACAGAGACAGAGAGATGGAGATGGAGAGAGAGAGAGAGAGAGAGAGACAGAGACAGAGCGAGAGAGAGAGAGAGAAAGAGAGAGAGAGAGAGAGAGAGAGAGAGAAAGAGAGACAGAGAGAGAGAGATAGCAACAAATATATATATACAATAAACCCATTCAGAAATTCCTATGCAATAAAATGTTAAAACTAGTTTCCAGACACTTGATAGGGGCCAATGTTTTGTTGGTCTGCTAGTTGTTTATGAGATTTTTTGTTTCAATAAGCTACTTATGTAATTATGAGTGGCTAAGCCTTAGACAGTGTAACAGATTCCGTTGCTATGTAATACACTGTAATGGTTCTCACCATGGATTATTATTCTATGAGATGTTCCTTGTTAGTTGGTTTGCAACCCTGTTGTACTTCTCTAAAGTATTCTGTGTTGTTGTGGTCGGTTAATATTGGGTTAGATTTTGAAATGTACCACCTGCCATTGTGAGTTCATTTTAGCCCCCCCATCTACCTTATTATTTTTATTATAAGTACTTACCGTATATACTCGAGTATAAGCCGACCCGAATATAAGCCGAGGCACCTAATTTTACCACAAAGAACTGGGAACAAATATTGACTCGAGTATAAGCCTAGGGTGGAAAATGAGGCAGCTACTGGTAAATATTGCCCCCAATATGCCATTTAATATGCAGGATATTGCCCCCAATATGCCATTTAATATGCCATGATATTGTTTAAAAAAAACACACTTTATTGTTCCGCGCGGCTGGAGGGAAGCTCACAACGCTTCCCTCACAGCCACGCAGCTTCAGAGCACCGGGGGACAGAGCAGGAACGAGGTAAGTTTTAGATTTTTTTTTTTCCCCCACCGACTCGAGTACAAGCCGAGGGGGGCATTTTTCAGCACAAAAATTGTGCTGAAAAACTCGGCTTATACTCGAGTATATACGGTAATGGTAATTTTCATGAGCATTTGGTCTCAAGAAGGTATGCAGCCTTGTGATAGTATTATCTCTGCTATAATAGTAATAAAAAGTATAACCAAGAGAGGTGTGTTCATATATTCTTTATCTTGCAAGTATATTTAATGGTGCTCATTTTATCTGCCTTTGAATGATGAAGGGCTGAGACGACCCTGCCAGGAATTATATCTGCAACCCTGATGACTGAACAGATTTTACAGATGGAGAATTGACCCTCCCCATCTTATGTATTATTCTGTTTCTGTCTAATTTAGTTCTGCATATAGCATTGGAGCTATACAAAAAAAAACACATTACCATAATGCAAATATAATAAATTATTTAATTAATTCATGGGTAAAATTATTTGGTACCAAACCCACATGATTTTTAAAAATAAAAACATGTTAATCTAACTAGTTTCTCTGTCACTTTTAAAACCAGGCTCTAACAGTTTCACAGAAGCAAGAGCTTCTCCAATCTTCTCCAATTACGGGTAAGCTATTCTTGTTTTTCCTTTTATTTATTTTTTACTTGAATTTTTCTTTTTTTAATTAAAATATCGTCTGTATGCAAAAAAAGTTAGAAACTGTCAAAACACGGCCAGAACAAAAAGAGTGTGTTTCCTTTTTACACTGGACTCAAATATAAGTTTATTCATGTTTTAATAGTTCAGTAAAGGAAATCACTGCATATCCTCCCCCCCCCCCCCCCCCCGTCCCCCACCTCCGAGCCCCCCAGGCCCAGCTGTTGTGCCACAGAAGGTTGAGGTTAGATTTACTGATCAGTGACAACGTGTGAAAATGTGAAGTCCTTAAACAAACAGAAAACATGAAAGGAAGGAAAAAGGGGAAACAAAAATATTACTTTAGAACAGCTCCTCCCCCGGAGAATTGGTCTGTGGAACGAATCCCATTACATAATGATACACTCGGAACATGAAACATTCAAAGGGATCTTTTTCTCCCTACTCGCTAGTACAATCTTGTTTTATAAACTGAATGGAGATAACCAATCCTCCTCTGAGTCTTAAAGGACCATTCCAAGTTTTAAAAAAAATGAAGCAGTAAAATGAAGTTGTGTTTAATTAAAGGATTGCATCAAGTGTAGGAATTTTGTATAGACATGCTTTAATGAAAGAATACAAATAAAGTACCTTATTGAGCCATCTTTACTCCATATAGTTCCACCAGGAGGCTGACATTTTGTTTAGAATCTCTGTCAGATGGATCAGATCTTTCTTCATCGGAACCAAGGTGAGTGAATATCTGACCCAAGATTCTAATCAAGATGTCTGCCCCCTGAGAGAACAATGTGGAGGAAAGAAGGCTTAATTAGGAACTTTATTTGTATTCTTTCCTTAAAGATTTTCTATATAAATCATTTACAATTGATACGATATTTAAATTAAATATAAGTAAATGTTTTGCTACAGTTGTCCTTTAATGTTGAAAGTTGTTCTTAATGTTTGCAGTTTTGTCTCCTAGATTGGACACCTCACCTACCTCTTCAATCAGAAGGCTCCCACAGAGATGCATGGGAATTTCCAGGGAATCGCTCAATGGAGAGGCATGGATGCTAGTGGAGCATGTGCCCATTGTTGTGTATATTATGTATACTGGCATGAAGTCACTGACTCAAATACGTAACCCCTTCCCACTTGTAGGACGGTCCATGTTTTTAGTGCCTACAGGCTAGTAGGATGGCATGGAAAGTCCTACATTAAACAGCTCTCCGCAAAGAGCTGTGTGCGGACCCCGCTGCGGGGGCCTCAATCTGACACAGAAAATAGAGCTGATGCTCAATGTGAGCGTAGGCTCCATTTGACTGTAAAGACCAGTAGGATGGCATAGACCATCCTGCATGTAACAGCTCATCGTGGCTTTGAGTGGCCTCAGTCTGACTTAGGAAATGTAGAGCGATAGCTACATCTCCGGCATCTCTGTGTGCCTGAACTTCCGGGTTCAGACACACATGGTCGTTAAGGACCAAAGCACCATCCGACGGGAAGCGGTTAAAGGGACTCTGTCAACCTAAACATTGTTTATACTGTCAATGTAGAGAGTAAAATAAATATCTAAAATAAGAGAAAGATAGGAGAATTTATGCATGCTCGGTTCTTGAAATATAGCTACATGATCAGAATGATCAAATGAGATACATTCCATTTGTATTGTGTACTTAGTTATTCCAAAATTATGCTTAGTTCATTGTGCAAAAATTGTTCCACCATACCGAGCAACAAACAAACAAACAATGGACTTTTTTTTAGAAACAAGGACGCAGAATATTATAGAAATTATTTTTCAAGGGCTACAGCTGGCTGCCTTTCAACATACCGGTAAAAACAAAAAATATTTGTAGAAAACTAGAAATAAAATTAAATTTGTACATTTCTTAAAAATATAAAAAATTATATATTCATATTGTGGTTTTTGATAAATATTCTAATTTTACAACAAAAACATTTTTTTTTTTTTTAAATTATACTAGAATTTTACTATCAATTATTTTGCAATATTCCATATTATTTTCACCAAAACCTCTAATTGACAAAAAATCAAATTTAAAAAAAAAATTGAAATAAAAAAAATGTGAAATTTAACCTTAGATTTCCCATACGCTAGGTTCCGCTCCTTGTGTTTATACAGCTGTCTTTTATTATTTTTCCCAACAGCATTAGCAACAGAAGGTAGATGAGAAAGAATAATAATCTTTCATATTTGATAAAGTTTCAAACCTGTCTACGTAGAACCAAAACTCTAGACTCTGAGACTCGGCAACTAATCAGAAAAGAACATACATAATCATATCACTGTAATGTTATTTTCTTAGATTTATAACTCCTAACTTAATCACTTACCTCTTCCTCAGCATTAACAAAGGCAATTTTCTGAATCATTGTATTATGATTTACCTATACCCTGCATGCTATAGACATTCTAATGATCTCCAGATGTCTTTGGGTAGTATATGGAACAGACGGACTTAAGGTGACAGCTACTCCTACAATAAATACACAAAAAAATATAATTTCCACGGTGTTTTGACCTTACATTTGATAATTGTTTATTCTGATATGTTGAATCACAGAGGACTTTTAAATCACACCCAGGGTGATTTTTTTCCCCCTTTTTTTCTAGGCCAATGAATGGTGCAGAGGAATTAAAATGAATAATACAAAACAATCTTGATTATTGATTAATTCTGTTTCTTGATTTTATTTGTGATATGATAGGTTGATCAAGAGCATTATTATTATTTCTAGAAACTCTAAAACATTATTCTGGATTTTGAGTTTGTCCTTTTTATTATTATATTAGCTTTCTTATCATATTCTACTTTATGTTGATTTTTTTTTAACTTACAGGGAATGGATAGCAGAAGTTTCAAATAATGTAATAAATTAATGAAATATATAGATATCATATAATCAATAATAAAAAAAAACACATATAAATATGTATTTTACACACCTTAATAATATCTCTTGTGGAATAATAATACCGGTGTTGTCATGCCACCTGTATTTGGCATCACATTACCAGTTATTGTTCATCGTCAACAGCTGTTAGGTTACATGTACCCTTCCACCATCATGTCACAGGTATCACAGTACCATTTCAAGTCCACTGTGTGAATGGGAACATTGATTGTCTGTTACGGTGTACCAGTGACATCCAGGAGGAGGGACCCTTGTTGCAAGATCACCTCTTGGGAAGTACTTAGTGGTGTTCACCCTGACAAATATGTACCCGAAGGTTGAGCCCAGGGTAATGTTTTGCCAGGGGCTTGTGCGGCACAAGTACAACCTAGAGGTAACCAGGAATGGGTTGCTGGAGTACTCTGAGCAGCACAGGAGACAAGACTGGAACAGGTTGATGATATAAATAGGCTGAGAACAAGCGGAGTCGAGGAACAAGCCAGGGGGTCGAGGCAGGCAGAAGTCAAGCAAAGTCAAAAACAGGCTGAGGATTCGAGGCAGGCAGAGATCAAACGAAGTCAAGGCACTATCCGGGGTCGATGCAGGCGGAGATCAAAAACAGAGTCAAAGAACAAGCCAAGGGTCAGTATCAGGAGTCAGACAAAATGTAACAATAGCCCAAAAATAGAGAGAACTCTTTGCACAGGCAACTAGAAAATGATTGAACAGGTGAATAAATATAGGAAGTAATTAGCATAGACCAATGGAGAAGGAGATGGGTGTTTCAGGAGGGAGGAACAGGAAAAAAGTGATATCCCAAGTGATAGAAAGAAAGTAAAACCGAAAGTAAAACAAAATGAATGCATCTATTTGAAGTCTGTATAGAGAGCAAACAGACTCCAAAAACATGGCCACCGTAGATGAAAAATGTCTCCAGAAGTCACTAGTGACTTCCTGACTCCAAAAACATGACTGCCATAACAACATGAGAGATATGACGGCGTGAGGAAGGAGGTGACAAGCGGTGTGAGGGGATCAGGTGAGTGACATTGTCAAGGCCCTATTGACGATGGATATGAAAGGGAACCATTATATATGTGCATGCATTAAGCAGGGGCATGAGTAAAAGCTTGGCATGATAAAATTGCCACTGGCCCTCCGACCATGTAGCACATAGGCACATAATAACACCATTGTAATACGCCCCCACTATCCACCACACCTGCTATGTCCACACATTACTTGTCAGTCCGGTGGTCTCAGAGGTCAGGCAAGCCACCTAGAGTGGGTTGGTCCGGTGTCAGTGGCCACTCCTGCGAACACAGCACTCAGAAATGATGAGTGGACATAGCTGGTACTGTGGCAAGAGGGGTGTACTACATTGGTGGTATCATGTGGTGATGGGCTGCATGGTCAGAGAGACCCTGCTTAACAAACTCACATATGTGTAGGCACAAGGCTATCCTAGCTATAAGATAGGGAACTGGGGACTAATAACAGTATTTAGAACAATGGGCAGACTAGATGGACCGAATGGTTCTTATCTGAGGCTATAAGCCCTGAAATGGGCCAAGTTCAGTTCCCCTCAGAACTACTTGAATTGACTTTATAGATAACGGACACATAAAAGGGAATATAAAATAAAAATTAAAAAAAAAGCCTAGCACAGAATGTGTACATTGTGCCCAGAGTCTATGAGTGTCTGCAAGTAAAACTAGAATGACAGCCAGGCTCCTTTCCAGCTGCCACAGACCTCTCTGATAGTACCAATAATTACACATAATTAGGTCGCTTTTGCATTTATAGAATGCCACTATGCATGCTGGGATATAATTTGCATGTTTCTGGCCGTCACCATAGAAATATAGACATAGAAACCTAGAATGTGTTGGCAGATAAGAACCATTCAGTCCATCTAGTCTGCCCAGTTTTCTAAATACTTTTATTAGTCCCCAGTTCCCTATCTTATAGCTAGGATAGCCTTGTGTCTATCCCACGCATGCTTAAACTCCTTCACTGTGTTTACCTCTACCACTTTAGCTGGAAGGCTTTTCCATACATCCACTACCCTTTCAGTAAAGTAATACTTCTTGAGATTACTTTTAAATCTTTGCCCCTCTAATGTAAGACCATGTCCTCTAGTTGTGGTAGTTTTTTCTTTCCTCCAAGCTATAAACCAGTGGCATGTTAATGCTATTTCCACCTTGGTGTTTCCATTTTTTGTGTTCATTGCCTGCAATGAATCCATTTGTTAGGTGTATGGACTGGAAACCAAAAGACAGAACTATGGAAACAATTCAGTTGGTAGATATCACCATTTGCAGCATATGAAACACCTTTTTGAGATTAAGCATCTTCAAAAGCCTAGTATAACCTAGGTTAGAACAATAAAAATAGAAACATAGAATGTGTCGCCGGCAGATAAGAACCATTCGGTCCATCTATTCTGCCCAATTTTCTAAATACTTTTATTAGTCCCCAGTTCCCGATCTTATAGCTAGGATAGCCTTGTGCCTATCCCATGCATGCTTTAAATCCTTGACTGTGTGTACCTCTACCACTTCCGCTGGTAGGCTATTCCATACATCCACTACCCTCTCATTAAAGTAATACTTCCTGATATTACTTTAAATCTTTGCCCCTCTAATGTAAGACCATGTCCTCTAGTTGTGGTAGTTTTTCTTCTTTTAAATATACTCTCTTCCTTTACTGTGATGTGTAGGTTACTATACGTCAGAGGTCTTACATAGAGGAAGAGACAACAAAATATTTCAGCCCGGGGGGGGACTACACGTAGATTTTTTAATATTGACCTACTAGGGCTACTTAGGATGAAGAGACAAGAGAATTACATTGCTCCGGGCAACAAATGTCGATACAAAAACTCAAGGAGATAGAGATCCAGCAGTGCGGTCTGTATCTAATTAACATGCTCAGTGTCCCCAGTCCAAAATCTGTCTGCAGCTTAAAGGTAGCAAGCCAAGACATGGTGGGAGAAAGTGCTCAACAAGGAATGTGCAGAAATGGTCTGCATTATCTAGCTGTGCATTGAAGTAATTAGTGATTGCAACAGATCACAAGATGTTTTCCATCTCTTAGTGTTCATACGAATAAATAGTGGCAAGCTGAAAATTCCCATGATGCTCCACAAGCTTGTACCCTGATAAACTCTTGCTGTGTTTAATGGGCCCAGTGACATTTTGAAAGCTCCCTGTATATATTTTCCAAGTACTGTTGTAGTATGCACCAAAAGGGACATTTTGCTGTGTTCAAATGTATATAAGGGACAAATTAAAACATAAGGATAATTTTAAAAACAAAATAAAAATCGATGTCTAGAAATTATTTAATAAGGCAACTCTGTCAACGAAACATTATTTATACTCAAAATTATCCACACATAATGGTACTCACAGACTTGCAAGCAGACATGGTGCTTCTTGTCCATATTATGTGGTGTCACTTTTTAATAGCATCACGTGGGGAATCTGCATACAAAGCCAAAAGGTGATGTCATCAACAGTGGACACTACAGACATTCATGGTGGAATTTAAACTAGATTTTCCTAATCGCACAAGGCTTTTTTTTTTTTTTTTTTATAACCCTCCGTTCACAGTGCAAACAATATTTAGGTGGGCTTGTCTTTTTAAGGTAAGTACACATAGACTGATTATAAAGTAGATTATCCTTTGGTACAAAATATTCAACCTCAAAACTATACTTTAATGGGCTCTGTTGCCATACTATAATCTGCAATAGAAAATGTTGATTTAAAAAAAGGTGATAAAGGATAAATCTCATCATTGTATACAAATCTGTATCTGTGCCCCCTTGCAGAGAATATATACATCAAAATAATTGCACCCTCTTTTCAATGTATCAACTGCCCACTGTTTCTAAATTTCTCACATGATTTTCAAAAGACACTATTTATTTTACCATTTTCTGTCTTAATTTGGGATGGCGCACCTTTCCCTTTAGCCGAGGGTGTTGGTAAAACACACATCCGGCAAAGGCAGCAAGATTTTCAGTGCAGCTGTGCGTTGTATACAGACATAGTCAACTAGAAGAGACAACTGATCAAACCACGGTTAATGTACAGAAACTCAGAGACTGATGGGATGATGTCAAAAAGTTAATTGAATGCTTGCATCCCTGATGCTTTCATATAAATAATCCTCTGTATCTTTGTCGCAGCATCAGAGGTGGGTATTTAGTTGGGAGAAGTCCTTGGGGTGTTGGAGGTATTGAAGTCAAGGACGTTATGTTAAAACGTTTTGGCACAGTCGACTGGTTTGGTGGATTCGTTTTATCACTTAAATCCATGCTGTGTAAAACTTGCCAAGAAAATATATCTTTACACGGCGGAATTGTCAAATTCATTCCGGAAGTATTATGAATGAGAATAATAAAAAAATTTGGTTGTTCCAAAAACTTGGCACAAAAAACCATATATATTTTTTTTAAATAATCAACATTTCAGTCCCCTAGGAGGATTTTTATGGCTATGTGGCTCCTAAATTTGAATGACTGGGAGTGTGGCTTTAAATTGGGCGTGTCGGGTTGTAGTGCTAATCAACCAACGAAGAATGCGAAATGCAGTGGTTCCGTTTGATTGCCATGTTCAGTAATGTTTCATCGCTATAGTCCCAGAGAACCGGGACACTGGAGGCAGAAAATCTGGTCACAGGGTGGGAGCATGATTATTAGTTAATTTAAAAAAGAAAAGAAAAAAAGAAAAGTAAATATAACAAGCCGGCTCCACTGAAATGCTGGTAAAATTCTTTCATTCCGCAGCACTGTGTAATCCAAAGAAAATGAGCAAAAAAAGGACACGCACTCCGGAGTAGGTTAAATGGTGAAGGATTGTATTAAATCAAGGAAACATTACGAACATCAAGGATAACAAACAGATAAAACAGATGCCTTACGCATTTCGCGTGTCTCCACGCTTATTCATAGGCTTATTAGTTAGATTGTTTTTTGGACTTACCTATCCATCTTCAGAAAGGCATGCGCACAGTGGGCGTCTAAGATGGCTCCCTGCGGCCGTTTAACTGCGGCAGTTAGAGCGCCGTCGTGAATAAAAAAAAAAAGAGATGTAGTGCCACAAGATGGCTTTACCCAGAGTAGATGAGCAAATTAGTATGAATTATTTGCAACAAAATGCAGAAAGGGATAAAGTCGACTTTTGCAGGATTAAAGTTTTCCCCAACTGTAACAGAATGTCCAAGACTATTTTTGGATATATCTGTTAACTATAAATATATATTTACTTAGAAAAATCTCCAATATTCCCAGTGTGTTTTGTTACTTAAAAAGGAGCACAACCTAGACTGTTTTACACTCTGATCAGGCCCGGACTGGCCATCGGGCACACCGGGCAAATGCCCGGTGGGCCGCGGTGGCCATGGGCCGAGGCCGGCGGGGAAGATCCCAGCAGAGCACAAAAAAAAAAAAAAATTACCTCGTTCCTGCTCTGTCCCCCGGTGCTCTGAAGCTGCGTGGCTGTGAGGGAAGCGTTGTGCGCTCCACTCCAGCCGCGCGGTCAATAAAGTGTGTTGGAACTTTTTTTTCAAACAAACTTTATAGTTCCGCGCGGCTGGAGGGGAGCTCACAACGCTTCCCTCACAGCCACGCAGCTTCAGAGCACCGGGAGACGAAGCAGCAAAGAGGTAAGTACTGGGGTCTGGGGAAGGGGTGGGGAGGAGGGTGGCATAATGAGCATAATATATGGGCAATATCATGGCATATTGGGGGCTATAACATGGCATTTTGGGGGCAATATCCTGGCATATTGGGGGCAATATCCTGGCATATTACATGGTATATTGGGGGCAATATTCTGGCATATTACATGGCATATTGGGGGCAATATCCTGGCATATTACATGGCATATTGGGGGCAATATCCTGGCATATTGGGGGCAATATCCTGGCATATTACATGGCATATTGGGGGCAATATCCTGGCATATTACATGGCATATTGGGGGCAATATTCTGGCATATAACATGGTTTATTGGGGGCAATATCCTGGCATATTACATGGCATATTGGGGGCAATATCCTGGCATATTGGGGGCAATATCCTGGCATATTGGGGGCAATTTATATAAATATAACTAATAGACAGCAAGACACCAGTATATTATATTTGTCATAATTATCCATTTGGTTTAACAAAAAAATAAAAATGGGCTGCTCAGTCTTAAATGCCCGGGCCATTTTTTTTGTCCCAGTCCGGGCCTGACTCTGATCATTAATTTAATTTTATTATGAGTCAGATCACTTTAAATGGGGTTGGGAGGACACAATAAACCATTTAATAGGGTTATTTAATAATGTAATGCCATGTCCCAATCACCTGTTATTTAGTCATTGGCACTGGTAACTGCTGGTCTCTGGTTTATCTATGACATCATTGGTAAATACACCTGTTATCAGATTTGATGAGCTCTTTGCAAATACACCTTTGGCTGAAACTCTGCAAAAAAAAACAAAAAAAAACTTGTTGATAATCCAATTGAATTGCACATCCCAGTATCAGTATCTTGTAATATTTACAGAGTCACTAATGTTTGTTGTTTTGTCACTTGTGATTCAAAAATAGAAGCCCAAGGGAAGTATTAATTGGCCAAGTGTGAGGATAAACTGGTTTGTACATTTTAAAATTTACAAATGTATCTATTGACCTTTAGTCATCATACTTCAGCCATCATACCTCCTTAACAAGTTGCCCTCGGTTGGTGCAATGCAAAATCTGACCCGTCAGATTGGCTGAGAGGTCTCTCACACTGTCAGCTTACACAGCTGAGAGGCACAGCTGTGAGTAAACCTGCCGTATCTCTACAGATACGCGGTGGGTTATTTAATATTCAAGTGGCAGGTATTTAACTGTTACTTCTATCAGTGAAACAAAGTTTTGGGCTTCAGTCATAAAAGAAGACATTGCAAGAAATTTACAAGATCATTTTCCCAATTCAGCTACTTTGGTCTTAAGTTTGAAATTCCATTGTCAATTGCCTTTTTTTTTATGAATACTACCACTTTAGCCTGAGCAAATGTAAATAAAATGGTGTATCTTTTGTGTTCTATATGTTAATGTTCGCTGTCTTTTTTTCACAATAAAATAAACATGTAGTTAAATGTTGCGATGTTTGCAACAGGATGAGAGAGCTTGATCTCTTAGTATTAAACTTACGTTTCCAAGAATGCACGTGTGTGCCAAACCACAAAAATGCTAATTACTGCATTTAACATAAACGCCTAAAGCAATATGGGTTTTGTTTTTTAATCTACAATTCCACATATAGCCCAAGACCCATAGAATATTTACTACTATAAGAGAGCATATCCGTGTGGCTATATCCATCCCATATGCGTTATAACGCGGTCACTGCAGTGGATAATCTGCGCTAAAAACAACACGGGTCAGATGCTCTTGCAGGCAGTTACATTTTTGCATGAAAGGGTCAAAGAGGAAGATGGTGCTAGTGACAGTATTTGGGGACAGCTAGGAGGCTTTGGCCAGAGGTTAGTAAATGGGTGTTCTAGTGGGATGAATAGTAGCCTTCCCTATAAAGGTGCGTTTTGGGGTTACTTTTTGAAGAATGAGAAAAATGTAAGAATAAGAAACAGATCTGTCTTATCAGATTTTTTTTCCGCAACTCATCTGGTCTCTTGCAAATAAACTCCTATTTATTGATATTGCCAAAGCAACCATCCTGCCTATCTCTCTAAGCCCCCCCCCCCCCCCCCCCCAGATCATCAGAGTAGGTGTCATTAATTTAAATTAAAGGGTCTTCTCAATAAAAAGAGAGAACTGCAGGAAGCTGAGATGAGAATTTCAAACTTAGGCCAAGGTAGCTGAGTTGGAAAAATTCTCCTATGCAGCTTAATGGGAGAATCTTTCCAACTTTCCGCTACTTTGGTCTCAAGTTTGAAATTCCCATCTCTTCACCCTGCAATTCTCTCTTTATTGAGTAGACCTTACTTTTCTTTTTCTTTTTTTTTTTTTTTGTTCTCCTGTGGATTTAAATCTGCAGGAGAACTGCAAATACTTTTAAAGTAAAAATAACGACATATCACATCCATTAGAAACATGTAAAAGATACTATGTGCAACTGCCCCTTTAATTACCTAATTTTCTCTGTTACAAATAACTCCCAAATGACCAAAAATGCATCAAAGTATCATGGAATAATGGTTAGATCAGCCCATTAATCGGTCTATCTGTATAGAGTCCATGGGGGGAGAAAATCCAACTAAATATTAATCTTATTAGGCACAGTTTGAAGGATAAATAAGAGTTTGTAAATCCCTAATCAGGACTGGCACTTTGTTTTCTTTACTTGTTTTCTAGTATCATGTCATCAGCCCCATACTGGGAGGATAACAGTAGCCTGCGGCTATAGGATTTGTGACTCTGGAAGCAGAAAGAATGCGTTTTGTAGAACTGATAATCAGAGCATTATTATCAGCATCATTACTGGTTGCTTTTGATGTCTCATGCATTTGTGTTCAAGTGGTGTTAGAACACAATGTATGGCTCCAAGTATGTTATGAAAAACTGAGATTACAGGAATCCTATCTGCAGCTTGGCATTTTCAGAATGTGTTTTTTTTCTTCTGCAGAGACCCAGAGAGAGAGAGAGAGCAGTAATGGGTCACATTCTTATGGGCTTTATTTAATTGCTGTTCACAGTTTTTAGTCTGCTACTTTTGGATCTGAAATATCTTAAGTTTGTTTCATTTAGTTTAAGCCAAAGTTTACCTGATTATTTATTTTTATTTATTTCTTTTTATTTTCTTTACAGAAAAGAGTTTTTACTCTTTTGCTTAAAAATTCGATAGATCCCAAATGTTTTAAACGAGTAGGTCCTAAAAATGCAGTGACGCCCATATTTTGCTAGAATTAGGCAGACGCGGAGTGGTTTGGCTCACTGACTGAGATCTGTGGAATGTTGCCCTACTGATTTTCTGCCTATTCGTTTGCTTGACTTTTCCCTCACCTGTCACAGGTTCAGAGAATGAGCCAAGCACTATGGGGGCAGGAGAGCAATGTGTTTGAACGCACTGCCAATGCATTTTCCTGGAGGACAAGGTTTAGCAGAGAACCCATGTGGGAACCTATCCACCCAGGCGGAATGCCAACCTGTTAGACGGGCTGGGATGTGCACGTTACAGAAAGGGGTGTGGCCAGGGACTACTTGGCAATTTTAACAAATCCCAGATTGTACAATGAATGGCATGAACGTGTGTGAACTGATTCATGTGTCATTTAAAAATAACGTAGCGTCCCCTGTGCTGTGTTGAATAGGATGCTACTGTCGATTTGAGCACAGGAGAAGCATAGCATGGAAAACTCTTTGAACACAGGGAAGGATCGTACTGCTATTCCGCCGGAATGTTCACAGAATCAAAATAGACAACTGCACTGTAGATGAACCTCCAGTCATCCACCAGCTGTAGGAAACATCTGCTACGGAGTGAATGCCGCCAGGATAAGAGATGCCGCTGGTCATTCCTTAAATCTGACAGTGGTGTAGCATGGGTCATTTCTGTTTTTTAGCATCTACAGCACTGGGGCTGAAAATTTTGTATCAGCTCCGAGCCCGGAAAAGTTGATGGTGTATAGGATGACTGTGACATATTCTGGGTGTATATTGTGAGGTGCTGGAGTAACAGGAATTGCCAAGGCAGGGCATGAAGCGTAATGAGAACCTACTGGATTACTGCCACCACCCATTCTGTTAGCCCCCTCCAGTGTTCTACAACCAACATTCCCAAGCCTGTTGGGGTTGCTCTATACTATTTAGTGGGTGTAAAATTGTTATTTTATATATTTATTTATTTTTTACTTTTACTTCTTTAGTAGAAACCACCGTTAAAAAACATTGTCACTTCCCCCAGCTTGAGCCCATCGTATATATTTATAGATAAACCCTGGGTTTTTAATCCAGCTCTACCTCTGAGAAATAGGGAGAGTCGATCTTGCTGCTGACACATGCCCAACTGCTTGCCTCTATCTGGGGTCTGACGGCTCTTTTAGTCTCTCTCCTGGTTTGCTGTTGATAACATATAAAAATGAGGGTCTCTCATTGCCCATAGTCTGTGATATGGAGGACATGATCACATGGAACTTAAAAAGCAGTTGCCCATGCTAAGGTCAATGAACATTTGCGAATGTAATGAATACAGAAGTGTGGGGGGGGGGGGGGGGGGAGTTTTGTAGGAATTTAATAGGATTAACTGGAAAAGAAATCACTCCCAGACTTATCTATGACAGTTTTGTTTCCCCACCTGGAAAATATTATTTGGACGACCACATCAGACAGCATAATATTGTTCCATTTTAATGTAGTCTAAGTATAGAAGGCAGTTTCATCCATCATCCAGAGCCAAAAAAAAAAAAAAATCATTTGTACATTTGTCCTAAGCATGTTTCAGAGCAGAGAATACAAAAATGCTGCATTGCTTGGGAATTCTCAGGATTGTGGATCTGTGGCCATCGTATGATAAAGCAGGAGATCTGTTTCACCAATGTGTATTAGTAATGTGGGCATTCAAGGTCTGGATTTGCAGAATTAGGGAAGACCTAGATTTACTAGCAGATTACTGCTATATTACAGTAGACACAAGAAAAAAGATGCACCAGACTCATTAGGTCTCGAGTGTTGGTCACACCTGCAGCTACTTGGGCAATGTTGTCCAACTCCCATATGATCGACTGCCTCAAACCACCTCTTGCGATACTTGATGTTATTCAAATAATAATGGCATATCATAGAATCTACCGGAAGAGTGAGATGTGTACGGAATCCCTGAAAGGACAACTGTAGCAAAAACATAAGTAATGTTTAATTGAAAGACTGCGAGCGTAGAAATTTGAAACAGAAATGTTTTAATGAAAGAATACAAATAATGTGCCTTATAGAGCCCTCTTGGCTCGGCATAGCTCTAATAGGGAGCGGACATGTTGTTTAGAATCTTAGAACAGATCTTCATTCACCTTGGTGCACATGATGGAAGATCTGACCAATCCGACACAAGATTCTAAACAACATGTCTGCCCCCTGTTAGCCGCTAAACAGAGCAAAAGTGCTCAATAAGGTACATTATTTATATTCTTCCATTAAAGTATTTCTATGAAAACGATCTACACTTGATGCAAGCTTTCAAGTAAACATTAGTTAATTGTGTGCTACAGTTGTCCTTTAAGATCCCATCTTTTGTCCCATCAGTGCACTAGAAAAAAAATCTCTTTATTTATCACCTTCAACAAGGTGTCTTCACTAAACAGTGAACAGTGGTTAATTAACAAGGGAAATTTAAAAAGCAAGTATTCATAGCCAAGCTGGAAAAATAGGCAAGCTTGAGAATTATTCCAGCTAAGCTATTAATATCTGTTTTTTTGCAGTTTTTGGCATTTGCTTCCCCTATTGCATAGATCATCCGACAGTGATCTGTTGACACCTTATAAATAAATTATAATGATCTTGCCCATGACACAGGATTCTGTTTGGTTCTCAGCAGGCAGGATAAAATTCTTCTTTCAACAGCTGAAAACCTAACAGACTTATTAACGCTTGTGAACAGTACTGAGTGCTCCCTCACATAAGGGCCTGTTGTATTTTAGCAATAGCTTCTCCCACCCACGCATGAAGTCACACATCAAGTATTCGCTCCCTGGAAAACATTTCCTATATTTGTTTCAGTGGATATGTGAGTCACTCAGTGACTCATAGAAAGTAGCAGGTTACAAGTGACACTACTGACTTTTTTTTTTTTTTTTTTACAAAGGTTAAAATGTAGAAAACCCTTTTGGTACTTTGTGCCTCTAACTTTAAATGCTGAAAACAGTCATTTCCCATTGATGAAATTGTAGTAAAAGAAAGTACACGCCCAAAAAAAGGGGAGGTTCAGGCAGAGATTGGGTGCAAATACAATTTAAAGACCCACAAATAAACATATGTCTTTTAACCTACTTTTTACCTCTTAGATCAAAGGCCATCAATGTGGGGCATATTTGACCACATGACTTTTATCCTATCCTAATGATCCCAATTAGAGACTCGCTTGAGAAGGACAGCTGTCAGGCTTACTTACCTTTGGCAGGTAGGGTTGCCACCTTGGCCATAATTTACTGGTCACATATAACTTTTGCAAGTTGCTTTGCAGTAGGTTACATATGAGATTTTGTCCATTCTCTCTAAGAGGGATCCCTCATCTTTTTTTTTGTCTGATTTGCAGCATGTAGAAGTCATATGTGACCAGAAGTAAATCAATTACCTACTGAAGTAGTGGATCCCTGCAAAAGTTATATGTGGCTGGTAAAAGATATCCAAGGTAGCAACCCTACTGGCAGGGTGCATTTGGAAGAAAAAAGTGGTGCAGTCCTCTCCCAATGTGCAATTGTCCACTTTTCCCACCTGCCAGTCCTTTCCTGCTTCAAAACATCAACTTAGATAATCTCATGATTTCAGAAGAACGTATCCAATTGATTTTTCAGTCTGTTCTTATCATGTTATATCAATGATTGCCTATATATGATTATTTAAAGAGACGGTGTCACCTAAACACTGTTTATTACTATGCATGAAGAGAATTAAAAAAAACATTGAAAATCTTCTATCCATTGTGTTAGCAAAAATGTCTAAACTAGGAGAAAAATGTGCAAAACAATTCGGCTTATGACATCAGCTATGGCTCGATATGCAGATTAACTGGTTTTCAATGGGAAATGTGTCATTTGCATATCAAGCCACGGGTGATGTCATAAGAAGGAGACTCCACAGACACATTAAAAGCACACGTTCCCCTAATTTAGGTATTAGCTTGCAATTCTGCTAACACGATCATTTTCAATCAGCACTTTTTTTCGGTGATATGGTATGTAATGTCCAAGTCATCACCTTGTTGAGAGCATCTCTCTTATATGGTTATTTCGCCCCATTATTTTTTTTATCACACTGCTTTGTTTGCAGCTGGTATGTCCTGGCAGGTTTAGGAAGATTAATGTTTATGCCGTAGGGAAAACCAGGTTAGTCAGGTTATGAAGCAGTGAGAACCAGGTGAATGCCCCTGGGGCTTGGTGGAGGTTAAAGAAGAAAGCCTGCCGGAGTTGGTATATTATGGGGCAGGAAAGGCGAAACCCTCAAAGCGATGAGTTCATCAACTATCCTAAAAACCATAGTAAGAATCGAAATATCACGGAATTTAGGTGGATTCACCAAATATTCACCAAATATGTAAATATATGACCACAGATTTCCAATAATCAACTTTTAGGCCAATGGGGTTTTGTTTTTTTTCCCCTCTTTCTTTTTACACATTATCAGGAATCGATAAATGAATGATTTACTTTTTCGGAGCAGGTTTAAGATTTGTATTAAGTAACACAACAAAACAAGCCTTTCATAAGAAATCCCCTGCTTTCTACACAGAAGTGAAAGTAAAATCCCAGTTACTGGAAGTGATGCGTGGGAGATTTGGAGACAGCTGAAACAAGATATCTGTTACACAGTTACGTGAAAGGCTGAGATCAACCTGTATCAATGTATCAAAAGCATGATGAGAACTCATACAGTCCAACACCGTCGGTGAACATTGGATAGGTTGATTTATTCCATCGGAGGCTACATTGGATTGGTTTTGAATATCCAGTAACGTTGCTGCTGTATTATTTGACTGGGATGAGTAATAAAATGAGCAGGGAATTAATTGATCAGTTCTTCCATTGTTACATCACTAGATGGAGCAAGTTAGAAGTATGGATGGTTGGGTCTATTGTTTTCCCCTAATATCAAGTCTTTTTCCAAACATGAAAAAAGCCTTTGCTAAAACCGGGGTACATTTTCATCTCTTGACATGTTTAAAAATGTTCAGCAGACAAGTTCCTTACCCAATCTTTCTGTAAAAGTTCCGATGTATATAACCAAGTGTTTCACCTTTACCTTCGGGGACCTCCTGCACACCTAGGACATGCCCCATCACCCCATTACATGCCCCATCACCCATACTGCACACACATTAAATTCCCCCATCACGCCATTACATGCGCCCATCACACCCATTACATGCCCCTATCACCCCATTACATGCTCTCATTACACTATTAAATACCCCCTCATCCATTACATGCTCCATCATCCCATTACATATCCCCATCACCCCATAACATGCCCCTATCACCCCATTACATGCTCTCATTACACTATTAAATACCCCCCTCACCCATTACATGCCCCATCACCCCATTACATGCCCTATCACCCCATTACAGCCCCTATCACCCCATTACATGCTCTCATTACCCTATTAAATAACCCCATCACCCATTACATGCTCCATCATCCCATTACATATCCCCATCACCCCATTACATGCCCTATCACCTCATTACAGCCCCTATCACCCCATTACATGCTCTCATTACCCTTTTAAATACCCCCCTCACCCATTACATGCTCCATTACCCCATTACATATCCCCATCACCCCCATTACATGCTCCCATCACCCCCCATTACATGCCCCATCAACCGCACAGAGAGCCCAATAGGCAGCATGGTAGTTTGTCTGTGTGCCGAGCAGTGATGAGGTGAGATCTTGCCTTATTTGCCTCATGCTAAATACAGCCCTGACTCCAAGACTGGCAGAACACATTCTGACACGACCGCAAGAGCTGTGGCAGTCAGGAATGCGGGAGGAGGCTGTGCTGTGGCTAGCATGGGAGAGGAGGCTGCGAGCCTGGACCTCCTGAGAGGTAACATAGCAGACTGGAGCAAATAGTAAAAACATGGAGAATTGGAAATAAAGAAATGAAAATAAAGAATTTTGGGATCATATTATACCTGACTTTATTTCAAGGACATTGCTGGTCTTGATTTGTAATAAACCAAACTACATATATGTTTTTTGCATTTTTCAGTATTCGGCTAAGTGACCTAATGATCCTCCATCTAATGGATACATTGCAATGCCCTGCAGAATACGTTATCCATGGCATGGCCTCCATTCTGTACCATACATATCCCAGGAAATTTCAGAAATGTCCTTTATGAGTTTATATAGACACTAAACGGGACGGCTGGCAACTTGTGGCCCAAGTGGCAAAAACTATTTAGCATCTTTCACTTAAAAATATGTTAATTAGGGCTTTACAACCATTCAAAAAAAAAAAAACTGTAATTCTAAAATTGTTCTGAAAACACATAGAAACATAGAATATGTAGACAGATCAGAACCAATTTCTACTTAAAAAACAAAACAAAAAACAGAACAAAAAAATTCCAATAACTTCATTAGTCCATGGCCTTATCTTATATGTAGCATAGCCTTATTCATATCCCAGGCATGCTTAAATTCCTAATTCCTAAGTAATACTTCCTGATATTACTTGCAAACCTTTGCCCCTCCAATTTAAGACTATGGCCTCTTGTTAGTCTAAGTCATAGGAGAAATACAAGAGGTAATAAATAAAAAAAATATATATATATATATATATATATCATAACTTTTCTAGCCAGGATAAAAATGCAGGAAATGAACTAGCATCCAATAAATAGTTTTTTCACTTTTTGTTTGTTTAAATATTTCTTTACTGTCAAATTATTCAGAACTTTTTTAGATTTTATTTATTTTTTTTAAATTTAGGAGTAGTATTCAAATATGTACTTGTAGGCTTTTGCAATAGTGGCATAAAATAAAATATAGACAATAATAATCAGAAAGGTATGAATTTTGTGTCCTAATGTACATGATCATTCCCATTTCTTGTTAATGTTTGCTATACTGTCCTGTGTAATGTATACTATGGAATCCCAATGACAAGCTGCAGCACGATTTATGTTCATATATTTATTTACTGTACATTTCGGGGGGGGGGGGGGGGGGGAATAATTGGTGCTTCATAAAATAAGGAACAATAATATTAAGATGCCGGTATATTTTTTTCTGTGATTTTCAGAAGTCTTAGTATCATTTAAAACCATAATATTCATCTAAAAAATATATAATAAAGCAAGTTTCCCACCTTGGTGAAATATTTATTTTCACCTAGGTATAATATAAATGACAGGTCTGTTAACAGGCACCTAAGAAAAGCAACATGTACACAGTACAACCAGCAGTGTGTCTTCCTCTCTATCCCTATAATCTTGTGGGAGGGTTCGAGAGAACATCTTCTTCCAGCTTGATCGGCTGAGCAAACATCTAAGGACACCCTACATCGGGCTTTATTCATGTAAGAGAGAATTGCTGGCAACGGAGAACTGAATTGCAAACCTAAAGGCCAAAGTAGCCAAGTCGGAAACATTCTCCTATCCATCTCCATTGGAGAAATTTTCCAAACTCGAAACGTTGGACTTAAGTTTGAAATTCCCATCTCAGTTCATGAATCCAGCCCCCTGCCCTGTCCAGATCAATTCTTCAGCTCTCCTTTAAGGCATTGGGTTTCACGAAAAGATTTAGCCTTTTTAACAGTGGTATGTAATGTTAATTGGTTAAATACATGTTAAGTAGATAAACCCTAAAACTCTGGCGGGATTACTGTTCTCAAGAACAGAATTTGACACCTATGGCTTTTTTTTTGGGGGGGGGGGGAGTAAGGGGGCTGGTAGAGTTCTACTTTCAAACATTTTTTAACGAGAGGTGAATTTTTACAAGAATATATTTCAGTCCATTTTTGTCCATTAAATCTATGGAATATCTCTCCAAGTCTTGAATTTCCATATTCAAATAGAGCAAATAGAGCATAGGTTCAAAGGTTCAAGCATTTCACTTTGGATGCTATCCAAGGCTAGAACCCTTTTCATATGGTAGTGTAGTAGTTTATTTTACCCCAAAAAAAACCTGAAAGTGAAATTGGTTAGAAATGACTACAACAATAAACAGGACTTGATCTCTGTTTAACAGCTGTGTAATGTTTGGGCAAACTGGAGGACATTTTTGTTACATGTTAAAAAAAAAACAAAAAAAAACCTTTGACTTATTTTTAAATTCTGCCCTTTGACAAGAAAATAGTTTTTCTGTAAAATGACAGATAAAAAATTAACTTCATAGGAAAAACATTTTCCCCTACAAGGATTCTTAATTATTTAGGTTTCCTTTCTTTTTTTCCCGCACACAGTAAAAAAATAAAAAAAATAAAAAATACTTTTTATCACGAAAAAAAATCATTACTGCCTAAATATACCCACGCCGAAGACTTTTGCAAGAGAATAATGGATATGTTAAGTCTTAATATTATTTCCCAAATTTGCCTGAAACAAAAGTCTAATTAAAAAATATCAGCTTAGAGACTCAAAAATAGACATTTGATTTAATAAGTCTGGTCTAGTAATTAGCTGTTAATTAGGAACGTCTCAGCTGGTTAGAATATCTTCATTTAAACTACGGAGGCTGCACTGTAATCATTATAGAACTTAATTTTCACTGCTCAAAGGAGCATAATTGTTAGTTTGCAAATTAGGTCAAAATGAGACATCTGTGGAATTTCAATTGATACATTTCTTTTTTAGAAAAGGAATATTTTGTCTTTTGAGTAAAGAAAGAATTCATTATCTTTCCCCCAAAACTAATCAGTTTATTTGTACGTCTCCCTTAGCAACCGAGCGGAAACAGAAGTAATTCTGTATTTGAAAAACAATTTTTACTCGAAAAGGGCCGTGGAAGTATTTGGCAAGAAATTTTTCCAGTCAATTTCAACTTAAACAACAATATATTCAAACCAGGGCTGACCTCTTTACTACTTCCATAAATATATCCTGAGATTAGAGAACTCCAGCCACGACCCATTTTAGGTGAAGTTTTAGACATGTATGAATAGTTTTGCGTGAGCTTTTCAAAATTTTGGCCGAAAAATATTAATTCCCGATGAGACTTTTTTTCTCAGTTCCTCTGTTGGAGCTTTCTGTCTCTGTACAAGAGCTATAACACAGTTAGCGGCAGTCGGTTACTCTGGCGGGATTTAAAGATTCCCCTTTTGCGTCCGCAAATATTTTTTGAGATTAGTACAGAAAAAAAAAGTAGTAAGTAAGTCTGATGTGAGTTTTTTTTCCTGAGCTCTTTCTATCTCAACAAATTGTGGTAGAGATACTGCTGTTTCTATAGAAACAGCCCTGGCTATTTTTCAGCTCTCCATCTTCTGTTACATCACAGCACCCCGATATGGCTGAAACCACGCACTCCAAACACTTGAAACAGCTGATTTCAGTATGTAGAGATTAACCCCTTTGTGACGAATGGCCCTTGCGTCCCAGACGACGCAAGCACCTTAACTCCATTTTGAGTGGCGTTCGGAGATCAGTAGCCAGGGCCACAATGGCAAAGACCCGATTAGGGTCTTAATAGACCCTGTGGGTCCCTGCCAAAAATTCACGAGACCTCCCGAAATCACGTGTAACGTCATTGACATGTGTCCGAATCCCAGAAGTTCAGACATGGTGCGATTTGGTAAAAGGTAGCCGGTGTTCGCTTTGAGCATCGGCTACATTTTCCCTGTCAGACTGAGGCCACTCAAAGTTTTAGCGGTCTCAGCTTATATATATATATATATATATATATATGGGGTAACTTTAAGATTTTGCACCCTGGTATATTTTAGATTGATGTGTCTTTTGAAGATCTATATCAGGACTTTGAACCTCTTTCATAAATACTTTTAATATTTAATATGCTACTTTTTGCACAATGATGCTCTGTGAAATCTAACCAGCTTCCTTGTACATGTTTTGAAACATTGGATAAAGTCGAGTTAAAATGATACCATTCATTGGGTAACTCTGTCCCTGCACAGAATACATCTCTGACTCTTGCTACATCACATTCTGAGCATCAACTCGCAGATCTCAGAAGATCTAGGGAGGATGGGTGTATCAGATTTAACAGATCCCAGGCAGTTCTAGCAATAAAACTTCAGTACATTTCCAGAGGGCAGGAGAAGGGGGGGTTTAGTAATGTGCACAGTGACTGGCTCCTCCTCCCCTCCGCTGGAGTAAATGAAGTAAACAAGTAGAAACTCCATTTTATGTCCCAACGATCAAAGGGGGAAAATGTAACGACTTAACCCACTGAGTCCCAAAAAGAAATAGGACGTGCCAGGAGCGTTAACCCTGTGTATGGCAGAGTGCTCAGTACGCCCCGGCACGCAAAGGGTGGAACGTGTATTAAGTGATAAGACACAGAAGTAACATGGATAATGAGGAAATCAACCATTGCAAAAACCCCAGTGCTAGGAAACAAACTCTTACTTTGCATGTTCTTAGGAGTCAGAAAAGAGGAAACTTAATTTAAAAAAAAAAAAAAACATGTTAACCCATGGAGTGCCAGATAAATATATATATATAAACATGCATCAAATATTTAACATCTGAATGCCAGGGGGGGTTGCTGCGTGCAACACAGGGGGCACTCAGGGGGTTAAACATATCTAAGCTATATATATAAATATATATGTGTATTTCCTCATTGGAAACCGAAACCCAGACTGTGTCATGATTACTGATCACTGAGCTGATACACTCACTGCAAACCATACCTTGCATTGCTAAGTGCCAGAGGGGTATAATATCTATTTCTTTGCTCCCCCACCCCCACTGCTGACATATAAAATGTATATACAGAGGAGGCTCCTTGCAGGATACATGATTATAGCTTAAAATAGCCGAGTTTTCCTGGCCAAGTAAACTGACCGCATTAAAAGTTCAAGAAAAAAAAAAAAAAGCTACTGGTGCCTAGAAAAATAATTACAAAAAAAAACAAAAAAACCCTTGCACTGCAGCAACTCTGTGCTAACGCTGCTGAGCGTGATGGGAGTTAAAGTAGTGCAGAACTGGGGAGGGGGGATTCCAAATAAATATATATATATATAAAGCAACTGCTGTAAGTGAGCGAAGGGTTTGGACTGCAACCCCATCATGCTCAGTCAGAACATAGCCGAGGGTGGTGAGAGTTGCCCCCTTCAGCAACAGTCATGACAGCCAGGCAGGGCTGGATTTTAATGGACGGGCTATGGCGGCCATGTTGGTCGCCACAATATTAACCCTTATTATTGAAAACACGTTTAAAATAATTTTGCTTTATTATTATTATTATTCGTGTTTATTTCGTATTTTTTTTAAGCACATCTCGCAGAGCGGCTTCAGCCTCACAAGCGCTCGCAGCGGCCGCAAACCGCACTGTAACCGTCTCTCCGAGGCGGCCGAGCGTCTTATATACCCGGCTAAAAATAGCCCGGCTCCTCCCCTCCGAGCCAAAGTGGGGGGCTGAAATTTTCGAATTCGGCCAATGGGCGCCGGGCTTACGAAACGATTTCGTCACGCCAGAGGCGGCCGCCATGCGCCGAGCCCTGCCATTGGGCGCAGCTGACATCATAGGAATACTGTGCGAGGGGCTGGGGCTTGATTGGCCGCGGGACTGAGCAGGCGTGAATGCGGTCACGTGGGGGAGGAGGCAGGTTTGGAGGTTTGAATAGGGAAGTTTTGCACAGGTTTACATTAGCAGCTAGTTCAGTGTTTGCAAATATTGTCAGCATTGAGCTAGTCCACTGCTCCAGGAGGAGTTATTCTTCTGTGTTGTTGTTGTCTTTTTTTTTTTAATTATTATTATTTTGTATTTAATTGCTATGCAATGACACTTGCATGAAAACCTGGCTTTACATATTCCATTTTTTACTGGGATTTTCCATTTTCATTCTTTTTTTTTTCTCCCCGGATTATATTTTGACTATTGCATCTATAAAACAGCTCTATGGTAGCCTTTCTATTTTTTTAACCTCTACATCTAAGAAAATTGATTTAATATTCCAATAGATGATGGATGTTCTACCTATGTGCAGCATTTTCCAGGAGCTTCAAATTGTGCACGACACTGGCTATTTCTCTGCCTTACCATCCCTGGAAGAATATTGGCAACAGGTAAATGGAGAGAGTTGATTACATGCAGTGCTAAGAGCTGTCACATAGCCTTCTAGTCCAGGATGCAGATCCAGCGTGTGTATGCATGCATGCATCTGCGAACCATTTATTTTTATTGCAGTGATCTCTACATTTTAACTATGGGGCAGACATATTGAAAACGATTCCTCTGCTGTTTGCGATGTAATCATACTGGCAATGGATTCAATAAATCCAATGTTTTTATTATTTTAGAACTACATATTCTGTCATTGGCAAATCAGTGCTTGCTTAGATAGGTTGCACATTATGTGCATATAATGCAAAAATAAATAAAAATATGATCTGTGTCGATTGCAAAAATCTGTGTGTGCATCAATACATGTAACATGCCAGGGGAGACTTAGCATGCTGTGCAGGAAGGCTGCTCTCCTAGTGCTTTTCCAATGACAGCCTCAATCATACACAGCTAAGATTTCACTAGTAAACTGCTCAGCCATTTGGCATAACTTTCAGCTTGCAGTAGGTCCAAACTCCACAGCTGGGTCTTGTCATGTAAGGCACTGCTCTGCCAAGACTTATGGCTGTCATTTCTGCTAGTGGAATCACCAGCATTTAATATATATATATTAATTTTTTTTAATCTTTTTTTTTTTTTTTTTTTACAGATTGTTTAATGTGTGTCTGTTAGTAACCTGGTTAAGTCTAGATGCCATTGGGGATTTTATGTGACAGCTTCTAATCAGTAAAACAATAGCTAATTCTCCCATTGTATTAGGACACTATTGTCTATTTGTTGACCCTAACAATATAGCCCCCCTTTTTTTGTGTGATTATCTTGTGAAACTGCAGACTGTGAAGTCCCTTTTTTCTTTCTTTTTTTGCCATGTTTATATGTTTTGTAGTGTTTGCCATTGTCTCCATTTAATGGTGTTTACTCTTCCTTTAATTGTTAACAAAGATCATTAAGAGATCAAATGTCTTGTTTGTTTGAGGAAGAAGGGGGGGGGGGGGAGGGAGGGATTTCCCCTAAAGTGTTACAGATTTAGCATTCCTGGTTAATTGTATGCACCCCCTTCTGATGCTTCAAAGCCAGCAGATCCTCCGCGTATGACTGAAATGGATCTAAGTAGTTTCCATGAGGCATTTTAGATCACTTGGCAAGAAGCCAACCTCGGTTCCCAGCAGCCTGTAGTGAGGATCCTAATGCTCATCTCTGCTGTCCCTGTTCATAGACATAAGGATGGCTGAACGGGTTAAATTAGTTAAAGATTAATACAGTTTAACAACCTTTCAGACATTCTCTCCCTGGCACTCCTCTTCAGGATCCATACAATTCCAATTCTTCCCTTTTTTTTTTAAATATTTTATTAGAAAAAAAAAAAAAAAAAACATTTGTCTAATTGTAGCTAACACAATGCTATATATATATATTTTTTTTTTTATGATTTTATTTATTTTTCTTTTTTTTTTCTTTTTTTTTTTTTCTCCCCCATTCTGGGCCTTGTTGGATTTATGTCCATGGTAAAAAAAAAAAAGTCCACAAGAGGAAATGGGAAATAAAAAGATTGTGCAGTAAAATGTTCATCTGCCTCCTGGGGCAAGCTGCTAGAGAGATATGTGTGGTATTTTGATTGCCTTGTGTCTGCAAGCCACAGGGCCTCCTTCTGAATTTCTGCCTTTCTAGAATAAGTACCTGGCATGGAAGGCATGCAGGGGGGGGGAAAAAAAACCCCTTCAAACCTCAGGCTAAATTAATAAAATAAACAAATATGTCATTTATGTCGCATGTTGCACATTCGGATTGTGGCCTTCACATATGTGGCCGTATTTACGTGAAGGTCAATAAACTTTACAGTAATTTGGTTTAAACTGCTGTGTGTGTATTTGTATGTGTATATTACAAACCTATTATATTATATATTGTAACTGTTTTTTTTTTTTTCGTGGCTTGTGGTCAGCGTTTCAAAAGGAAGTCTCTCTTGGCCTAGATTGAAAAGAATGTGTATGACTCATCCAGTTGTACTGTTGGCAAGCGGATACAATTCTTATACACGGCATGGTTTGCAGAAAGCTTGTTTAAAGAGGAATTAGTCCTATATATATTACAGTTGGAACTATAGGGCTTCTATTTTAGAATTGTGTGTTTCTCTTATGCGTGTCCACTTCTGTAATTATTACATATATGTGTGTGTATATATCCTATATATATATATATATATATATATATATATATATATATATATCTCCAGACATGTTTGTTATGTATGAGAACTGGATTACTTTTTTTATGTATTTAGTTTTTGAATGGGAAAGGTTGTCATAGTATAAATTCTCTATTCTGTTGGTTAAAATTGAGGAGTTTTTTTTTATTTATTTTTTTCTTGGTCAAATCCTACTTGCTTTATTCTTTCCAAATATCTTCTCGTGCTCCATTAGAATGTGGTTCAAAATTCCCTTCAAGTGTTGTTTCCCCATCCCCCATTTTTCTTCATTTTAAAAAAACCATTTGCCTGTCTTTTTAGAAATCACCAAGTTATTTCATAATTTTTGTTTTTGGTTTTTTTTCCCTGCCTCAGACATGCCTAGAGCTGGAACGGTATCTACAGAGCGAACCATGTTACGTCTCGGCCTCTGAATTTAAGTTTGATAGAGAAGAGGACCTTTGGACCAAATTCATCCTAGCCTGTGAGAAGAAAGAGGAGCCTGAAGACCACAAGACCACATGTGTTCAATCTGAGGACATCAGTGACAGCCAGACTTTAGAGACAAATAGTTTGAACTCCGATGTTGGTAGCGAGTCTTCTGATAGCTCAGAAGACCTTTCACCAACCTCAAAATTTACCTTGGACCCAATAAGTGATGTTTTGACTACTGGGACCTTCAGTTCATCGGTCACTTCTACGCCCCCATCTTCCCCAGAGCAGAGTAAAGAGTCTCCTTCCCACGTGTGGAATGGTATAACTGGCGAATTACATTCTCCAGGCAAAGTGCGTTGTGGATCCATTGGAAAGACTGTTGACCAAGGTAGCCCAACCAGTGGGGAGACGTCGCCAGATGGAAGGAAACGTGTCCACAAGTGTCATTTCAACGGTTGCAAGAAAGTTTACACCAAGAGCTCACACCTGAAAGCACATCAACGCACTCACACAGGTTAGTCGGTGCTTGGTCTGTACTGAGAAAAAGGGGCCTTGACAGTAGGGAATCCCGTGCTGTCATTTCTTAACACCACCACAGGGTGGAGACCCAAAGCTCACAGATGATGTCATTGTAATTCATCCTGTGGGGAACCCACACTTCCTCATTCTTTCCTGTAGTGGATTTGGAACTTGGACTTTTTCAGGATGGATTAAAATAAAGCTCACTCAGCTTGTTAACTTAGGAAGCTGGCTTTTTGTAACTTTTTTTTTTTTTTTTTTTTTGCTTTAATTCTTTAAACAGTATATCCTTATGATCTTTTTGGTACTCTATGAAAAGGTGTTGACTTTTTTTTTTTTTTTTTTCTCCAAATCATAAACAGTAGTTCAAGACATTACAATTAGTATGTTGAACAAAAAACACATATACTACATAAATTAAATATAGTTTTTTTTTCTTTTAATGAGCAAACAAAGACACAAAAATAGCAAGATAGATCTGGTCAGCTATTTTTGTTTTTTTAATTTATAGTCTTCCTTATTTCAGGAAAAGCTGTACTGCTATTATAATAAATTAGAACAAGTTCCTCTCTTACTCATGTATGCACTGTCTTTCTTTTTTTTTCCGCTTGTTTTATAAAAGTGGGATGTATTTTAAGTTTAAAAAAAAAAAAAAAAATACTCTTAATATTTAATAGTTAGAAAATGTCCGTCAGGCCATATTTGCATAGAAGTGCTTTAATGTCAGTAGTGTATAATACACTATGGTACTACTTTGTAATACTCACTATGATAATATAATAAGTTGCTTTTAATGGAGTGGATTCATCCCTAAAATATATAACATGGTTTATAAGCCTTCAACTTGCATTTCCAGAGTCACTAGTTACCCATTTTAATAAAATTTCTGTCCCCCATTAACAAAAAAAAAAAGGGGGGGGGGATCAGTGCGGGGGGGGGAAATTCACGGTTTCTTTTTGGTTCATAAACCTTTCTATTTTGAGTCCCGACCCTTATACTTTCCCCTCCTTCTGAGTTCTTTTTGGGAATAACGATTCTATTGTTTGTTCGATAATTGGGCATTGTATGAATCAATGTACAAACAGAACAGACTCTATAATACACGCACAGATGCGTCTGCATTTAATTTAAACACACAAACATGTGAACTATTCATTTTATATTTTTATTTATTTGCACACGAGGTGCTGAAAAGGATTAAACAAAATCTTAACTTCTGTTAGACAACAACATTTGAAGCCAGTCCCGAGTAACACAACCTCTTAGTAGTAATTAGCAATTCTGTAGCCAAATCCCTCCAACCCTTAAAGGATGTAGTTAAAATGGAAACCTTTTATTTACATGGGATCAATGATACGCTGCTTGTCCTAGTAGAAATGCTGCCAGGCTTTCCCTGCTTTCTCTGATGTCAGGGATTGGTGCATGCATGATGGTAGAATTGAGAGAAGAACCTTCGAGACGGATGGGTACCAGTTACTGGCAGGCCCATGTGCGTACATCTTTTAAAGAGGTAGAGCTATAGCCCATCTGACATTTTTCTCAGACATGCCAGCTAGTTCTGTGGAATGAATTAATATTTAAATCAACAACATACTTAAGAAAGGAAAAAAAATTATATATATATAAGTTGCCTTTTTAAATGGTTTGGACTATTCTTTTCACTAGGAATGTTATCGGTTACAGTTGCTTACTCTCTTTATTCCTTCGCAGGAGAGAAGCCTTACAGATGTTCATGGGAGGGTTGCGAATGGCGTTTTGCAAGAAGTGACGAACTTACCAGACACTTCAGAAAACACACTGGTGCCAAACCATTTAAGTGCCCACACTGTGACAGGTATGTGAATAATAGAGTGGCTGGGTTCTCCAGATTTTTTTTTTTTTTTGTTAAAGGAATATTGTATATTTTAATGCTTTGCAAATGTGCTTTGTGCACCAGTAAGATTTTCGTGGGCTTTCACTTTAAAACCTGCGTCTGTGGCATTAAATGCAGGCATTCTATTTTGTGATGGGTTATGTGGTTTGCTGTGATACTGTAGCTAGATCCTTAGTCAGTGACTCATACTCTCCATAGACCAGGGGTTTGCCACAAAGTGCATTCCAAAAGCATGAGAAAGGCAGTTGTCCTGAGGATATCTCTGCTTTTTCACAGGTGGTGCAATGAAGACATCTGTGTAAGGCACGGATATCCTAAAAAAAAATTAGTAATATATGTGCCCTGTCTCAGACCTCTTGGCATGCACTTTAACGCATGTTCCACAGTCACTTGATCTGGCTTCTAATACTGTGGGAGACCAAAACTGCAAAAAAATACTAAAAATGGACTGGGTGAAAGCAGGAAGAACCATTTTACAGTATAAGAATACCTTGATACTATTGTCTTGTGTAGGAATAGAAGCAGCCTTTAGAATTTTGAGTATAGGTATTCGGTCATTTTATCTTTTGGATATGGTTTTTATCCAGCCACCTTAAGCAAGGTATTTTGAACGCTAAGATTTCTTATTTTTTTCATTTCCATTTATACTGTTGTAAGATATTTACTTCAGTAGTTTTGGCTATAGTGTATATTTTTTTTTTTTTTTTAGTTTCTTTGGATGGTAGGCTTCCCCAACCCCCATCACCTTAACCAAAGTTTGAAAGATCTTTCAGTAAATAAAATAATTTTTGCCCCTTACCGTGAAGCCTATCCATGTAATAACACTGTTCTGCTCCACACGATGACTGAGCAAACGGCCCACATTTTAAGGGTATCCTATATAAAAAATTCAAAAAAATCTTAACCCAGGGTTCAACAATCCCAGTACTTTTTTTTTCTTTTTCTTTTTTTATTCTTTTACATAGAACCCTACGGATAAACTATAGGTCTCCTATTTTTACTATTAAAACCCCCCTCGTTTTTATGTTGAATTGCAAGTGGCTATTTTTGTTTTCTTGGCTTTCATCTTTATATTTTTCATGTTAATGAGCATTTCCCCCCCCCCCCCCCCCCTTTCTTCTTCAGATGTTTTTCGAGGTCTGATCACCTTGCTCTTCACATGAAGCGGCACCTCTGAATGGGTCATGGGTGAAAGTCGTGCTAAAGCAATTTCAAGGTCGAACTGCCTTGTGCGTTGGATGCGTGTTCCAGCCAAAGCATGCCAATTTGCACCCTAACCACATGCCTTCAAGACCTCATTTCTCCCGAGAGTCTTTGCAGGGCTAAATCAATCGTGTGAGATGCGGCATAGCAAGCAAACCCAGTGCTACATCTGGAATCTGCTGGACCCCTGGCACGAGTGGTGCTTTATCTTCTGAATGGCTTTGTCTAGGCCTCTGCCGTGAGCATGTGCACTGAGAATGATAATGATTGGTGACTGAATGGTGTCGAGGAGCCAATGTCTGTTTGCGGAGGCATTTTTATTTTCTGAGAGTTGAGTTCACTTGTGAGGGTTTAGAAAATAAAAGTGAGAAAATGGTTTGAATGTTTTTTTTTTTTTTTTTTTGTATGCTATGGCATACTGTATTTGGGACAACCATCAATCATTTACAGAGGGGTCTTGCAGAAGAGGAATGGAAGAGGAAAGAGAGACCCCGAAGGACATGATTCCCTTTCCTGTGCGAGAGGAGCTTTTGTTGTCTGGTGCAGCTATTGAAAGTGCAATGTGTCAAGTAGCCTAGTTTGTACAGGCTACAACGATCATTTGTAATCCATTGTATAAGCTGAATATTTACAAAATATAACAAAACTATAACTTTTCATTATAATAGAAAGGTATTTGCATGGTTCAGGGGTAAATTGGACGCTTCCCCCCCCCCCCCCCCCATTCGTTAATCAGGATTGCAGTTTATAATTCCAAAAAAAGAACAGCTACAAATACAATTGGTCTGGTGTTACATTGCTATGTATGGAACCTTTTTTAAAAAAAAAAAAAAAAAAAAGTGGAGAAAACCACTATGCTTAAAGTGATTTATTTTTGTATTTTTTTTTTTTTTCTCATGCAGCTAAATTTCTGTTATTTATGCCTTGAGGACTAATTTCATTTTTTTATTTTTTTTTTATTTTTTAATAGCTGTTAATGCACTGTTGACCTTTAAAATGGTGCCTTATGCAAGAGACCTCTTGAAGGTCTGATACAGGAGTTTGTTTTATAAGCTTACTTAAGGCTCTGTTGTCACCCAGGAGTGTACCTTATTTTTTATTAAAATAAAAAAATAAAAAAAAATCTAGAATTCTATAAACCCATTTGTAAAAAATTAAAAAAAATAGGATAATACACAATAGAATGCAGCCTGACAGCATTATGTTGTTTTGTTTAATTTTTTTATACTATATTCACTGTCCATGTCACAGTACCCATTTTTGATAATGCGCTATACAGACCCCGATTTTTGCTTTTTTATTTCTTCACCTTGCTCTTGCACAAATGTATCTGTATCCGTACATGCACTTAAATATGTAAAATGCTTATACACTTAAAAGATACAGAGTAATGTCTTTGTTTAAATCTGAAAGTCACATTCTCGTTTTTTTTTGGGGGGGGGGGTGGGGTATCTAAACTTGTTTTAGATCAGACATTCACCAGAGCCAATATCCGATGACATGTTCCTTGAGTGCCAGATGTGAAGTGCACATATTACACTTTTTGTAGGCGTACACCTTTAACACCTCCCTTCTGTTTGACACTCCTACGATGAAACCATCTTTTTAGGAAATTATTTGGTTTTGGGTGTAAACCTTTGTAGTCTTAGGTCACAGAGTGTTAAAAAAAAAAAAAAAAAAAAGAAGCTATTTACAGAGGTTAGAATCTATTTTTGTAATATTTAATGTTAAAGATGTTTTCTTGTAATTGTAGAAAATGTAAAAAAAAAATAAAAACGCCTGCTGTTATGAGCAGTATTTAGAATTTTTTTTAGCTAGAAATCTTTATTTTATTTCACTAGAGCTGGATTTAAAACAATGCATATAAATATATCAAGCCTTGCAATTATGTGTCGACCTGAACTACTAGGCCTCTGTTTTTTTTTTTTAAGGGAATGCCAGAATTGGTAGAAGCAACATCTAGAATTATGCACAGCCTGTACTTTTAATGTACTGGTGACTTAATTAATACCTGGGCAAAAACCCCATCAGGCTACATTATAAACAAGTACAGTAGTATTTTTGTTTCCATTTTCTGTGCCAAATAGATTTGGGAAACCCCCTTTGTCTCGTGTGGCTCTTTTCTTTTTTTTTTTGCCATTCTAATAGCTGGAGGGAAAAAAATGGAAGTGTCAATAATTTATTTAAACGTTTGAAGGGTCTACTGGATAAAGAGAGAATTGAGATGAGAATTTTAAACTGAAGTTTGAAATTACCTTCTCCGTTCCCTGCCATTCTCTCTTTATTGCGTAGACCCTTAAATCTACACTTTTTTTTTTTCCTATTACAGGAAAAGGCTAAAATAATATGTATTAAACCACAGAAAAATGTGTGTTTTTTTTATTGTCTATATACTGTATCGATGCATCTGATTTCTTTACTATACTGTTGATGTCATGACGGCATTTATGCAGAATCCTTCCCCGACGCATTTCACTTCGGATCATGCGAACATGAGGTTCAATAGAAGTCACTTAGAGTGCTGCGCCCCTGCAGTTCCAATTATTTTCCATAGGGGAAGTGATGAGCACGTTTCCTAAAGAATACTGCTGTAAACTAGGAAGTGTATTGTGATTTATGGGGGGGGGGGGGGGGGACAAAAAGGTTACAGAAAATAAATAATTGGGTGGGGGGGAGCATATTCTCCCTATTACTTGATGTTTTGTAGTATAGTATAGTTGGAGTGTGCCTTTTTAAATACATTATATAGATATCATGCAATGTAAAAAAAAATATTTACCATGTACTTTTAAGTAATTATTGACACTTTCTTTAATTAGACATAGTTTGAGCTTTCCAGTGGTCTTAAAACAGCGGCTTCACAATAAACCTTTTTTTTTTTTTTTAAACTTACTATGTAAGTAAATCCTTATTCTCTAATTGGTTTTGAGATCAAACCGGTTATACAGGTGCCACAACATTTTTCTTTTTTTTTTTTTTTTTTCAGTTTTCAGAAGGTTGTATAAATCTAGCTGAAAAACAACTTTTTTTTTTTTTTTTTTTTGTTTCCCTCTCTCATACTCTGTTAGAGCTTTTCAAATCCTCCCATTTTTTTTCTTTTTTTTGTGAACTGCTCAGCGTGTAGGCATAATAGCCACAAGTAGGTAAACAAACAGAATTAAAAAAAAAAAAACGTGCACTGGCTTGTCTTGCTTGTGAAATACCATGCGCATTATTTAATTGAGGTGGGGCTGTGTTACCCTTGTGTCCTAGTGCCTGTAATTTTCTTAATGATAGCATACACTCTGAAGGTGATAACTGAGCCTCGGTCAAGCTGATGGGGGAGGGGGGGAAAAATAATTTTGCTTGAAATTTGAGAGAAGAAAAAGTTTCTATTAGTGAAATATTTTTACTTTTTTTTGTTTTGTTTGGAAACACCCTGTTATCTAAAGAATCTTTGTAAGATTTTTGTAAAAAAAAAAAAAAAAAAAGTTTTTTGTTTTACAAGATTTTATTTGAAATTTGTTTTTTTGCAAAATTGTTATATTTCTGTATGAATGTATTTTTTATTGGAATAACATAAAAAAAAAAAAATTCTTATCCAATCTTGTGTCTTGGATTTTTAAGTATTTATTTTTTGAGCCTTATTTACGATGTATATGTATTTATGTTTAAAGAGGAAATCTTTGGTACATTTCTGAACGTGTTACAATCCTAATGGGAAACGAGTGGAATCTTTCTTTAGATTACTCTGCATTTTTTAGAATTTTTAACCCAGAAATATCAGGCTTTCTAAATGACCCCCGACCTGCCCCCCTGCTGGGTCTTTAAGGTATACTTAGCTGTTTTGCCATTTGCTGGTGTGCAAACTTGCCTCTTGGATTCCTCCACACCTGTGACATGACTAATAGTTTGTGCTACTTAACGTGCTAAATTTGGTTCATGCATTCTGGCAATGCTGTCTGCAACAAGCTATAAATATCAGACATGGGGGGGAGCAAAGGAGTCAGTCTGAGGGGTCCTAATGGTTCATTTAATTCTGTAAGTTTTTATTGTGCTTTACAATGGTGTTATTCAGTCATTTATCATGGCAATCTAGGACAAAATGACAACTCTATGCTTACAGACTACAAATACGCGAAGTATTCTATTTTTAGTGCAATTTTCTTTATACATATAGAATAACCATACTTTAAAAAAAACCTGTCCCATTTTTGGCTTGATGAATATTGCCGATAATGGTAATAATTCTATATTAACTCTTCATGGATCCCTGTTTATGCATTTCCAAGCTATTTTGAGGAATCCCAGTAAGAAAAGGAAAAAAAAATTTATATATATATATATATATATATTTTTTTTTTTTTATTAAGCTGAAAATATTCTGAAATATTGAATGAAACAAAGTATAAACATTTAATGTAGTTTAGTAGCAACACTACTGGCTAAAAAAAAAAAAAAAAGTGTGTGGTAATGTACATTAATAATGGCTGTACACTAAGGACTAAACAACATGACAGAATCATGTAGGTATATACTGCTAAGGCATTTTATAATATCCAGGCTAGTGGGATGAGATAGTAGAGTCTATTAAAGTAAACTATGGAGAACTGCAAAAGAACTACTGTGATAGTTAGAAAGAAAGGAAGTTGAGGAATTTTATCCAACTCTGCTATTAAAGGGTCTGTATCACCTAAACATAGTTTTACTGTGAATATAGAGGATACAAAATAATTTATACACTGAAAGCAAATCCCTAAATGGGGGGGGATAGTTTTCCAATAAATATCTGTGGCGTCTCCTGTTTATGATGTCACCTATGGCTTGAAATGCAAATTATACATATCCAATCAAAACAAAAATGAGTTCTTTGCCTTTCAGGCCGCAGGTGATGTCATAAGCAGCAGACTCCACAGAAACATTTAAAGCACATTTTTTCTCCTAATTTAGGCCTTTACTTACAGTTTTGCTAACACAATGTATAGATCATTTTCAACGATTTTTTTATCCTCTACATTCACTGTAAAAAAAAAAAAAAAAGTTTAGGTGGTATAGATTTTTTAAGGATACCACCTTTCTTCCTAAAAATAATGGTCATGCTGTGGCCTCCATAGATTTAACATCGGCCTTGAGCCAATCTTTTACTAGCTGTGTGACTACTATAAATTCCTGATTTTTACAGGTCACAGTTTAGTCAAAAGACTGATGGTAAGAAGGTCATCTGACTGTGAGGAAGGGTATACAGAGAGCCAAAATCAGCAGATCTTTATTACTATGCAAAGCTTCAGGCAGTAAGTGGTATGTTTCTCTGATTGTAGCATTTAGGATTTTTACATGGAGATATATATATATATATATATATATATATATATATATATATATATATATATATATATAATGGAGTTAACCATCAAGGGCCAGAGTAGTAATTATAAGGGTTTACACAGGGATAGTTCTTGGTAGGAACAAACATAATTCTGCTCCCTAGCCGTTGTTGCATTAAAACACTCAATGAAGGACAATCGTCAGAAAAAAATAATAATCTATGATTAACTGAAAGATTGCATCACGAAGAGGCATAAGAGAAAAGCTTTAATTTAAGAAATGCAAATAAAGTGCCTATTGAGCCCTTTGCTTCAGGTAGCTGGAGGCAGACATGTTTAGAATCTTGGGTCAGAAGATGTCTGGCCACTGATAGAGCTATGCAAAGAATGCTCAATAAGGTACTTTATTTGTATTCTTTCATAAAAACATTCTATTTAAAATACCTACACTTGATGCAATTTTTCAATTAAACAATTCAATAAATTTATTTGTGTGCTGACAGTTGTCCTTTAATCCTTTACCACTGCGACCAAGTGAAGATCTTGGAGAATAATTGTGCTATCCGACCTCTCTATAGCAAAACCTGTATTACACCCCCTACATGGTAACAGTTCTCTTTGGAAATACACAGAACGCTACACTGTGAATGGACAAATCTCTGCACCAATACTGCACGAGGAACTAAAAGAATACTTTAGCAGTGAATTAAACTCTTTGTACTATTGATGGAGCTGGGTGTGGCGCATCTTAAAGTATTCACTATTTCGTTAGGGCACAAGAATACGAAACAATTGTGCTTAAGCTATTTCAACTGGTATTTTCTGGCCCATTTACTGATGCCCTGCAGAGTCTCTGAGTCTCAAGTGGAAGCCATCAACTAGGTGTAGTTTCTGCCTGCAAGCAGGTTTTTTAGATGCTGCTGCCTGAGGATAGAGCCACTCATGTTACTCAGATAAGTAGGGTTTCTCTGGTGGCAATCTAGCCATTAAGGCTTTATTCATGGTTTAGAAATGACACATAAGATGTTAAAGTGTTGCCCAAAGGGGAACGACCCAAAGGCCATTCTTACCTTAACAATGATCTCTGACCCTTCTACTGCAGGACTGCATTAGAGAGAAATTATATGTGCTAAAAGTAGCATCCAAGGCTTTAAATCGAGTAAATTCCACCTTTGCCTATTAGCATATTTTTGAGTTTAGAGAAGAATAATTGGGGCCAGTGAACAAAGTGGCAGCTCCATGAATGTAGATAAAAAATTGGATTAAAATGATCCATACGCCTTGTGTTAGCAGAAAAGTAGTTTGTTGCAAATCAAGCTATATATGATGCCCTTAGCAAGACACATGTTTATAACATGTTTTATTCTTGAACATATCTGTTTAGAATGATACCTTTTGAATATGCCAGAAAAATGGATACATGTAGCTCAAACTAACTTTTCTAGATTTATCTGGTTGGGCAAAAGAGCTTTAAACATAGACCTTCAAAAATAAAAGGTGTTCCTGGGTTAAATAGTATGGATTGGGTGTCCCAGATCTCCAATAATATCAAGATGCTAGTATGTTAGCTCATGTGCTAATTACACAAAATTCAAACTTAACGTTTGAAAGATGGTGTCCTATCGAAAGCTAGATCTCTGGTTTGTGAGGATCTGTTGGCTCCATTTTGGATAACGGGTAAGAACTTTATGTATGAAGCAGAGATGGTAAAAGTTTCCCTTACAATTCATTATATTTTGAGTTTGTGGTTAAAATTCAAGACGAAACTAAACCTTCATAACATAGTTTGAAGACCATAGCCACTTCAAATCATAAAAATAACCTTGATTTGAGTCTTTGGTGTTCATGTAGTGTTCTAGAAAGGACCATTTAATGGTCATAGATAGAATTAAATCTTTCCAGCAATTACAGAACAAATTTTCTTTACCCTCTGGACAGATTTTTAATTGACTATAGTCAAACACTTCCTACAAACACATCTGCCCCCTAGCATAGGGGTAGGCAACCTGCGGCCCTCGAGATGTAGCAGGACTACATCTCCCATACTCCTCTGCCAGCCTCTTAGCGGAAAAAGAGCATTATGGGAGATGTAGTTCGTCAGCAGCTGGAGAGCTGCAGGTTGGATTTAAGTGGCCATATTGAATTCTTGATTGACCAGGGAACTTTGTATTACTCTGTGAATTCTGTTTTATGAAAATTGAGAGATTGAGATTTCTTTGCAGGAATGGAATAGATTGCTTTTGTCTAAATGTAAGGGAGATCCATGTTAAGGTGCATATATTTTGGCAATGTGGCTTTTTAGAAGGCATTCTTTATGCAGATTATGCAACTTGGACTCCCCAATGAAATCTTTAAACTAGTGACAATCCACAGATCTCAACCTTATGACGGGATAACCCGTCCTCCATTACATATCACGGTGCGCTTCGTGTGTTGATCAGGTTCAGGGATCTGCCTCACCACTGAGGCAGTGTCCCTGGACCCAACTAGAGTTCCGTCGATCATGGGATCACTATGACAGACGAATTGCACACAATTACATGATAATGTCAATGGTTTTAAAAGGGCAAACAGGGGAGGGCTGGTAAGGGAGGAAGCTGGGGAATTGCCCTCCAGGCTGCTCTGAAACCTGACTTAATGGGTTGGGGTTGCACCACTTTTCTCTTCTAAATGCCCTAGTGCATTTTGATCATTCTGTCCATTTGTTTTGTGTGTCTGTCAATGTCTGTACCTTATCTGTCAGCATAACTGTCTTGCCTGTCCATTTGTGTCTATTTCTGATATCAGGTGAGCTGACGAAGTTGCTCCCTAGGCCACTAAATTGTGTGTCGTCGTCCGTCCGTCCGTCCGTCCCCCCCCCCCATCACCCCGGGCCGACAGTTGTCAGCCCCTCCCTGAGGACAACTGCCATACCTACAATATATTTTTTGAAACAAAAAAACCTCTAACCCCTATTTAATGCATTGTGCCCTTAAAAATGAAGCTTATCTATATAAAATTGTAACTTATATTAACTATCAACAACGCTTGTCTCTCGTGCAAGGGGAGAGCTCTCAGGTATATGGGTTACATCATTTTATATGACAACATTTTTATTTAGAAATTCTTTATTTTTACAGGTACAATGCAATAAATAGGGGGTTTACAGAGAGACAGATCAGTAAAAAAAAAAATAACAGCATCAGTTCCTGTAAAAATGTCATAACGTTAACCCTTTTATATGTGTTTCTGGGGCACAAACAGTAGGAATTGAAGTAAAATCTATTGAGGTTAATAGCATCTGTTGGGTAGTAGCCATTCCAGAACCTTTGGTTGTGATCCAAGTCTGGGAGATCCAATTAGGACGCGTTACGTTTTCCATGTTGCAGGTTTTGACAGGAATGATTTTATAAACGTGCAGAAGGGTTTGTGATTTGTTTTGAAGATTGCTAAGGTTCAGTGGAATAGAGGAATTTGAATCACTTTATAAATCTTGAAACATGCTGTTCTGCTTTGGTGTATTAATTGTTGTTTTGTATCACATATGCTGTGCACTCTAACTCCTTCCATGCTCAGCCATCCGATAGAGGTCAAATTGCAGGATTTATATAGTGGACTCTAGTCACTTACAGTGTTTTGCTCATAGGTAGGAACAGGTTGGAGTCACCTGCTTTAAATCCTTGTTTGAGTGCTTAGAACATTTAATTACTCCTTAATACAGAGATAAAGCAAAAGGGAAACTCAATGTTGAGAGATCTGGACTGAAATGGGGCCATATAGGTCAAAGTAGCTGAATTTTTGCCATTTCAGAAATCAGCTAGTCAATTTTGAGCCAAAATCAGCAATTAATTCCCATTTTGGCCCGATTTTCATCTATATAATGATGTATTTGGTCCAGGGATTCTCAACCAATATGGGCCAAAAATCTCCTGAAATAATTCAATATAGCCAAATTTCAGGCATTTAAATTCTCCAGTATTAAAATCATTAAAAGATAATAAAAAAGGTAAAAATATAAAAAAAAAAGGTAATAAAAATGACCCCCATCTCACCCCCCTTGGGCCAGAGGACTGCCAATACTCACTGCCGACTGCAAATACTCACAGCCTCTATAAAATATACATTGGTTGCCAGGGCTACTTGCCTTGCTCCCCTGTCATAATGAGCAAGGTTGGGTTGAGGCTGCTTGGGAATAAGCATATGCAGTGCAAAACGCGTCAATCGTTGTCATCTGTATGTCTTTTTTGCCTATTGATGATTTGATTTGTCATTAATTCATTTATACTTTTTTGTAACTTTACCATATAGACAGCTTCAATATATATTTTTGCTGGTGTGCTGTTTACCAGATAACTCCTAGAGCCTCAACGAAGGATGGGTGTAGAATGAAATCATTCTGGGAGAGTGAGGATTTCATTTTAAATAATGAAGGCATCTGATTAGCTGAATAGTCCCTATCCCAGCTCTACCATTGGCTGGTTGTCAAAAGGCTGGATGTAAAGAGACCCAGGGCCCCTGCAACTCTGCCAGAGACCTGGATCTTAGTCTTATAATCAGACCTATTTGAGGTCTGATTATAAGATGACCTTGAATAAAAGAAGAGGGGACTTTTTCACCCTGGGTAACACACTGTGCGCTGGCGATGTCAGCATGTCCAAGAAGACCGGGAACCTGTTAAATCCATAATATAATACAATACAATATATTAATTTTCCAAGCAAGCTCGGGACTCTTAGAAAAAAACAAATTAAAATGATGGGCTCAGGCCACCAGATGGTCAATATGCTAAACACACGAGTAATAATTCTTATACACCTCCCACTATGGATAAGGATTGGAAGATGCAGAGCAGAAAATGAGAATAAATTGCTCTCCTCCTTAATGTGGCTGAAGATATCGTAATGTGACCTCTATTGGTCAGTCGTAGGTTTTCGTAATCCATCAATTAATAAAAGCAATAAAACAATAGGACGCTCTCTAGAGGACGAGCAGACCACCAAAGGGACAAATCTGATGTTTTTAATTATTTCACTTTGTTCTGGTTGAACTCTAAAATCATACATCTTTTTTTTGTTGTTGTTATGTATTTGAAGCACATGTTTTCTGTTGGTACAGAGTGGCCTGTGTTTTCTTGATCCCAGTAACCCTGTCCGACTTATCCTTTTTCTTTTGTCGGGTCAAACAAAGTCTATTTTGGTCCATTTCCTCTTCTTCTTGGGAGTGGAGTAAAACTGGGGTTAGTGAAGGTCCATCTTCTCTCTTGTGTAGTCAAGAGGGCTGAATCATTTACCAAACACTCCTTACATCATTTGGCACAATCTCCCTTACAGGGATTTACAGCTAGTTGCTCAGATTAAATGTTTTTAGTCAATATCAGGTTGATTTATGGTCTGCTGGAGTTCTGTGATATCCAAGCATCTAGCAGATCTGTAATGAGGGTGAGGCACTAGTCTCAGGCACGGAAAAGTGAGGGGATGTAACCATGATAAAATGCAAGTTTTCTCACATTTACACAAACCATTTGACTGTGGCAGAGCAAGAAGATCTAGAATGAGTTAAAGGACAACTGTAGCGAAAAATTAAGTTGTTTAATTGAAAGATTTAGGCATTTTAAATAGAAATGCTTTAATGAAAGAAAACAAATAAAGAATGTTACTGAGCTATCTTTGCTCCAAATAGCTTTACCAGGGGGCAGACATGTTGTTTAGAATCTTGAGTCAGATGGGTCAGATATTTTTTTCTTCTGCACCAAGGTGAGTGAAGATCTGACCCAAGATTCTAAACAACATGTCTGCCCTCTTTTAGAGCTATTAGGGGCTAAATAAGATTTATTTTTATTCTTTCATTAAATAATTTCCACACTTGTTACAATCTTTGTTTTAAACATGTTATTATTATTATTTTTTGCTACAGTTGTCCTTTAAGGTCTTCTACTAGCTGTGACCGTTGGAGAAGTGCAGTCGATATTTCAAATGGACAATTACTGAATAGCCAGTTCTAATAGGTAGTATGGGGGTTATGTATAAAGAGCAAGCCAATGACCAAGTTTGATTAGTGGCGCAGTCGCCATGGATACCATTGGAAGGAATCAGAACATTCATTCCTGTGTCAATGTTTTGGGTTTTTCTTAGCTTGTTTGAACATAAGGAGACAATTTCTTTAACATATTTCTCGCTTCATTTATAATTCAGCCATATGTTTATTTACACAATGTAAATCAAGTCAGATAAGATACTTCCAAATTAGGAGAAAATAATATGCATCTAGACTCCCTTCTAGAGTATCTATTCAATACAAAACATTTTCATTTCCTTTTTGCTAGATTATCAGATTATTACTGCCTCCGAGTCCCCTCTCCCTCTGCAGTCTAATGTACTTTTATTTTAAAGAGACACATTTACCAACTCATTTGAATATCAAGCCATAGGTGATGTCATAGACATGATTTTAATAAAAGTATTCATTATATCATTAGATTGCAGTAAATGTTATTTTTTTTTTCTCTCTCTCTCCATGGCCACATGTAATGTGAGACTCACATCCTGTGTATAGAGCACACACGTATTATACATATTATAGACTGTGATATCACTTCCTGCAAGTCAACTAACAGAGACTTTGGCGCTCGACTGTTTTTTTTGTTTTTGAATGACAACTTCCTGTCTGCTTCCTGTATGTATGTAGGAAATGGGACATCCATCTGGCCATGATTTATCCCCGAAGAATACCCCCGAATGTGAAAACGTGAGGACATGTAGTATGTCCGCACAAGGAATGCTATCATGATGCAAACCACTGCTTTCTTTCAATAGGAGGAAATTCCATTTTTTACACGTTCCATAGAGAAATCCTTTTATGTCTTACTGCTTTTTAGAATGCAGCACAGTACGGAAAATCTGTAAAGAGCATTTCTGGGATAAAGTTCTAAAAGTGATGCAATTACCATGGGAACCAATGGAATGTTCTTGGTGATTGCTCCATCTTTAGAACCTTCAAAACTGAACACCCAATAGGACACTCCTCCGTAGTGTCGGGGATAAGATGATATCGGGAAAAACAGGGGAGGGTTCACATGATACCAGAGTACAATAAATGCAACACATAGTGTAATATGTAACAACCATTCAGTGCTGTAGGTTGAATAGTGAATAAACACAATTTAATCTGGAAATAAATAGAAAGCAATATGGTTTAGTATATCGGGGATGTATAACACCCTCACTAAAGAGACACTTACAAACATCCCGCATAAAGTGTGCACAAAAACAATGGAGTCCAACAGGAACTCAGGTTCCACTGGAAGTAGAAGAAAAGAGCCTGCTTGACGCGTTTCACTGTGACAGGTCCTGCTTCATCAGATGCTCATGGCAAACACTGGCTATATAAGCAGCTCCATTGTCCTTAATCATTAAAAGCATTGATCCTTGTTGCTTTTTGTCTCTCCTAACCGGAGGGCTCAACCTTCAGGGATAGGTAGTTGCATACAGTCACCCCCCTCTGCCATTGGCATTCTCCAGCCAAAATCTACAGTTTGAACATTTCGAAAGCCTTCAGCTCAACCTTCTTCCAACCATGGTATTAGCTCAGAAGCAATTTGTTCTTATTAATCCTGAATACATGTCACAATTCTGGCCTGTAAATCACTGACAAAATCAACAATTTACAAAACATTATGTTACATCTGCAAAGATAAAACAAAAGCCATGTTCAATGGTAGAAGTGTTGATAATATGCATTCTCTTAGATGACAACCTGCTAAGCTATTCATTCTATATACGTAACATGAAAAAGGTGCTAAGGATTTAGTAATATATACACGCACTCTGGCGCAGTTACAGGCTTCAAGAGGGAGTTTTGTAGGAATCCAAAATATTTTGACATGTTCTGGCTGAACAGCTGGGTCTTTCTTAACTATTATTTAGGGGGGAGGTGGTAGGGGGTTTTGCGTGATTCGAGCCTTCCCTTTTTCTCCATCAGTACAAGTCTTTACCTGCAGGGAAAGATATTGACACATATTCACATCTAAGCAGTTTAACCCATTAATGAATTGCAGAACGGTGGGGTCAATTCACTAAACCATGAACGGCAGTGAACTGACAAAGGAACTGCAAATTGCAGGCATTAGTGGCTGAGCTGAATTAACAGATGGATTAGAGAATTTTTCCAACTCTGCTATCCTGGCTTGATTATTGAAGATTCCCTTCCTATTCAGTGTGTTACATAATAGGTTAAAAAAAGACTTGCGTCCATCAAGTTCAACCCTTTTCCTAGTCCTTGTTTACCGCTGTTGATCCAAAAGAAGGCAAATAAAAACTCCAAAATGGCACTCAGATTTCTCCTTGCATCACATCCAAACAGTTTAATATTGGATTCCAATATATACCAGTAAGAATCACACAAAAATTACCCAAAAAAATGCCACCCAGATAGTATTTTTGCCACCAGGCCGGCAAAAGATTGCATCTATGGAAGTAATAAAAACATCTTTTTAAAGAAAAGGTTTCAGTCCTATACTGCTAATTTTATCTGTTTACATAACATCATCTTGCTTAGTAATGAACTAACAGTCTTGTCTAAGGTTTATAAATATGAAGATTCAAGGAAGAAAAGCAGTCTGTTTGTGGAAGGAGCTCACAGTCAACGTGTTGCAAAAACTAGCCAATTTAATGAAAAATAGAAAAGACTGGTATAAAAAGGTGAGGACAAAATATACTGTGAAAACAGTGAATTAAATGACTTTATAAATATGTCCCATAGGATTTTCTCCAGAATAGTAACATAGTAATTTAGGTTGAAAAGAGTCTATCAAGTTTAACCCTTTTACCTATCATTCATGCTTTTGATTCAAAGGTTTCATGTTTTTTTTTTCTTATTTAAAGTGTAGATTAATTCAAAGTCTAGAATACCCTGCTTAAAGGGACACTACTACATTTCCTGTGCATTTAAACACATATATAAGATCAAATACCACTGTTCTTTTTTCATATATTATTCTTTATTCATATTTGACATATTATCAAAGGCAACAAAGAATAAAACATTGTTCCAAATATAGTAATTTGTGGGTTACATGCTGTCTTGAGCACAACAAAAATTAAAAAGAAATGAAAAATAAAATCTGATTGTAATTACAATATAATAATTACATCTTTTTTTCTAAGACACTTTACGTTAAACATCTGTCTAGCATATATCCTACTCCCCGTGGTTATAATATACTCCTGCCTTGTGCAAAAAAAGAAAATAAATCTACAATACAAACATAAAATGTAGGGAAAAAAAGAGGAGAAGGGAAAGGCTGACTACACATTTGTACTACATTCGTACTTCTTTCAGGGATGGTTTATAAAATTGTAATTTGCTGATCTTAAGATGGAGAACATGTGATAGACTAATATTATTATGTTGCTCTATGCTCAGGGCTTAGTCCTACCACTGCAGAGATGAAAAGAGGAAGAGAGGGGAACAAAAGAATGGTTCAGGTAACGTAGGTTTCCCAGGGCGCCCACATTTTTTTCGAACATAACCAGCTTGTCCTGTCTTATATATTCCATTGCATATTGGAACTTAATCTGTTTGATTACGTCATCCCGTAATATTGGGCCCATCTTTTTCCAGTTTCTAGCAAAATTTTGACTTCTATGAAGAGGTGGATCAGTAAACTTCTTTGATGCTCTTTAAGAGAAGAGAGATTCAAATGAAAGAGAAACATTTGGGGAGAAAGATGGAGTACCCACAAGTGAAAGATCCCTCGTTATTTCACATAGAGATGATTCCAAATCGTCCAACATTGGCCACTCCCACCAGATGTGTTTTTATTTTATCACTAGTAGGTATCGCCAACATTATTTTTACTTACAAAGTCTGTTTTTAAGCATCTTAACATGTATAGCTTGGAGGAAAGACGTAACGGGGGATATGATACAAACATTTAAATACATAAAGGGAATCAACACAGTAAAGGATAGAGCATATTTAAAAGAAGATAAACTCCCACAACCAGAGGACATAGTCTAAAATTAGAGGGACAACGATTTACAAGTAATATCAGGAAGTATTACTTTACTGAGAGGGTAGTGGGTGTATGGAATAGCCTTCCAGCGATAGGTGTCTATCTCCAGCATCCATTTTGAGATATTACCCATGATGTAACAGTCTACAAAATCTTCCAGCAAGTCTCACTTTACAACTGTGGCCAAAGCCTGTATGATGATGCCATAAGATACTCCCCTGCTCTCTTATTGGCTCGTGTGTATCACAGTGGGCAGGACTAGGTGGCACCCAAAAACCCTAAATTTCACAAAATGGCGGCAGCCAATCACACTTGTTTAGTAAAATATTTCATAAAATAAACTCACGTAACAAAAAAAAAAAGACATATCTGAAATCAACAATGCAAAAAAACAAAAAAAAAACCTTTTTCTGTGGGCGTGTCCCTTTAATTATTGTAGGAACTATAGAAAATGTTGATTCATTTTAACTTGGTTTATAACTGGTGCAGAAGTAATGGGAGCTGAGGATATTCCTCTGATTATCTATAAGCGGTTTGCCACATTAATGTATGGTACAATGTATAAGGACAAACCAAGAAGAAAGAAATATAATTTCTTTACATTTCTATTACCGATCATTGTCATACGAGTAAATAATATGACCTAGAACCCCCTGCTGCTAAGAAAATTGATTTTTACTGCATATACATATCCATAATTACCATTAATTTAAGTTTTTAGCATGTTGTGTTTCACAGAAAAGATCTACGTATATTATCAAAACAAACTTGCCATCAATGATTTCAGAACCAAAGTATCATTAAAAATGAAATAAATCAAATGATGGTAATTATATTTCCGAGAGGTTTCATGGAATGATACACAGCGTTCATTAAATGTAAAATCCCGCTCTGAACAGTAGTCAAGTTATAACAAGAGGACTTCCCGGGTCAGAGGTCAGGGAGAGTTCTTCTGACAAACTGCAAAAGAGAATGCAACTGTATCTGGCAATCTCACAACTTAATCATGTCTAGTTACTTGTTAAATGCCAGAACATGTAAACAATTTAGGCAATTCATTCCCTTCCTCTGGTGCAAGTCACACAATGTAAAATATTTAGGACACAGAACCAAAGCTGAGCTTACAAGAAGGATCATTAAAATGCTAATCATTGAGGTCACATTGCATTGTCCTGTTACTGTAACTAGATATTTGCTCTGGAAATTCTCTTTAACAAACCTTATGCAGATCCTGCTGCTTTAAATGCCTTCTATTCATCTAACCAGTCACAGATAGCAATGGATACATTGTATAGATTATTTGGGCTGTGAACAGAAATCCTCTATTTAAAGGTGCAGTTCAACCTACAGTGTCCAAATAATGTTTGTATATAAGTGATGCATTATGTAAATTAGGGAAAAATAAATAGATCCTTTTTACTTATCCCCTAAAAACTTCAAATGAAGTGTAATAGCAGCATCCTGACCATCTGTCCAAGCCCCTTCTTATTTGAGGTCAATGAATTTAGAAGCCCCCTGTAAAATATGTTTTATTTGAAAACTACAGGAAAACTGTAGATAGTTTTGAAGTAAAAATTGGTGCACATCTAAGTAAAGCTTATAGAAAATGAGCTAGATGGCACTGTCCCTTTAAAGGACCACTCCAATATGAAAAAGACATAAGTGCATTTAAAGAGACACTAAACATTTTTTTTTTTTTTTTTACTTCTGCTTTTATTACAGAAGAACAAATGAGAATTATTCTCTCTTAAATGGCATAGTGGACTGCACAGATATACCAAAGTACAGCAAGGCCCGCCCAGCAGTCCAGGATTTAGTGATTACCTAGTCTAAAGTGTTTAAAACCCCCTAATCCCTAAAGCCTGGACTGTTTTCTGGGCAGTGAGGACAGGGTTACGTAGTTTGGAGTTAGGGGTTGTGTGCCAAAAATAATCCAACACTTTTGCAAAATACCTCAACCTACGTAAATATAAGTTACAATTCAAACATAATAGTTACATTAGACAAGATCTACACAAAACACTTATCTTGGGAGAAAAGCTGAGTTTCCCAGATCATGTGCAAAGACAGTCCCTAAACAATGTCACTGTGTTTATGGAATTGCTAACTGATGGTAGAAAGAGTTTAGACTAACGTAATGAAACATGAAGCCTGTAATACATGAATTCAGAGGAAGGTCTTATAACATCCCTGTAACAGAATAGTAGCTAACACAAAACCAAACTACACTGACCAGATACTGAAGCGGTGATGTCATTTCTGTCCTGACCTTGCATTGGTAGAGAGAATGAGGTCAGGATTGGAATGTTCACAGGAATGGCAGGAAATGCATCATCGACTGAATGGAACTGTGGATCCTTGTGGAACAAATCCGTGTCTCTTGGTTTTACACAGGAGGGAGCAGACAAATGTGCGGCACAAATCTGTGTTACGTTCTCCCTTGGTTTTACACTGCTGTATTAGTGAATATAGTAGATCTACTCACCAGTCTTAATTCCCTGCAATTCATTCTTTACACCACATTACATTGAAATGTATTTCTATAGCACCAACAATTTATGTGGCACTAGGTACAGAGCATAGAAGGGAACTACATACTAAGTTAGACAAACAAAATACAGACTGATAATTGAGGTAGAGAGCCCTGCTCGCAGAGCTTACAATCTAGAGCAGTGTCTCTCAAACCTGTTCTCAGGACCCCCCAATGGTCCAGGATTTAGGGATTACCCAGTTGTATTTAAATAAGACTATGTAGAACACCTGGTGTGGTTGCTTAATGGTTAGGGAACCACACCAGGTGTACATATTCTTAATTAAAGGTCAAGGGAAGGCGGTGGTAGTATATTATTGGGGATGGTTGGAGCTAGGTTTCGTTCCTTCGTGTATCTAGCCTTGATATAAGATGAGGCCGAGGTTAATGAATGTATTCAGAAATTGGTGAGGCTGGATGGTCTAAATGATTGTTATCTGTGACACATTCTATGTTTCTATGGTACAGAGGTCATTTGTTTTTGTTCTCTAACAACAAATGTAAGCATGTTTTAGGAAAAACATGTTTAATGCCACTGCTGAGGTAACTTAAGACATAGTTATCAACCAAAGCACATAATTACTTAAATTAAATAGGCTATGTATTGGGTATGTGTATCTGTCTACACACTAATCCCACAAGATGTAAGATACACTTACTTTTTTTTAAATCTGTATTATTTTAAATAGCTTCATTTCATTACATTGTAAAATGTTGCCTAAAAACATTGCTGAAAGAAGGGGATTGTGATACATTTTGTATTTTACAATACAAACTTGGCGGATATACGAGAGGCTCTGTTACATTCATGGTACTGATGTCACATGGCTGGAGCTCACAGTTAGTCTATATCTGTACATTAATTTCAGTAATGCTGGGGCAGACCCAAAATTAATGGGACATGATCCCCCTCCCCCCCCAAAAAAACAGGATTATCCGAGAAAATCTGCGACTGTTGACAACTATACATATGATATGTTAACCAGTGCTTGTCTCTTTCCACATTTTTTCCATTTATACATATGATGAAGTTTAATAAACATTCGGGCTGATGGACGTAAAATCCCACACTGTAAATGGTCAGAAAGTGAAGAAAAAAGTGCGCAATCAATGCTCCTTATGTATAATGGCGATGGAGCGGTTTTTATATATACCGGCACTTTACAGTGTGAGGGAAGAGCCTCCTCCAAATACTGTTTGGCGAAAGGTTTTCTGACACCAATCAGGTTGGTTTTAGCTCTGGCGCATTAAGGATGGCTGCGGTGGTGCAGGTTCACGACGGAAGTGTTGATTATCAGTAGTGTATCTTCCACAAGGCAAACAAGGCACTCACCTAGGGCGGCACTTTGCCAGAGGGTGTTAAAGCACACTTCTGGTGCTTCAAACATTTTCACTCCCTCCCTCACCGTTCAGTAAGCTTTAGTGCCTTCTAATTAATCAGTGTGATGGGGGCATGTAATGGACGTGGTGGGGGTATGTAATGAGGGTGATGGTGGCATGTAATGGGATGATTGGGCATTTAGTGTGTATGCAATGTGGGTGATGGGGGCAGGCATGTAATGGGGTGATAGGGCATTTAAAGTGTGTGCAATGTGGCTGATGGGGCAGGTTGTGGGTGGGCAATGTGGGTGATGGGGCATGTCGTAGGTGTGCAACCTGGGTGGTGGGGTGCCCAAATTTTGTCTGCCTAGGGCAGCACAAAACCAAGATACACCCCTGTTGATTATAGGAAAAGCATATCCTCTCTATAGGGAAAGAAAACTCTATCCCTCTCAGCTAGAAATAGACATTTTCCATAAGAAAAAAAAAAAGGAAAATTATTGCAAAAAAATGAATATTTGCCTGACAGAAACATATTATAGTCAAGAATGTTTGTGGAAAATATGTATACAGGGTCACAGGGATCATTATTGTGAGTTTGGGGACAGTATCATGATCTCTATTCTAAATTTCATTTCCACTGCCAGAATTACTACGTTAAATTTGGTAAAAACAACTTTCTGAACAAAAATAACCAGAGGGTCTACTCAATAAAGAGAGAATTGTAGGAAATTGAGAAAGGAATCTGAAAATGAAGGCCAAAGTAGTTGAACTTTTCCGACTCAATTATTAATGTCTGGTTTTTGCAGTTTACTTGGCCAGTTCACTTTAGCGAACAGATCCCACAGTCATTTGCAAGTTTCATACTTAGAAAAATCCTTTGAAAAAAAACTAAGCCACAGCTGTTCTCACGTTATTATTACAGCATTATTAATCTTGAATACAAATGCTTTGCCAAAGTGATTTAAAAGTCTTGAGTATGTAGGGGGCACGTCAGGAAAACATTCTCACATGAAATGAACTACCCTTTAAAGACCCCACATAAACCAACAGCATTACAGGACATCTTGATGACAACCAGGCTCCTGTTAATGTGAGTGTAGTAAGCCTCTTACCTCTGACTGACATGTGCAGGAGTCTCCCTTTTCATGATGTCTTGAAAGAAGGCCAACTGAAAGTGCAGACCCCTTGCAAAATTTTGTGAACTTCACATGTGTACCCTAATGTGGAACATCTGTCTTTTTACAATTTCTTTGAACTCATCAAAGGAATTAAAAAACAAACAAAAAAAACCCACAATATTTAGCTGAGTCCGCAAACTATGGGCCACAAAAGAATTAACCATTTAACAATTACACATTGAAGTTCCTAGTCGGGATCTTCACGTAAATTGCTAGAAGAAAGGAGAATCCCCCTCCCCGGTGCGAAGATCAAATATTGAACAGTACCCATTGGCCTGTGTTAGTAAATATAAGGAAAGTCACATATCACGTGCAGAAAAACCAATACAAAACTAGCAAATGAAAAGGCTGAGTGAATTCAAGAGTATAATGAAATCATTTCCTTCATTTAAGGTGTGATAAGGTGAGGGAGAAGGTGGTGGACGCATGGAATAGCCTTCCGGCAGAAGTGGTAGCGTTTAATGCAGTGAAAGAGCTTAAAGGGATGGTATCACCTGAACATTGATTTTACTGTGCATGTAGAGCTTAAAAAATGATTGAAAAATATTTGTACATTGTATTAGCAAAACTGCAAATAAATTCCTAAATTAGGAGAAATATGTGTTTTAAATGATGTCTGCGGAGTCTCCTGCTGATGACATCACCTGTGACATGGTATGCAAATTACACATTTCCCTTTGAAAAGCAGTTAATTTGCATACCATGGCCCCAAGTGATGTCATAAGAAGGAGACACATTTAAAAACACATTTTTCACCTAATCTAGGCATTTGTTTGCAGTTTTGCTAATATAACGGATAGATCATTTTCAATCATTTTTTTATGCTCTGTAAAAACAATGTTTGGGTGATACTGTCCCTTTAAGCATGTATGGGATAAGTATAAGGCTATCTTAACCCCTTCGCGACCTTATGACAAGTTAACTCGTCATAAGAGCCACACCATTAGCGACCTTATGACGAGTTAACTCGTCATGCAGTCTAGCCGGCGGTGCGCTCCGTGGGCACCGCCAGCTAGTCTGCAACGTGTCCAGGACTAAGCCTCGCACCCGAGACAAAGCTCCTGGACCCGATCGGAGGATTTCCGGGCATGTGATCGCGGTGATTGAGTGATCACCGCGATAACTTGCAAATTAGATGCAAAGTCAGTGTGTTCACACACTGCCTCTGATTCACTCCCTGTGCTTCACGTTCTTATAGTGACAGAGAGTGACCTGTAAGTAAAAATAAATAAATAACATACACAGAGGTAAAAAAAAAAAATGAACCCTTTCATTGCTGATCACAGTTTTTAACTGTGATCAGTTTCTTTCCACTTTATGGCCCTCATTTAGTTTTTTTTAAACAATTTTTTTTATTGTTACAATTTATAAAGTTTTTTTTAATAAATAAAGGTAATTTTAATATATTTATTTAATAAAATTTAACCCCTGCATGCCTGTTGCATGATTTTTACGTATCTGACATCGCACTCTTCAGAGTTTTTTTTGTCTTTTTTGTTATGGGGGGTTTGGGAACCAATATTTTTCTTTTTTATTTGTTAGTTAATTAGGGGGGATAAGTGGGTTAGTGTTGCACTAGTTGTGTAGCTTAATATGGGGAAAATAATGGGGAAAAACCTTTTTTTCCTCAAAAATTTCCTCTTTTATATGTATTTTTTAATACTAAAATGTAAATCATTTTTATGTATAGGGTATCAAAAGAAAGCTCTAACTGTCCTTTAAAAAACAACATTTAACTTGTATGTTTGCGTTAAATGAGAGAGAGGAAAATTATGTTTCAAAAACCGCCTATTAAAAATTGAAAAATGCACTGGTCCTTGGCCCAGAAAAATCCCTGGTCCTTAAAGGGTTAAACATAAGGTATGATCAAGAACCAAACAAGGTAATAAGGCAGACTAGAGGTGCCAAATGATTCATACATGCCTACACATTCCATATCCATATATATAGATATACTGAAGATCTATAGGTGACACAAGATAATGTATTAAATCAGTTGAACTCACATTAGCCGGGAACTATGATGTGCTTTCAAGTGTAGTCCCTATATTGAGTAGATTACCCTGCCATCATGGTGGCGGGTTATATAAGCCAGCTCTGTGGGCTGTGATGTAAGACCAGAGGGGGTCTTTGGATGTTAGGCAGGATTATTACTATAGCAATTATATCTTTATTATAATTTATTTGCAATTTTTAGAAGTTAAGAAGTGTTGAAGAAAAAACTTAATCAGACAAATAATGATGAAGCAGCACATGTCTTAATATATATATAGATATATTGATATTATGTTGTACTGTGGTTAGCACTGAGCAGAGTTGGAAATATTCTCCAATGCAGCCGAATGGGAGACATTTTTCCATCTTGTCTACTTTGGTCTTAAGTTTGAAATCCCTGTCTCAATTCCCTGCAGTTATCTTTGCCAGCCTTTGTTATAGGACATCCTATTCTTCAAAAAACATACAAAGAATTCTCGGATAGCCGGACATGCCACCAATTCTATCACGTTTGCAAAAATTCCATACGATGGTTCCCTGTGAAGTCATCGACTCTGTAGAACCACTCCTGTGGGTCCATTATAATTAGGCTTTAACTTCTCAAAGTCAATATAGTCTGCACATGTCACACAGACACAACTACAATATAGATTTTGAAGTTCAGCAGGGGACATTTCCCTCCCCCCCCCCCCCCCCCCCACCATCAAAAGGACAAATAGTTTTTTTTGATGTACAACACAAAGGACTCAAAGAGCAATAAAGCTTCTTTCAACAATCCTGTATTTTCTGTCTCTCTCACCAAACTCAAGATTGTGTAATTGTGCTGTACATTAAGAGCTCAATCACTGTCATTATCTATGGCTCACTATTTTGTAGTATTATAGCTTGGAAATCTCTTTAAGTGGTATAATTTAGAAGGATACCTGAACAAAAACCCCAAAAAAGTGGATCCTTACTGTATTCATGTATATATGTCCTTTGGCTGTATATGGCCTCAGGCTGTCGTTCGGTTAGATGCTTCTGTAAACTGATTTTAATGATTGTTTTCCTTAAATTTTTATATGTTATAGGGTGCTGGTCGGATAGCAGTAGAAAGAGGGAAGTGCTCATGCCATTGTACAGAGCACTGGTGAGACCTCACTTGGAGTATTGTACGCAGTACTGGAGACCGTATCTCCAGAAGGATATTGATACCTTGGAGAGAGTTCAGAGAAGGGCTACTAAACTGGTCCATGGGTTGAAGGATAAAAATTATCAGGAAAAGGAGGATATGATAGAAACATTTAAATACATAAAGGGAATCAACACAGTAAAGGAAGAGAGTATATTTGAAAGAAGAAAAACTACCACAACTAGAGGACATAGTCTTAAATTAGAGGGGCAACGATTTAAAAGTAATTTCAGGAAGTATTACTTTACTGAGAGGGTAGTGGGTGTATGGAATAGCCTGCCAGCGGAAGTGGTAGAGGTAAACACATTAAAGGAGGAGAGTATATTTAAAAGGATAAAAACTACCACAACTAGAGGACATAGTCTTACATTATAAGGGCAGACGTTTAAAAGTAATATTGGGAAGTATTACTTTACTGAGAGGGTAGTGGATGTATGGAATAGCTTTCCAGCGGAAGTGGTAGAGGTTAACAGAGTGAAGGAATGTAAACATGTGTGGGCTAAGCCTAAAGTAATCCCAGATATAATGTAAGGCCAGGGACTAATGAAAGTATTTTTAGCAAATTGGGCAGACTTGATGGACTGAATGGTTGTTATTGCTGACACAATGTATACATGTCAGGTGTAGCATGCATGCAAAGTACCAGTGATATAGAGCATGCCAGCCAGGTTAATACAGTTGCGTTTGGATGCAACGTGCCACATGTGGTTTAACCACTGCACAAATTTGTGACTTTTTCTGCCCCCCTCTCACTGTTGCTTTTGTGGTCCCCCCCTGTCCCTTTGTACCATTTCCCTTTGTTCTTCATGTGCCTCTCTGTCATCACCATTCATTTTTCTTCCCCCTTGTCTCCTCTGTTTTTATTATTATTTGTTAAAACATAGAACATAAAAGAGTACCAAAAATAACTGTAAAAACCCAAAAGGCTGAACGCTGGATGACACTGGTAGATGTCGGGAAGGTGTATTATAAGTTAAGAAAAACTAAGGTTGCCGACCTGGCGATTTTTTTTTCAGGCCTCCGATAACTTTTGCTGGCTGCGTTGCAGTGGCTAGAAGTCATATGTGACCAGAAAGATATCAGTTAACTAATAACACACAAAGAAGCATACAAATGTTAAATGAGGCTGGTAAGAAATGACAACCCTATGGAAAAGATGTATACACCAGAAGAGAACATAGTAAAAGGAAAGGAGGAGGAATTATTGGTGGGTGAATGGGGGCCAGTGCGTTGATCACTTTTATTATTATTATTAATATTACCATTTATTTTATTTTTAGTAAGGATTATATATAGAACATAATTTAGCATGACACACATATGTAGTGTCTTACAATAGTAATAGCTCACTTTGGCACAGCATATGTTTGGCAACTGCAAATCCCATGATGCTCAGTCAGTCTCATGACCAGCAGAGACATCATGTGACACTGCCCACCAAGGTTTAAAGGCCTTCTGTACTTTATCTCTCCAAAGTGGCATGGGGATCCACGAAACTGCAGTAAAAAGTGATGGCAATCCCATCCTTTAATTCATTGCTGCTGGTCTACAATTACTTCTTCCTCTAGACTATTACTTGCCAGAATGGCTTTTTTCTCTTGACAGGTAATCAAATATGGATAGCATATCCTCTCTTAATTACAATTTCAGCAGCATGAGGAGGCTGTAACATTATTTCATCCGAGAAGACAGCACAGAGCTAAATTCCACATGTGCTTTGCACATTCTAGCTCTGGAAGAGCTTGGTACTAATGGAAGTCTACTGGAGAGTTTTCCAGATGTTAAGGCAATCCTTCTGAGCACAGTGTTTTATCCCTGTTATTCTTTCTTTGAAGAGTGCCAGCCTTTCTTCTAACAATAACAGGCAACAGTGGTGTATCTTGGTTTTGTGCTGGCCTAGGCAGACACATTTTGGGCACCCCCCCTAACCACGATGCACACCCACGACATGACCCATAACCCACGTTGCACACCAAGGACATGCCCCATCACCCCATTTACATGCCTCCATCACCCCATTACATACACATTGCCAATATTATTTGCCATTAATATTCCCCAGCTAACTTGCCAAATAACATGCCAGTATCTTTTCCATTAATATGCCCCAGCCAATTTGCCCAATAAAATGCCAGTATTATTTGCCATTAATAAGTCACAGAAAATTTCCCCAATAATATGCCAGTATTATTCTGCCATTTAATATGCCCCTGCCAATTTGCCCAATAATATGCCAGTGTTATTTGCCATCAATAAGCCCCAGCCAATGTGCTCAATAATATGCCAGTGTTATTTGCCATTCAATATGCCCCTGACAATTTGCCCAATAATATGCCAGTGTTATTTTCCATTCAATATGCCCCTGCTAATTTGCCCAATAATATGCCAGTGTTATTTGCCATTTAATATGCCCCTGCTAATTTGCCCAATATGTCAGTGTTATTTGCCATTTAATATGCCCCAGCCAATTTGCCCAGTAATATGCCAGTGTTATTTGCCATTTAATATCCCACAGCCAATTTGCCCAATAATATGCCAGTGTTATTTGCTATTTAATATGCCCCAGCCAATTTGCCCAATAATATGCCAGTGTTATTTGCTATTTAATATGCCCCAGCCAATTTGCCCAATAATATGCCAGTGTTATTTGCCATTTATATTTGTCCAATAATATGCCAGTGTTATTTGCCATTTAATATGCCCCAGCCAATTTGCCCAATAATATGCCAGTGTTATTTGCCATTTAATATGCCCCAGCCAATTTGTCCAATAATATGCCAGTGTTATTTGCCATTTAATATGCCCCAGCCAATTTGTCCAATAATATGCCAGTGTTATTTGCCATTTAATAAGCCTCAGCCAATGTCCCCAAATCCCCCCATCTACCCAGCACTTACCTTTTTCCCTGGTGGCTAGTGGCATGTAGCATGGTCTCCTCCATGCTGCCTGTTCGGCTCCCAGGCGGTTGTGCCGACAGGTCACGTGACCCGGCGCGCGTATGACATCAGCCCGCTGCTCACGTGACTGTCGGCACTTCCGTGTGACACTGCACGGGGAGACGAACAGGCAGCACTGAGCAATTTTCTTAATTTTTTCATTTTTCTGCCGCCCCCCAGAATTTGCCGCCCTAAGCATCCGCCTAGGATGCCTCGCGGTAAATACAGCACTGACAGGAAAGTTAATTAGCAGAAGCAGCCCAGGATGTTCTCAGGTTTGATCTTAGCTCCCATTCCTGCCAACGATACCTATACTGGGTAGATGGGAGCTCAACCTTGTGGGGTCATATGACTCTGGCCCTTTTTTTTCCTCCATGCCTGCTGCAGCCTGATACCTGGTACCAAGTACTGAGTCCCAGGATGTAGCCAAAGGCCAAAATGGGCAATGTTCCATGACGTTGTGTGACCACTAGAGATTGTGCTGCAGGCAACCCGGTACAGGTATAGGATGTCTAGATCTCACGACTGTAGGCAGGATTTTATTTTTCTTTAAATAACTTAAAAAGTTTAATGATAGGTTACAGGAAACACCTCTTTTTAGCTCCCACTTTCCCCATATAGATAGCAGGGCACCTTAGATGTGATACCTTGCTTGTTGATGGAGTTTCGCACATACGTGACTACCGTTTTAAGCATGCGCTGTGCCATTTCGGACAGCGGCATGCGACAACTGTCACATATGGACAGTATTTTTGCCATCTGTATGGGGAAAGGGGGAAATGTAAACGGTATTTTCCTGTATTTTAAATTTGCATAATTCATGAAATGTGTAGTTTCTTGCCAATTTCATGAATTGACTGTCGCTCTTGCTCAAGTCACGAAATGCACAGGGACCAGCTCCTTTTATGAACTGTACGGCGCTCTTGCACAAGTCATGAAATGCGTAGGGACAAGCACATTTCATGGATTGTCCGTCGATCATGCACAAATCATGAAATGCGTAGGGACAAACACATTTCATGAACTGTACATCGCATTTGCACAAGTCACAAAATGCGTAGGGACCAACACATTTCAGGAACTGTGTATCAAATTGACATAATGAGTAAAAAGCTACACAAAGAGTTTATAATCCTATGCAACAGACACCAGGCATTGTGACATTGCATGTGTTACTGTGTGTGTACATGTGGCTGAATCTGACATTACATGTACCTGTATATGTATGTGACACTGTGTTACTGTGTGTGTAAATGCCTGAGGGTAGGATCAGCAAGGGGCGGCAAAATATATATTCGCCTAGGGCGGCAAAAAGTCTTGCACCAGCCCTGCCTTGGAGTTCTTAGTTGCATGTCTCTAACCAGCATCCTATGCAATGGTGTTTGGAACTGTATAATGGGGATATCTGTGGGGGAAAAAAACAGGTATACTGACAGTCCTTGCTATACTTTGCATATGATTTAAAATGAGGTGCCACTACTCTGTATCCCCAGAAAATAAAAAAGCTTTGGAAGTGATTTATATCATTGCTTTTTAATGCATTTTCAGTTTTAAGATGGGAAAGAGTCTGATCAAAAACTCTCCCCAACCAAAGGCTGCATAATTATCCTCCTGGATGCATAATTAGAAAACTGTGTTATTTATAAATTAAGTTGGCTTCTTACCAAATGTGGGTTTTTCAAAGGGAAACATTTCAAGAACTTCTTGCTGAGTTTGAATCTTTATCCGCTAGAGGCCCAGGGTTCCATGCTATGGCCAGTCAGAATATTTGAGGCCTAGCCAAGCTATGGAAGTTACACTTAACATTCTACATTGCAACTTGTGACAGCTGGACTTTGTAGTATTATTTTACTAAGCTTTGGGTTTTCAGATCTGCATTAGCCAGCCTTTTAAAAATATGGTTCTTTAACACTTGGGAATACAAAACATAGTCATCATTCATCGCACTTCAGAGCCACTGTAAGGAAAAAAAATTGGGTTAGTGAGAAAGAGATTTAAGAGCCTGGAGCTTTTAGCTACAACTATTTGTGTTAATTCTCCTTAAATTTAATTTTGTCCTAGATTTCTACATGCTTAAAAAAACCTCATATCTGAGCAGGCATTAAAAAATGATGGCTCCACCTCCAGATTAATTTGTTGTAGGTTTCTGAGTGTACAGCTGTACGTTTAGAACTGTGCATGCCCAGCAACTTTCTCATGGAAAATTATGGTGGTACTGATATCAGTGGTGCATTCCTAAAGAGAGGAAAGCTTTGGATCCTTGTGACCCCTATTGTGCATTTGTGATATCTTCTAAGCAAGCGTAATAGAGCTCAAGGATGGGTCAATGTTTCTGGAGGTCCTACAAAAATAAAAATCAGTGTTCCCCCCCCTTCTCCATCACCATTTCCCATCATTCAGGTGGTGTTTGGGCAACTTAAGGAGCAAGGGTTGTAAGATGTCACTTAATTCACTTATTTGGTAGCACCAACACTAATAAAGTACATTTTTAAATCTTGGCATTATTCCCTTCTTTCAACATTCATTCTAACAATTTTTATCGCTTTCCCTTGTGTGACACATTGGGGATTATGTATTAAGATGGCGCACATGCACATAGCGCCAAATTTTGGGAGTCTGCGCCGAGTGCAACACAAACACAGTTCTGAGTTTTGACAATGCTCGTGTGCAATGTAAAAAAAAAAATCTGGTGCGTGAAAGTGCCTGATTAGTGTCGGAGAAGCTCGCTCCTCCACTGCAAAGTGTCGGGCGCTATAAAAAAGGCGTAACTCCCGCTATACATAACAAACAGTGAATGCGCCTTTTTATAAAACTCCCAATACTTTGCAGTGCGGGAGGTTTTTTTTTTTTTTTTTTTAGCATAACCCCCATTTTGTTCTGAAATCTTTAGAGTGGCACCTAGAAACCTTAGTATGTACAGTAAGAGTGGAAAAAATTGGCAGAAGTCTCGTTGGCCCAGTTCAACGCCAGCAATACCATTTTACATCTTCTTATAAATGAGGCTGGCCCTTAAAAATTTGACATTTTACTAGAATGTTTGGTAATCATTTCCACATAGAAATGGCATCCCATACCTGTCAACATTCCGTGATTTAGGGAAGGAGCCAAATAAGAGGTGGTGTCACATATCATCATGATCCCCAATAGATTGCGCTCCAGTCTCCCCAGTACAGGTACCAGATGCCTGGAGCTCACGTCTAGGGTTGTCACCTGGCCGGTATTTTAGGCCAATATTAAGTCTATGGAGACAGTACAGAGGCCGGTATTTTTCTGAAGAAACAGTGGCAACCCTACTCATGTCTTATGAATTTAACTGTATACATTTTTTTAGATATACATGTACTGTCCATAGGTAGCAGTCATGCTGGGACACACCCAAATTTGATGGGTCGTGACATCAATAACCAGTCAAATCTGACACTGTTACCAACTATGGTCCTCAGCATTTCTCACCACAATTTCTATAAATTCTGTACTTCCTGTCAACTACTGAACTGAAATGTTAAAAAAAATAATAATAATAATTATTTGACAAGAAAGTGATCTATCATCTGCTATTGAAGCACAAGGATACCTTTGAATACAAAGCAAGCATAAGTGGGCGAGTATTAATATTTCTGATGGTAAATTCCTTCTGGAGAGCTTTAATGGTGTGAGACTTATGTGAAGGTCAATCGGTTATTGATTGCATTCAATTATGGAGCAGCGAGTGAATACGGACTGTGAATCTTCATGAATGTATTAACTCACTTACTGGCATAATATTGAAATATATTTAGCCTTTTAGGATATATTGATAGAGCGCACAATTATCGTTATGCTGTAACAGTTCCTAAAGATTTTTGTCATTGTTATAAAGTGATACTTTTCTATAAGTTCCCATTTAATTGAGTCAATTCAAACTGAGAAACGCGTTGTCCAAATAACACACTGGTCAGCGGAGAAACAAGAATATTAAAGGACCTGGTGCAAAAACAATTTCTTGGTCCCCCCGCTAGGCCACTATAATAAAAGGAATAGTCAATCTTTTTTTCAGGTCCAGAAAACGAACAGGTATTTTATTATTATTATTTTTTTTGTCTTTTTTCTCTTTAAAATGAAGCTAAACGTTGTTTAACCCTTGCTTCCTTAAAGGAAGCAAGGGTTAAACAATACATTTGCCGGTTGAATGAAGTAAACCCGACGTGTATCTGAACAGATACACGTGGGTTTACTTTCTGCTGTGTTTTGCAAGCGAGACACAGCAGGTCCCTCTTGTCGTGTGCTGACAAACGTCGGCACGCTCTCAGCCAATCAGAGAGGGGGGAAAGCTGATTGCGAGGGTTCTCTCGCTGCTAGCACAGCGAGAGACCCTCGTTTTTGCATGGGATCAGCAGGGGAGACCGCAGCTGTCGGTCAGAGGATGAACTGGCATGTATTATCAAAAGTACACGCCAGTTCATCCTCATACTAGGGGCAACCAACATTTCACTTGTGCTTCTATATTAGAAGCACAAGTGAAAAAAAAAAGTGTTCCTTTAACCTTTAACAACTATTTTCTTTAAAATACATTATAAATAGATATAAATCAAAGAAAACATTTTATGAGAGTTAGAGAAACATTTATCCCATTTAAACTGCTTTCAGTTTCTTTTTTCATTTTATCATTTTAGACAAATAGATGCTTGAACCAGTCAAAGAACCCAAAGGAAATAAATAATCACTTCTAAATGATTAATGCTTTGTAACCCCTCTTGCCCTCTTGCCCTGGGAGGTGACCCTGTTAAGGTACTTTGCACAGCTGAGTTGCAATGACATCTGGCAGAACTAAATTGAACATTTTCTTAGATTATTTCTCTAATGACAGTAAACTGCTGCTAAGAGGCTAATGTAATATATTACAACTGTCAACATTAAACCTTATGGATTTCATTTGGCTGACCCTCATTTTAGTACCTACTGAGAACATCATTTTAAATCGAATCTGTGTAAAACCCATTAGCCGATCTATCATTATAAATCGAATTAGTGCGGGCTGTATTTAATTTCGTTTGGATATTATAATGTTTCACATCTTGTTTAGTGAAGTCGCCAAGATGTTTTCAAATATTTAATTGACGGTAGCAAACGGCTTGAGGCAGCTTGGTTAGAACGCAGCGTGTGGAATGCAACAGAAGTGAATAGTATGATAAACATACAAAATGAAATACGTTAGATGCCTGCAATGCCCAGAATTCCTTGCTTTCGTCTTAGATTTCAGAGTGTTTATGGCATGTTTGTGTTCCATGCAAAAAAGTACTTGCCGTAACCTAAACTGAACTCTTCTGGGTCTATTCACTAAAATTCGACTTCGCAGGTTGACTTTCATTTTCAAATTCAGCACCTGAGTTCGAATCTTCATTGTTGAAAGTAATGGGAGGCGAAATGATCAAAGCTAATTTTGAGACCAAGTCAAACTCAGCTGCCGAATTTTACTTAGTCTCAAAAATAGCTTAGTTCATATACAAGCAATTCTACACAGGGATATTGATACCAACTACTTGACCTATTCATTTTTTGTTCGGTATTTTTTTGGACTTAGCTATGTAATTATTCCTTCTTCCATATTTTACCCCATCCACATGACTTTTCTCTAGTGCCTTTTTTCTTAGTAACCTTATTACATCACTTGGTTTCCATTATCGCAATTATACCAATAATACCCAAATAATATCTAGTGTAAGGTTCCTAAACATTCTTTCTCCACATTGGTGTCAGGCCCCAAACCCGTCTCACGCATCCAGCAGGGACTCCCTACCTGGTCTGGGCGACCCCCAACCCCAGCAGTCCCCCCATGGGGCCGCACAATCTTGGTGTAAGCATCATCCACGGCCTATAGTAGGGCCCGCGAGTGCAGCATAGTCAAAATTCAGGACCACAATATCCCCATGTTTATCTACAAAGCCCTTGGCTGCACCTTGTATTTTGGTTTAACCATTGCTTTCTTAGAATGTACAAAACAAAAAATGTCTATGGAGTGCTCAAACAACAGCCTGCAATATAGTTAGAAAGGTCTGACTTGAGTATGGATTTGGAATTTGTGGGGTCCAAACCACTTAAGATAAATTCTGAAAAACCAAATGGTCTACTCAATATAGAGAGGATTGCAGGGAATCGTCAATGCAGAATTTCTCAAACTCGGCACCTTTGACCTAAAGTTTGAAATTCCCATCTCAATTCCCTACAATAGTCTTCTGATTGAGTAGAGCCTGATAAAGGAGCAACATGGTACATGGAACAAATGGAACAAATGCCTTATGAGCACTATATCAGCTCTTAAACATGAGGAGAATGTACCTAGCGCTAAGTATTGTGCCTATGTTAGCATTCTGCATGTCTAAGCTTACTGATATAATGCACGAAAAAGTGATACATTTGACCATCATTGCCTAAATAATAAAGTGTTTAAGCAGGAAAGGTACCTTCAGATATTCTCTTGTTTTCAAATGCATCCTGGGGTAGTTACTATTACCCAATTTATTGGTTCTAATTTCATCCACTGCAGAAGGATGATGGGCTGCATCAACCCTGCCAGGAATTGAATCCGTGACCACAAAGATTGAATAGATTCTAAAGATGATGCATTAGCCCACTGACTGCGTATTTACCGCAAGGCATCCTAGGCAGATGTCTAGGGCGGCAAATTTTTGGGGGCGCCCCCCAGAACTGAAAAAAAATGAAGAAAAACGGGCTGCCGTACGTTTTTATCTTAGGGGGGGGTGGAGTGATGACAGGTCACATGACTCGGCACTTTGACGTCAGACGCACGCCGGGTCATGTGACCTAGCCACACTTACCGCGGGAGCTGAACAGGCAGCATGGTAGGGCACCATGCTGCCTGCCACTAGCCACCAGGGATCAGGGTAAGTCCTGGGGTGAGGGGGCATATAATGGGGGTAATGGAGGTATATAATGGGGTTAATGGAGGTATATAATGGAGGCAATGGAAGTAAATAATGGGGGCAATGGAGGTATGTAATAGGGGTGATGGGGCATGTAATAGGGCTGATGCAGGCATGCAATGGGGTTTATGCAGGCATGTAATGGGGGTGATGGGGTTAATGGAGGTATATAATGGTGGTGATGGGCGCATATAATGGGGGTGATGGGGCATGTAATGGGGGTGATGCAGGCATGTAATGGGGGTGATGGGGTTAATAGTGGCATATAATGGGGTGATGGAGTTAATAGTGGCATATAATGGGGTGATGGGGTTAATGGAGGCATATAATGGGGGTGATGGGGTTAATGGAGGCATATAATGGGGGTGATGGGGTTAATGGAGGCATGTAATGGTGGTGATGGGGGGCATATAATGGGGGTGATGGGGGCATATAATGGGGGTGATGGGGCATGTAATGGGGGTGATGCAGGCATGTAATGGGGGTGATGGGTTTAATAGTGGCATATAATGGGGTGATGGGGTTAATAGAGGCATATAATGGGGTGATGGGGTTAATGGAGGCATATAATGGGGGTGATGGGGTTAATGGAGGCATGTAATGGGGGTGATGGAGGGGGGTAATGGGGGTTATGAGGCATGTGCAGATGGATGTATTTATGGAATAATAAATAAAGGTGATTTGCGAATTTAAGAAGCACTGATGCGTGTACTGGATGCAGCTATCAATCAGATGGTGTACCCCCCACATACACCACCAAACTCTAGTACAAAATCTCACTCAAGCAAAATTCAGACAAGTTTAATATTTTTTTTATTTATACATGCACACCCTCACAATTTTCTGATATTTATGGAATAAGTTACAATATTCAATATTTAATTGGCGGTTCCCGTGTTTTTCCATCTCCTTTGTTGCTTTTTGAGAATCTTTGAATGTAAGTTTGTAGACAAGGCCCTCAAAACCTATGGTGTTAGTTTGTCTGTTACAGTACATTGTGTAATAAAAAATATTTCAGTCTCACACTTTTTTTGTTTACATTTTATTTATTGTCTTTGGGTTAACCCAGCAGACTGATTTATGGAGAACTACACTTGTTATATTTGTAATAAAGTGGATCCAATAATTTAGACCACAGGCATATATTTGTTTTACTGACACCTGCAGAAATTACAGTTTTTTCCCCCTTCTTCTTCCACCCTTGTTACTTAACAATGGAAAATTTGTAAAACCTGTTTTCATTTATTATATGGTATTTTTCCAGCCCATAAATGAACGGAAGTTATATTAGTTGAATTGGGATTAAATCTTTTTGTGGCCATATTAACACAAGAGCGAGAGTTAACCTGTGAATGACCAGGAGGGTATGTGATTTTATTTCCCTTATATTTGCAATCATAGACATATAACTTTATTTACTCTGCTTTTGATATTATGGATTATTTCAGCATTTTTGTATTGTCTGTGTTAATTTATTTCCAATAAAATATTGTTTAACGACAAAAAGTAAAACCAAATTTTGTTTATTGTATTCTCAATTATTTAGAAAATGTAAAGAGCGAAACCTAACTATCTGTATACAATTGCTGCTAAAAGATATTTGGAAGGCCTGCTAAATTCTAAGCAATAACAAATAATAAACAGCAATAATAATAATCGAAATAATATACAGGTTGCTACTAGGCCTTTCTGTTTCTCTGTCAATTCTCCCAAATGTGTAACACTTGTGACCTTTTAAAGATTTTTTCCAAAATAATGTTTTTTTTTATATATTATTTTGGCACCACAACCACAAATGTAAACACCGGAAGCAGCAGAGCTGCTTTAAATATCAATATGTGTACTTATTATCAAGAATTGTGGACATTTTTAGTAATTATATATGCACTGTGACTGTATACACAAGTGGCTTTATAAACAGGTGCACTGACTTCAAACAATACAAAATGAGAGAAATGGTTCATGTTGGTGATACGTGTCACTAAACAGTGAATTGTGGTGAATTGGTAACCAAACTACAAAAATATGTCCAAACTACAAAAATATGTCCAAAATTAGCTATTTTGGTTGGATTTTTACAACTTGGCTGTCAGTTCGCTGTTGAGAAAATAGATATAATAACAAAAGTTCTTAAAACAAAAGCAAAATAATGTTTGGTTTAGAAAAAATGTAAACCTAACATTCATGTGAGTCCATTACATTTTCTTGCTGTGACTGTAGCTCATTAGTAAATACCTCACATATCTTACATGCAGTTGCCAAATGTATGGTCTATGATAAAATAAGAAATACATTAAGGAGGTAGGCAAGTCTGGGTATATAAATGAGTGTACACAATGTATTACAAAACTGATTGCATTAGTTTAGTGTTTTATTTTCCTTCATGATTAGTGATGAAGGCAGCAGTTGGTGCAAGTTTGGGAATTTTGTTTGAACTGTGTTGTTTTGGAAACTTGAAAAATGTATTTTGCAACACTTCTGAGGTGTTTGTGTTTAGCTGTAATTTTCCTCTTTTTCATTTACTGTACCCACACAATATATATATATATATATATATATATATATATATATGTGTGTGTGTGTGTGTGTGTGTGTGTGTGTGTGTATATAATATATATATATAAATATAATGTGGAATAAGAAGGGCTTAATTAGATACCATTTATTTTGATCATATAACTTAATTTACTATTAAAAAATTATAAAATATGTTCAAAAATGAAAAAAACACCGTTTATAACTTTTACTTGAAATATATTTTATATATTTACAAACCTGCTAAACAGATTATAATATTTGTCCTGAGTTTAGACATACCCCATGTTTTTCTGCTGTTTTTTTTTTTTAGCACATCATAAGGCAATAACTGCAAGTGTCAACTTTAGTGACATTGTAACCCTACCCCTAACCCTACTTCTAACCCTAACCCTACCTCTAACGCAAACCTAAATCCTAGGGTTAGCTTTTTTTTATTTATTTATAAAAAATTGGTGTCTGGGTGATACTTGGGGGACATGGGCACACTGTTCATACTGTGATCAGTCTCTCCCTGCCACGCGATTGCTGTAGGGCAGGGAGAAACTAAAGCTGTTAAAGATGGCACTGGCTCTGACAGCTAAATGCAAGTGATCAATGTGACTTGTTATCACAGCGATCACATGAGTGGAATTTTAGCTCCTTGATATTTCTCGTTCTGCCTCGGTATGGAGGCAGTTAAAATCTGCTGGTTAGATCTTGCCATCCTTAAGGAGTTAATGTGATGAGTTGTGTCAACATTGTACTGTGCGGTCAATTAGAAATATGTGCCAGGGTTTCTCTGCTGGTTTTTTTAAATAGAAATCTTTCCTTCCGTGAGTTAAACAGCTGGTATTAACAAACAGAGCCTTTTAACACTGTTACTATGGTAACTCACCTGGCTGCTATTAACTAGCCCTTTTGCTGTTCAGAGCAGGTATTTAAGCATCTAGTCTCAGTAGCTCATTTGACTATTTTTACTATTTTGCTATTTATTATTAATACAGGTATTTTTGCATCTTATCTTCTGTCTCTGTGTGGTTCCTGGTCCCTAACCCCAATATGGTGTTTAATTAAAAAAAAAAAAAAGGTAATTCATTTTATTTGGCAGCATCACATCAAGTAAATTTACCTACATTTGAATAAAAATAATTGGGATTTTCTACATTAAATTGCACCAAAAAGTCCTTTCTCTATGAAAACTCTTCCTTTGACAATTTAAAGCATGAAACCATTTGAGCCTGAAAGCTTGCAAAAAAAAAAAAGAAAAATAAAAGCAAATTATTAGAAGTACAAAACTTGTCCATAAAGCAGAACAAAGAATTCCTTAAAAAAAATAATGCTTCCTAAAAGCAAGATTGCTGATTTGCACACGTAGGCAAAATGTGAGGTCTGGAGTCTATTACCTGTGAAATGTTTATTATTATTTTTTTTTTATCTATTATACTCTGCTGGGGAAATTAGATTAAACGAAGAAACATTAATCACCACTAATAGAATCCATGCCTATATTTATTTTAGCCTAACTTTCTAATGTTACATTATCGCTGCCATTCTCATCCCGTCTTCAGGACATAATTTATTTGGCTTAAATTGCTATTACAAGCAGTATGTAATGTATATTTAATGAACCATGTTATTAAGCTTGAAAATAAATCTTGTTTGAGACTTTCTCTCTTGCATGAGTTGGAATTTTGGCAGTATGTAAGCATTCCGTCACTATCACGGTTGGATGTTGGGTTAGCGATGTAGTTTGTTAGTTCCTTTTCGCCAGTAAGCAACATAGTCAATGGAGAAGGGAATTTCTACTAGGTGACTGATCATGAACAGCTCACAAATAAATAAATAAGTATGGTTTTTAATAAAATGTAGTGGAATGGTTTTATCATTTACCATGACCTGTAGATCACTTGTATATCAGGTGCACTGCCTACTAAGAGTCTGAGGACAAGAGCTGGACCTACAGCCCCATAGCCAGAATGAAAGATAAGTAAAAGTAGACTTTTAAACTGTGACTTCAATGCTGGTCTCTAGATGGGTATACAGCTGTGAACTCAACACATCACTGCCCTCTCTTGTTCCTTTGTTCATATGTGTAGGCCTTGTATGAACAAATAAGAGAAATTATTGATAGGATGGATCCGCAGGCAGGATCTGGATGGGGTGACAACCAAGACTTGAGGAGGACAGGTAGATTTATCCCCCCCCCCCCCCGAAGGAGGTGTACCCTACGGCTGAGCCCACCAAGGACTTAACTTCTCTGATCTGACCACCAAGCAGCAAAGTGAGAAGACCCATGGTTGAATGAATGTTAAACTGTCTGACGCTTGCCTCCAGGCGCACCCATCACCTAGCTTGCTTAGTGCATAACCACTTCTCTGGAACGCTCCCCCCCTACCTGAGCGGCATGCTCGCACTTACTCCCTGCACATCCTACAATCTCAGATCCTGCACCAGCCCCTCACTAGCGATCCCTCACTTCAAAAAGGAAGCAGGTCGAGGTGCGTTCTCTTTCAGAGCTCCTCATATGTGGAATAGTCTCTCTGATTCTGCCAAATCATCCTCTAGTCCAAAATCCCTGAAAATTAGTGTCTCCCAAATCCTCACAACAGATCGTAGCTGTTATTAGTTTACAAACAACTATATATACTGTACATGTTGTTCTCTCTTTATAGATGTTTTTTTGTATTTATTACATTACATTACATTACATTAACATTTATTTGTACAGCGCCACCAATTCTCGAAGCGCTTGGTACAGAGCAAAGAAAGGAACTACATACTAATTTGGACAAACTAGTACAGACTGGTACATGAGGTAGAGAACCCTGCTCGTAAGCTTACAATCTAGAGGGAATGGGGTCAATGACACAATTAAGGGATTGAAGAGGTCAGAGGGATTGAAGTTGTAGAAACAGTAGAGTGGATGGGAGGCATTAGGTGGGATAGGTCAAAGAGGGAGTGTGTGTTCCAGCTAGGTTGGGTAGTAGGCCTCTCTAAAGAGATGAGTTTTGAGGGACTTTTTAAAGTTTGAAAACGAGGGAGAGAGCTGGATGCTCCGGGGAAGGGAGTTCCAGAGAGAGGGGGCAGCTCGGGCGAAATCTTGGAGACGCGAGTGAGAAGTGGTGATGAGATTAGAAGAGAGTGTTAACCCCTTGGAGGAGCGCAAAGGTCGTGTAGGGAAGTAGCGGTTAACAAGGGAGGAAATGTACGTAGGAGCAGAGGAGTGGAGGGCTTTGTAGGTTAATGACAGAATTTTAAATTTTATCCTCGAGCAGACGGGAAGCCAGTGGAGGGCGTTGCAGAGAGGAGCCGCCGAATCAGACCGACGTGCAAGAAAGATGAGTCTGGCAGCCGCATTTTGGATAGACTGTAGGGGAGCCAGACGAACCAGAGGTAGTCCAGTCAGAAGACCGTTACAGTAGTCCAGGCGAGAGATCACAAGCGAGTGCACTAGAATTTTGGCGGTCTCTTCGCTGAGGAACGGACGAATGCGGGCAATGTTCCTTAGGTGCAGCCGACAGGATCTGGCCAAGGACTGGATTTGAGGAAGGAAGGAGAGAGCAGAGTCAAAAGTGACCCCAAGACATCGAACACGCTCAGCCGGTATGATCGTAGTATTATCAACGTTGACCGTGAACCCAGGTGTAGGGACAACAGTTGACGGAGGGAAGATAATGAGTTCTGTTTTGGAGAGGTTAAGTTTCAGGTAGCGATCAGACATCCAAGCGGAGATGGCTGACAGACACTCAGCTACTCGTGACACTAGAGAGGGAGTGAGGTCAGGGGAGGAGAGGTAGAGCTGAGTATCATCCGCGTACAAGTGGTAGTGAAAGCCAAAAGAGCGGATGAGTTCTCCCAGAGAGGTAGTGTAGAGGGAAAACAACAGCGGGCCGAGGACCGATCCTTGCGGAACACCGACAGAGAGCGGAACAGGTGACGATGTCGCTCCAGCAAACGACACCGAATAGGAGCGCTCAGATAAGTACGACTCGATCCAAGAGAGTGCCACACCACTTAAGCCAAGCGAGGATAATGTTAATTTATAATGATTTACCCCGTGTGTTCGCTTTCCAACTTGTATAAATATATGTATTTTTAATCTACTGTTAAATGTGTAACTCCATTCTGGACTAGGTCCCCAGTACATACTTGAAAATAAAAGTAATCTCAATGTATTATTCCTGGTAAAACGCTTTCTAAATAAAACATAACAAAACAAGGGAAACAGGCCACAAACTCTGACATAATGTAGATACTAAAAGAATAGGCATAGTTGGAGTGGAGACTTAGGATGGAATCAGAAACTAAAGAGCACAGATCAGCAACTAGGCCAAAAGAAGGCAGGAGTTATACACAGATGATAAAAGTTGGAACGAGAAGACAAGGTGAAGCGGTACAAAGGTCAACTGCAGGAAGGGGTTCAAACAGAGCAAGATACAAACAGGGATCAAAAACCAGAGTATCAACCATGAAGAAAATGAGCTGTATCACAGGCAAAGGTCTAAGACAGAAATGAGGGGTTTATACATATATATGTGTGTGTGTGTGTGTGTGTGATGGGGGAACAAAGAGGAACACTTTGTTGAAATTCAAGTAAACCTGCAATAATATACATAGGGTGAAAAGCGACAGTATTTTTTTTTTTTCATTTTCTACGCATAACCAAGAAATTGACATTTTCTAGAAAATATATAATGCATCCAAAAAAGCAAATATTCTCAGAGCTATGAATTAGCATATGGAAAAAAAAATTCTTAATGTTCGGAAATGTCAAATGTGGTTATTAAAATATATTAAAGCAGATAGGTCTGTGGTTATCAAGATCCCATTTCATTTCCCTTATTCAATGGAAATACACTGTAGTTGCCTTAGCAATAGTTATTAACATACTTTCCCTTGAGAATAATACAATTTTATAACTCATGCACTCTCACACACATGGGTATGTATGAGTCTGTAGATCAGGGGTAGGCAATGTGTAGTATCTGTGGCAAGATCGGAAGGTCCCTTAGAACATCATTTACTTGTCTGATAGAGAGTTCAGTAAATATTCACCATGTTGATGCCTGGCGATGAAAAATGAGAATCTTAAGGAGAATGATAATGTGAATGCAAGTATGTTGAGTTAGGAGAATGGTAACAAAGTATATTACTAAGTTCAACCTTTTTCCTATTCCTTGTTCACTGATACAAAAGAAGGCAGCAGGAAAACCTTATTTTAACAATTTCAAATTCTGCTTTCAATGGGAAAAAACTCCTTCTTGACTCCAAATGGCACACAGATTTCTCCTTGGATCAACTTTTAAAGGCATCTAAAGTATTCGCTAGCACCACCACTTCAGTCAGTGAGTTCCATAACTTTATTGTCCCTACTGTAAAGAATCCCTTCTGTTATCATAGACTAAATCTACTATTTTTAAGTCTTAGCACGTGATCTCTTGTCGTTTGTACTATTCTGTTAATGAACAGGTATTTAAAGAGCCCTTAGTATGGGCCCTGTACATATTTATAAATATATTATCATATTTCTTTTAAGAGGAGGTTTCTCTAGAACAAATGTAACTTTTCTAGCATTTTCTAAAATGCTCCATTCCCCTTATAAGTTTTGTAGGCCTCCCCAATTCAGTAAATCTTTTTTTTAGAAAAGTGGCCCAGAATTGAACTGCAAATTCAAACTGGGTCTTACCATGGACCTCTAAAGAGGCAGAATAATATCTTCCTCCCATGAGTCAATACCCCTTTTAATACATGCCAATATCTTATTATCCTTTGCAGCCACCAGTTGACATTGTGCACTACAGCTAAGTCTATTGTCTGTAATTACTCCAAAATCTTTTTCATCAGCAGATTTCCCCAAGAAAACATCTTTCTAAAAGCATGCATTTTTATTATACCCAAAATGCATAATTTTCCATTTTTCTACATTAAATCTAATTTTCCATTTATTTGAGCAGTTACTCAATTTGTCCAAATCCTTTTGCAAGGAAGACACACGTTTGCCCTATTTGAGAACTTTCGAATTTACCACCACTCTTTGCATTCTACCAGCTAATTGCCAATCCCCGCACAAATGTTTGCTCCTAAGCGTATTTCAGTCAATTACAGTAACCTTTTGTGCGCAACTGTATCAAATACCTTGGCAAAGTCTAAATATATATCACATCCACCGCAGCACCCATGTCTATATTTTTTACCCACTTCATCATAGAATGCAATTAAGTTAGTTTGACAAGCTCTATCTTTCACAAAGCCATGTTGACTCCTGCTAATGAAATTTCTGTCAAAGATGACATCTTGAATATATTCCCCAAGAAACCATTTAACAGTTTCACCTCCACATATGTCAATCGTACAGGTCTGTAATTGCCCGGCTGGGATTTTGATCCCTTTTTAAATACAGGCACAACATCGGCTTCACGCCAAGCTGTGGGGACCATGTCTGAAATAAAAGAATCCCTGAAAATCAAAAATACAGTTCTGACCAAGACCTGGCTTAGCTCTTTAAGTACCCGTGGGCGTATTCCATCAGGACTCGGGGCTTAGACCTAAACACTATTTAATTTTAACACTTTATCTAATGTCATCCAATAACCCCGTGGGTGTATACCCACCCCGTGGGTGTATACCATCAGGACTCGGGGCTTAGACCTAAACACTATTTAATTTTAACACTTTATCTAATGTCATCCAATAACCCCGTGGGTGTATACCCACCCCGTGGGTGTATACCATCAGGACTCGGGGCTTAGACCTAAACACTATTTAATTTTAACACTTTATCTAATGTCATCCAATAACCCCGTGGGTGTATACCATCAGGACTCGGGGCTTAGACCTAAACACTATTTAATTTTAACACTTTATCTAATGTCATCCAATAACCCCGTGGGTGTATACCCACTCCGTGGGCGTATACCATCAGGACTCGGGGCTTAGACCTAAACACTATTTAATTTTAACACTTTATCTAATGTCATCCAATAACACACTTGCGACTTGTTGCTGTTCTGTAAAAGTAGCTTGCATGTTCTCATCCCTAGCAAAAACAGAACAAAAGAAATTATTTAAAATATCTGCTTTCTCATTGTTCCCACTGACCGGCGCATCTATTTCAGATAACAAACACCCAACATTATCAGCCTTACATTTTTTGCCGTTTATGCATTTAAAGAAAGTTTTTAGATTCCTCTTGCTTTCTTTAGCAATTATCTTTTCAATCTCAAGTTAGCTAATTAAATCCCCTTTTTACAGGCTTTGTTGGTATCTTTGTATTTTGCAAATGCATGTGCTGATCCCTCAACTTTATAATGTTTGAATTCTACCTTGAATGCTACTTTCTTTAATTTCCTGATCTACTGGTTAGCTACATTGAATTTTAGTCTGCTACTTTTGTATTTGTTTCCATTTATGTATATATTTTTGTACTGTTGGTTTGAAGATCTTCCTCTCACCTTCTGTGTTTTTTCCTGAAAATAATACATCCCAGTCAACAACACCAAGGAATGTATTAAACCTGCTAAAGGTAGCTTTCTTAAAACTGTGATATGGCCGGACCCGTACTTGTTTGTCTTTTTTAATTAATGATACCATGTCATGGAGAAACTAGGCAGACAGTGAAAAGAAGGGAGTCTCTAAGATTTTACACAAGATGAAGGCACTGAAGTAGAATAGGGAGCTAAAACATGCTGAAGATTCATCAATATGGTGATTATTCCTGCACATTGGATCAGGATGATGACAACTATTAGAATAACTGTTTAACATAGCAATTTATTGTTTTCAAGTGTTTATCCCTATTCAGGTAAGTTAGCTAGTGCTTTCTTTCCTACATAATCAGGTATCTCTTTTAGCATACAATCAGGGCCGGCCTTAGGGGTGTGCGACCTGTGCGATCACACAGGGCGCAACATCCCAGGGCACGCCCACCCAGCCGGAGGTCACCGGGTGAGTGGTGTAGCTCCGCCCCCACCCTGCTTCACAGGGAGCTGCAGGCAGCATGATTTTCGGATTTCTGATACCCTGCATTATCACTGTGTGTGTGGAGTGCGAGCAGCACATTCTCATGCTGCCTGCGGCTCCCTGTGAAGCAGGGTGGGGGCGGAGCTACACCTCTCACCCGGTGACCTCCGGCCCGCTCACAGACAGAACAGAACAAGGGGAGGAGGGGAGAGACAGAACAAGGAGAGGGGGAGAGACATAACAGGGGGAGGGGTGAGACAGAACAGAGGAAGGGGAGGGGGGAGACAGAACAGGGGAAGGGGAGGGGGAGGGACAGAACAGAGGAGGGGGCAGACAGAACAGGGGAGGGAGGAGACAGAACAAGGGAGGTGGGGAGACAGAACAGGGGAAGATGAGGGGGCGAGAGACAGAACAGGGAAGGGGGAGAGACAGAACAAGGAGAGGGGGAGAGACATAACAGGGGGAGGGGTGAGACAGAACAGAGGAAGGGGAGGGGGGAGACAGAACAGGGGAAGGGGAGGGGGAGGGACAGAACAGGGGAGGGGGCAGACAGAACAGGGGAGGGAGGAGACAGAACAAGGGAGGTGGGGAGACAGAACAGGGGAAGATGAGGGGGCGAGAGACAGAACAGGGAAGGGGGAGAGACAGAACAAGGGGAGGAGGAGAGACAGAACAATGGGAGGGGGAGGGACAGAACAAGGGGTGGGGGGAGAGACAGAACAGAGAAAGTGGGGGGGGGGAGAACGGAGGAGAGAGAACAGAGGGGGCGGAGAACAAAGGGGGAAAGAGAACAGTGGAAGTGGGGAGAGAGAACAGAGGAAGGGGAGAGAGAACAGAGGTGGGGGGAGTTAAGAAAACTTAGGGGGAGAGAGAGAGAACAGATATGGGGAGGAGGGAGAGAGAGAATAGATATGGGGAAGAAGGGGGAGAGAGAACAGGTATGGGGGAGTTGGAGAGAGGCAGACATGGCAAGGAAGAGGAAAGGGACAAACTTGGGAAGGGAGAGACACATACATGGAGGGAGAGGAAAGAGACAGACATGGGGGGGCGTGCCACAGGGAAGGCCCGCACAGGGCACCGTAACACTTAAGGCCGGCCCTGCATACAATGCTGGAAATATAATTTAAAAAGTGAGTCAGTTTATTTAGAGCTTTAACATCTATTACAGGGAGACTCAAAGTCTCAGCAAAGAAATAATTATTTTGGTCTGCCAATGATAATTATATCATTATATTACGTACAACCCACCAACTGGCGCCCAGGGTCACAATCTTATTTTACATCTTTACCATTGTGGCAACAGAAATAGTTTTCAATAAAACATTGCTTGATTTTTATGCTGATTTAGCCATTCTTTGTGATTTTCTTTTCACCTGTGCAATAAAAGAGAAATGACAGTAGACAGCTAACAATGTTCGTGGTTATCTACTAGTGCTACATGTTGTCAGAAAGTAAGCCTGGAGAACATGTAGTGGAACACACTACAAAGGATCAGGATACAATTACTTACTATTGGAACATAATAGTATTCAGAGATTCTCTCCGTAGGATGTTTAGTGGGGGGATAATGTACGATGCTCTGAGTCAATGTCTGTTGCCACAGCAACTGGGAAGAGTTTAAAATCATCGACCAATTTCTTTCGGGAAACATTTTAACTTGATACGTTACCTTTTGTATTACTAGAGGGAAAAAAAAGAATTGAATATTTATGAGACTGTTGCCAATGTCAAAATTGGAGCAATTACAATTTTCTTTTCTCCTTTTTCCATTTTTTTAAATACATTTTCTATCTTTTTTATTTTTGAACATTGCTTATAGGAATGGAGCACACACACACACACAAAAATAATAATTTTTCACTCCACTCCAATTCTGCTAGTGGAAAGGGGGTGTAAAGTGGTACAGGGCTATATTTACTAATGGAAAAGTTACTGTAGCTTTACTAGCCAAGGCTATTTGAAGTCACTTTGGTTCAGCTAGCAGCAGCCGCCATGCTTTTCTGTAGAGCAAGGCGGAAGATCTAGTCGCCGACTGTCAGTCCCTGCTACAACAGTAAGATAGCCTCAGTTCTACATGCCATCAGACCTTTGGTGCCTCTTTAATATTGTATTTGAGTAACGACAAACCAATGGATCTATTCTAACTTGTTTTGACCGCAGTATGAGAACTACGTGCCACCTCAGATAATTCAAAGTTTCGGAAATTGGTCGAAACATATTGACAGCAGGGCACAGGTCCTGCCAGCTGCTGTTATGTAGAACAATATCAGTAAATGGAAAATGTAGACTTGCATTACAGACTTCACTGTGAAACTGAGTTTTTTGGACAATGCCAGAAATGATTTTGCAATCTGTTACATAATTAACATTTAATTACATAGCACTAACAATTCACGCAGAACTTGGTACAGTGCATAAGGGGAGCTACATAATATGTTTAGCCAAATATTGACTTGACAAATATATGAGGTAGATAACCCTGCTCACAAACATCCAATACTAATGATAATGTAGTCACATTTCTTATTTTCATTATTTCCTCTATTTTGTTTAATTTTCTATTCCTTTATTCTCATTCTGTTTATATTTTTATTAATTTACAATTTATAGTATTATTTATTTATATTTTTAGATTTATCTGTAATTTGTGCTGTTTCGTTATGCGATTATACCTCTATAACATTTTAATCATCCCCATTTAGATCTATTTGTATCATTCAAACATCTATACACATTATTTAACTTTGTCTTGGTCGCTCTGTGACTTATACGCCCGCTTTCTCAACACTTACATCAGAGGCAATTTAATAAAAAAGAAAAAAAAAGAAAATAATAATTTTAAACTTCGAAATGAAATGTTCTTGCTGACTTCGGGGTTGCCTGAGTGATACATATCAACAGATTCCTTCTTTGTGGTGTAAGATAAATAATTATATCTCAAAGATGTATTGCTCTGTAGCTATATTTCAGGGGGAAAAATATCAGTCTTAAGTTCTGACGTCAATTTCAGAGGTAGAAAATCATTTATAAAGTAAAGGGTAAAGAATTTTGTTTTAAATATATAAATTGTATCATGCCACAAGTATGTACTTAGAGCCTTGGGTACAACACAACATATTCATTTATTTAAGCTAGCTATTATGGTAGATGAGTAGACTTTATAAAAAGCTAGAATTTTCCCATTGAGCCATGATCCACACCAAAAAAAAAAACCAAGAAGAAGTCCACAGAGGTCTTGACTGATTAGACACATTGTGGAAAAAGCTTTCGTGCTGGGAGGGGTAGGATGCCTAATGGTAGGGGGGGAAAGTGCAGGAGAAAGAGGATCCTGACATGGTGATGGAAGGGAGGTTCGTCTTGTGTGAGGAGAAGATCATGATAAAGTGATAATTTTGAGGGGGTGGGTGAGAAGATCAGATGACATGGAATGGAGAGATGGAGAGATGGAGAGACATGGAGAGATGATATACAGCCAGTATTTTTCTAAGATGGGACACATGCTCAAATATATATATATATTTTTAATGTAAAGTAAAAGTGAAGAATAGCTTGCACCCACAGGAATTATTTTTCCATTATTTAACAGTACTACAGAAAGCAGCCCACAAATCAACTATATTCAAGCAAAATGACACATTCCTGATATCTCATATACTCATATATATATATATATATATATATATATTCATATTATCTCATTTCATGAGAACATGGCTAGTACAGCCATTTGGCCCACCCCTTGCTGTCAGATGGGAGACTATTGATCCATGGGCCGTATGTTTTATGTTTCCATTATAGGAACTTTTGATTTCGAAGTGTTAATGACAGGTGGCTTTATTTTTTGTTCAGGATCATTACGATAATTAAATGAAAAACCCAGCAACAACAATAAATATTCTCTCCAAATGAAAACAAAAACATTTATAAAGTTCTAAACAGTTGCAAGTTAACACTTCGTAAAAAGCATTTTCTACAACTGACCAACTTCATAAAGAGTCATTTTATTTTTTTTACTGTTTGGCTACAAAAGCCAGATATCTGTAACGTTTAATCCTCCACTTTACAGTAATATATTGAAGAGTAGGGAAAGCCTTTGTGGAGATCTGTTAAATCCCCCCCCCCCCCCCCTCCCTCAAAAATGAATCAATGAGGTGGAGGAGTGAATGACGAGGGGATGCTCTCCGGCTGTGGTATAGAAAGATGAACATTAGCTGTTTTATTCTCCCTGAAGATTCTTAATTCTAATTCTAATTCCAGGCATACAGATACTGAAACTGCTTAAATACACGTTGTCTCCCTTTAAGGGGGCGAAGTAGTGTACAGGGAATGAGTATTAAAATTATTATTTTTCTATGTGTCTCCCCATATAGAGGGGGACACCCTTTCACACTTTTAATAAGTATATAAGATAACTATATCATCATTAAATACCTTAATACGATAATAAAACTTATTCTATCACCAGGAAAAAATAACCTCATTCTATATTTAAACTATTTAATGGTGTAAATACACCTGAAACCCTCTTCACGTCACTCTCTATGCAGTCTAGAAACCTTATTTCTGCTGCTCAGTAATACCAATAATTAGTGTGCCCATAGCACAATGACTCAACTTCATGGTACTCATTTTATGAGGATGAAAGGGTCCATGTGGGAAATCACACCTGTGAACAGGTATAAGAATTTATCAGAATGAAAAGGCAAGCAAACTGGCTTCTCTCAAAGCAGTCCGGTATATCGAGGGTGGGTGCTTCCACAGCGTTGATTAGAGGTGGTCCTCTCCCATGACTCTTTAGTCCGTGGGCGCACTCTCTTTGTTTGTGTAATGTATTTATTATATTAAAGCAGCGTTGTTCAGGTGGTCCTCTCCTATGACTCTTTAGTCCGTGGACGCACTCACTTTGTTTGTGTATGTATTTATTATATTAAAGCACCGTTGTTCAGGTGGTTCTCTCCTATGACTCTTTAGTCCGTGGACGCACTCACTTTGTTTGTGTATGTAGTATTTATTATATTAAAGCACCGTTGTTCAGGTGGTTCTCTCCTATGACTCTTTAGTCCGTGGACGCACTCACTTTGTTTGTGTATGTATTTATTATATTAAAGCACCGTTGTTAAGGTGGTCCTCTCCCATGACTCTTTAGTCTGTGGATGCACTCACTTTGTTTGTGTATGTATTTATTATATTAAAGCACCGTTGTTCATCATCCTTGAGAGTGGAGTGCACACCTTTCATAAGAATTTATCAACTCAACTAGCTCATTTGTAGGAAATTCGATAATAGCCCAGCCAACAAATTGGAGGGATAGATCTATGGCTAATACATCACTTCCTGTATGTGCCCCTTTAGGTTGCAGGTTCAATTCTAGGTGGAGTTGAGTCAGCCCTTCATCCCTCCGAGGTTGGAAATACATGTACCATTATATTGGGTAATACTAACATCCCTAGGATATAATGGAAAATGAGAGAATATTTGTATGTCATCTTCCCGATTGTACAAAGAAGCATGTATTTCATACTAAGGTACCTTCATTCCCTAGATCCTATAACATTTATCAGCATTGTTTTCCTACATGTATCTTTACATTTTAGACATTAATACCTTATGTTTCGGTGTTCAGATCAAGACACAAACATTTCTATTTTTGCAATGGATGTGATTTATTTTATCTTGTGCATAAAGCAGTTTTTGCTTTTTATAGTTGGCTAGAGGTCAGAGAAAATCTGATCTGTCTTTAACACATTAACACTGAAAACACAGAAAATAAACTGTAAATTCCAGGCATATTTAGGATACAATAGAAGCTGCATGAAAAGTACTGGTGGATTAAGGATGCTGCAAGTATATATATATATATATATAAAAATACAGTGCCAACAAACAAATGTGCAGAGACTGATATTAAAAAGGCCAGATATCAGATTCCAGACAACGAGCATTTCTATGGTAATATCGATGGAAGGGGGTGACAAACGGCGTGAGAACAGACAGCAAAGAGATAACAAAAAGAATCAATAAACAGTGCTGCATTTCACAAGACAGGGCAAAAGAACAATTAGATATATATGTGTGTACATCAACAATAAAGCAGTTCAGATATATATATATAAAAAAAAGTGTACAATGAGAAAATAATAAAGTTCTACTTCTAATTATTTAACTCTAATTTGTCAGTTTGCAACTTGTCAATTTATTACTGTTTTTTATATATTAAAATGTTTATCTGTAGGAAGGCTGTGGACAACGTATCCTCCCTTCTGTAAAGCTGCCGCTCCTTCACTGCTAGAGGCCCCTGGTGCATTGTTGTTCTGCCAGCAGGGAAAGGAAAACTATTGGTGTAGCGTACCCCCTGCTTTTGAGGGGGGACGGGGGGGACGGGGGGGGGGGACGATAGTCCCGAATTTGTGGGGCTGTCCAACCAAGCCCTACCCCTGTACCACTTTTCAGGACTGAGTTAGAGACCTCACAAGTACTGACACGAGACCTCCCAACCTCTGCCCCCACCAGGACTCCAGCTTTTTAAAGAGACATGATCATAGAAAATAATTACTGATGCAGATCCTTAAAATGTAACCTTATTCTTTTTATTTTTTGGACATTATATCTGTTCACTAATCATGTCAACAATACAATAGATGTACATTTTTACAATAAATACATTAAGACAAGTGAAATAATAAGATAAATTAATAATAATACAAAACATAATGTAAAAACTAAATTGAATGAGTCAGAGACAAACAAAGAATTGGGAGAACTAACATTGAATGAGTACTTGTAGAAGAATGAAATAAATCATGATATAAAATAAATATTCTAAAATGTGCTGTAAAAATGTGTAGTAAACAGACATTTTTTTTTAATAAAGACGAATTCTGACTTAAAGTGAAGCAATCGCCATAGAAACCAATGGAATGTTCCAACTTACTGCTCATTTTGTTTTAGCACCGTTTCCAACGTTTTTCTGTATAAGTAAGCCCATTGTGAATTTCTAGCCAATTATGAACATTTGGTTTATTAGCCACAGCACTTATTAAAAAAACAAAAAAAAAATGACCTAATTTATTCAGTCCATAACTAATGTACAATTCAAATGGAACTTATTGGATGTGAAACAATTGCATGAACAAATGGACCCTAAACATGTTTCTATGTTACTGAGAAGGTTTCTTTGTTCATACAGGCAGGTTTCTATATTTCAGACATTAAGCGATAACTATACAGTGAGGATAATCTAGATTTAATGTGAGCTGAACCATGAATAGTAAAATACTTTTTAACAGGTAGGCTTGCTTTTACATTCTGGTGGGCCCAATCGTTGCAGGCCCTCTATTCTCAAACACCTTCTGTAGTTAAAAAAGAAAATCAAAGTAATTATTTATATAAAACACCATTTATTTAATAGAAAGTAATTATTTGTAAACAGAGGAAGAGGTGCTACGTCAGTTGTCGAAAGTAAGGACAAATAATTTGATGGGAGACACCCAAAGTTACTAAAATAATTTTTATGGTGTACTAGCAAAACTGTTAATGGATTTATTTAACCAATCATTGGGAGTAGTCCCAGAAGATTGGAAATTAGGGAATGTTGTACCCATTTACAAGAAAGGTAGTAGGGAGGAGTCGGGCAACTATAGACCAGTAAGTCTGACATCAGTAGTGGGGAAAATAATGGAAAGCATGTAAAAGAATAGGATTGTAGAACATCTAAAATCACATGAATCTGTTGATCAATGACAACATGGGTTTACTTCAGGGAGATCATGCCGAACTAATTTTAATCCTTTTTTTTTCGATTGGGTGACTAAAATAATAGATCAGGGTGGTGCAGTAGACATTGTTTTTCTAGATTTTAACTAGGCTTTTGACACTGTCGCACATAGAAGAAGCGACTTTGGATTTTAATATTGTTGAATGGATTAGACAATGGCTGAGTGACAACAGAGGGTTGTAGTCAATGGAGTATATTCAATGCAAGGTCTTGTTACTAGTGGGGTACCTCAAGGATCTGTACTTGGACCCATTCTTTTTAATATTTTTTATTAGTGATATTGCAGATGTTCTTGATGGTTAGATATGTCTTTTTGCTTATGATACAATGCTTTGCAATGGGGTGATGTTCCTGGAGGGATAAACCAAATGGCAAATGATTTAGGTAAATTATAAAAAATGTGAAAGCTGTGGCCACTGACATTTAATGTGGATAAGTGCAAGATAATGTACCTTGGGCTTATAACCCAAAGGCATATTATAGAATATTTGGAACACTCCTAACCTCAACATCTGAGGATAGGGATTTAGAAGTTATAATTTCAGAGGACATAAAAGTAGTAAAACAATGTAATAGACCTGCAGGAAATGCTAGCAGAATGCTTGGTTGTATAGGGAGAGGTATTAGCAGAATGCTTGGTTGTATAGGGAAAGGTATTAGCGGAATTCGTTGTTGTATAGGGAGAGGTATTAGCAGAATGCTTGGTTGCATAGGGAGAGATTGTACAGAGCACTGGTGAGACCTCACTTGGAGTATTGTACGCAGTACTGGAGACCGTATCTCCAGAAGGATATTGATACTTTGGGGAGAGCTCAGAGAAGGGCTACTAAACTGGTCCATGGGTTGACGGATAAAACTTACCAGGAAAGGTTAAAGCATCTTAACATGTATAGCTTGGAGGAATGACGTAACAGGGGGGATATGATAGAAACATTTAAATACATAAAGGAAATCAACACAGGAAAGCAAGAGAGTATATTTAAAAGAAGAAAAATTACCACAAGAAAAGGACATAGTCTTTAATTTGCGTTTTTGTTTAAAACACCAACCAGTTACCACAATTTTAACTCCAACTCTGAACATAGTACCTGTTATTTACTGTGAATATGCCAATAAAAATGTAATTAAAAAACATTTGTTTATTGCATCTCACATATATATAAATCACTTTAGATTTTTCTCACATTTATCTCCAACCTCATTAAATAATGTTAGATCAACCCATGTGCTTCAATATACCTCAACTAACAGTGAACGACTGAGAAAACTTTCACAGGTAAACTATTTCCCTGCAGTGCGATAGGCATGTCCCCATCTGAAAGCAGTTCCATTTCCTCTCGTTCCTTGGCAATGAGTAGGGCCCAACAAAGAAAACGTGTGAGATTTAATCATTCATTTAGGAGTCACAACTGGAGCCACTTATTGCTCGAGTTCTATCTCTGCTTCTGGCTACAGATGCTCTTTTTTTTGGACTATGCTTTCAGATAATCAATGCTCTTGTAATAATCAAACTGTTAATATTCATGCAGGCCAGAAAATTAACAATTTTTTTTTTAAGAGATCCATTTTTATTTTGTTTATTTTTTTATTAAATCACAATTTTAATTAAAAATCAATTTTTTAAGCAAATCTGCCCATGAATACATGGACTTGATTGAACATTGATTCCTAACATAGGCTCTCTTTGTAAAGATAATATCAGAATTACACTGCCTGACAGTTGCATTCACTATTTTAATAACACATGATAGGTTGGTGATGGTATGGCAGCTTGAAAAGAGGTTAACACGAGAATGGCTAACCAATACATACACTTTAATGCGATTACTTAATCATCCCATAAACAGATGGATAAAGAGTGGATCAGAACAACACCTTTTAGAGAGTTACACTTCATATGTGTTCAAAATATAACAATCGGATAATAGAACAAATACAAGTATCATTAGTTAGACAACAGCTCTAAACAGGGGGATATTGTAAAAAATAATAATCTTTATTGTAAAAAAAAAAATGACATCACAGGAAACCACAAAAATATAGTGAACACCGTGACGCGTTTCGTTGTCTGTCTCAGCAGACTTAATCACATCCGATGATTACAGTTAGACTCCATTAAAATGCAAGACACAATGACAGATATATAGAAATATTGGGAATACCAAAAGAGAATATCTTTTCTGTTAAATGTACATTGAAATTTATATAAGAAAAAAGTATTCCTCGCATGGAAAAATACTGAGATTGTGTTGGAATTTGTTTAAAAAGAATCACAATAATAATAATAATTGTAAAATGTTTTAATCATTCTCATTAATGCTCAGCAGTTTGTGAGCAACTAGAAGTAAGAAAAAAAAATCTTATCTAAAACACACATATAGCTGATAAAGGGACAAAAAAAAATGGGTGGAACATCTAAAATGGGATTATCAAAGGTTCCAAAATACAAATATTTCCATTGATAAACAATTGATAAAAGATAAGAAGATAAAAGATATCAGCTAAAGATCCCGGGCTGGTTTATCACCAGTGTTAAAGGAATTTCTACACCCTTTGGACTATGGAAGATTATTTAATATATACAAATAGTATACCACCTGTTCAGGTAGGACATGCAGAGCCTTCAGAGATGGACAAGACAAGCACTGAGTTGATGATCCATGGGATGCAGGCTGTGAAGTAATACGCAGAGATTTTCTAGATTTGCTAATGTCTGCTTTGAAATGCAGTCACCACATCATTCCTGGGGGCAATATATTTTAGCTAATTGAGATGAGTCTAAAATTTCCCATCTCAGTTCCCTACAAATCTCTCTTTATTGAGCAGACGCTTACGTTTTATATATATATATAATACTATACTATGAACCACTTTTCTTTTGTTTTTGTGTTCCTTGCACCCCTAATTTGCAAGTATACAGACTAATCCTCCTAGGAGACCCAACCAACCATCTGCCTTTTTTTTTTGAAAGTCTCTTCTTCGCCATTAGAGCAAGATGTTTGCTTTATTAATAGTCACCACTGAGAATAACATTAGGGGGAGGAGGAGAAGGAGGAAAAAATGGGTGTTGAGGGAAAGTCTTGTTAGTGCAATGGTTGCTGGGTCAAGTCTTATGTGTGCAATCTTGGTGCTCTGGTAAGACCAGTGGGTGCACTGTGGGTGCTAAAAGGCTGACCTGGTTATAGGGGCATATCCTATGAGTGCAATCTGGGTTCTGGTGTCCTCTGAGTAGAATGGGTGCTGGGGAAAGTCCTGGGGCAAGTTATATGGCGTGTCCTTTCTTTCTAGTCACCAGCTTATAGTAACTCTAACTTTACTGACAAATTCTCAGATATCTGCCAAACCATTAGCAAGGACTGTGAGGAAGAGGCAAAACATTAGGAGATACATTGTACCTCTCCCGCTCTTATAAAAGTGTCCATGACAGACACTCTATCCGCCATCACAGCCACAGCTAGTCATACTAGCCTAGTGAGCGAGGGCACAAACATAGTTTCTTCACCAATGCCCTTGGTGGATTTGTTCTGCCACGGCAGTTAGTTACACTTTCATTTCAATTGATAAAGATCATTCTACTTTCTTTTTTCTTGTCTTTCTAGATGAGTTCCTTGACAATGCTACATTAAATACACCATCGGATTCCTTATTTAAAGTCACTGCATTAAATGTCCAATTAAGATTGGCTGTGCCTGTTCCATTTAAATTTAGTACAATTTGTTTAATTTATTCTAGTCAAAATGATTGCTCTCATTGCTTTTCTGTTTGATTTTTTTTTAATGTCGATTCCTCTACTAAGGAGACAAATGATTTTCATTCTCATTTTTTAATTAATTTTTTTCTTCTTTTTTTTGGTTTATTGCTTAGGCAGAGTTTCTAAATAAAATGTAAATTCTCCTTGTATGACTGACATGTTTATTTTGCTCCATGCTCCTTGTGATTTTACATAATTTTGCTTATTATTTTTTTCTTTTTACTGTACTGTAAATCATCTGTCTAATGGCATACTGCAGCATTCCAAAAGGTTCAAGTATTTGACAGTCATCCTGATCCCTGAAATGTTTGTGTTAACCCCTCCTTCCCCTTTTTATTCACAAGCAATAGCTCTTCCGCTTGGGAGAGAATCTAGGTATGTCAGTTCAGTTGTTGCAAGCCAACCATTAACCCCCGAGTTCCACGGTATTCAGCTGCTGTTGGCAGCTGTCATTAAACATTCCTTGGGATTTATCAGGGTCACACATGGCGAGGGACTTGTGTCCAACTTAGTGACCTCCCATTACAACTGTTGAGTTGTTACCTAAGAATTATGGTCTTTGGGATGCACTGGATCAAAGTGATATGTACATATGTAACAAGATAGACCAAAGTCTGTTGACCAAAAGTGATCTGGTCAACAGACTTAGTTTAGTTTTAACATTTCTTGCCTCTACTTATATTTAATACACATCAAACATCTTTGTGCTTCTCTGTGCTCCGAGATAAACGGCCATTCAATTTAAAGGTGCTCAAGTACCCAAGTGTAAAGAAAAGTAGACTAGAGCAGAAAACTTTAAAATCTATTCATAATGATTCCCTGCATGGTGAAAAAGAAAGGCTGTACAGTGTACAGGTTATACATAACCAAGTGCATCAAACCTAGATTGATGCCTGGAGTGCCTTTGTAACTGCTGTTGTTAATTATCTATCCAGCTGATTTTATTATGGCTTAAAGCAACTAATATATTAGTATCTGGTATGGCAAAATTAACATTATGGTAACCAACAATACCATTTTTTATTTAACCTACCCAAAGCAGTTCGAAAAAGTCTCCAATGCAGCTGAATGGAAAGATTTTCCAATTCCATTATTTAATTTTGAAATTCGTGTCTGAGTTCCCTGCAATTTTCTCCTAATTGAGTAGACCTTTAGGAGTTTTTGCTTACACTAGAATCTGATCGTCAGAAACCCTGTTTTGGCATGTCAACCGTGGAGCAGGACCTTTATGGGAAAGACTATGATTTCAGCATGACGTATCATTAAGGGGTTAATAAAAATGTGGGCCTTTTCATTCACATTTTCCATCCCCAAAAATATTTTTGCCTAAGAAAGTTTTCGCAATAAGCTGGATGCTAGATATGTGACGAACAACCTACCAAGAACCCCTCTCTGAGAAATCATACTTCATTGTCAGGAACACAATCTTCACAGCTGCTCGTAAAAGCTTTATTTGTATTTGTTTGAGGCTCCTGAATGCATTTTAGACTAATAATCATTGAAATGGAATGAGATGGATAGTTTAACAAACCAGTAAAGAGGCAAATGATTTGTACCACGGTCATTTGGATACATAACATATTACGTGGTTGGCTTGCCCAAACTTGAAGAACTGTGGTACTTAAGATTAAGAGTTATTTGGCCCGACAACATTATTTTTTTCCCACTTATTGCATTCAAAATGTGTTTTATCCCATTATGTGGATAAAGAATCTGCTTTTAATTCACTGGTTCCCATTTGGTAAACACCATACCATGAATGCATATTATTTGAGTCCGTAGCAAACTGAATGCTGTATAATTCAACTTTTTACATTATATTAATATTAATATAGTGCCAACAATTTACTTAGCGCTAGGGACAGAGCATAGAGGGGGACTACATACTAGACATGTGCATTCGTTTTCGGACGAATGGATTTTTGTCCGAAAATAGCATTTTCGTCCATTCGTCCGAAAAACGAATAACGAAAATGCTAAACTAACGAAAGCCGAATGAACGAATGGTTAATAAACTAAAATCATTCGTCCATTCGTGCTATTGGCATTCTGTAAACCGAATATTGAATTACAATAGCATTACATACATTCCATAAACCGACATAATGAACGGCTTTCGGTTTATGGTATGCATGTAATGCTATTGCTATTCTATAAACCGAAATAGAGTCCCCATTCATACGAATAGGTCAGTTGACCTATTCGTATGAATGGGGACTCTATTTCGGTTTATAGAAAGACAATAGTATTACATGTATTCTATAAGCCGAAAGTCTATAAATCGAACCATGTTCGGTTTATAGACTTTCGGTTTATAGAATAGCAATAGCATTACATGTATTCTATAAACCGAAAGTCTATAAACTGAACGTCGTTCGGTTTATATTCTTTCGGCTTATAGAATACATGTAATACTATTAGCTTTCTATAAACCGAACTAGAGTCCCCATTCATAAGAATTTCTTACGAATGGGGACTCTAGTTCGGTTTATAGAAAGCCAATAGCATTACATGTGTTCCATAAGCCGAAAGTCTATAAACCGAACGACGTTCTGTTTATAGACTTTCGGTTTATGGAATGTGTAGGTCAATTGATTCGTATGAACGAAGAAAATGAAATGAAAATAATGAACTAATTTCGTCTGAAACAAATGCAGTAATGAACGAAATTCATTTTAGACAAAATAAATAACATTTTCGTCCGAATGGACGAAAACTAAACGAAAATTTTAGTTTTGCACATGTCTACTACATACTAAGTTAGACAAACAGACTGATACATGATTTAGCCCGGCTTGCAAGCTTACAATATAGAGGGAATGGAGGACCTGAGACACATATGAGTGAAGAGGTCAATGGAAAGGTGATGGTAGTAACAGTATTAGGCATTTTTGGAACTAGGTGGGTTTGGCCAGAAATTAATTATGTGTGTTCTAGTTGGATGGGTTGCCCAACCCTGTTTTTTTTTTAATTCTGAAATTACAACCAGGCTCAGTATTAGGAAAAGTAGGCATTTGTCAAGGTGTCACCGAAGAAACATCTTTCTACTCTACATGTTTATGATCATATTCTTCTAATTCTTGATCGTTGCATCGATTAGGTCGAGCACCGCCAAATCTGCCCAGTTGCCCTGGATAAAAAAATGTAAACAATTTTATTGGGCGTAACGGAAATCTGAAATCTCTCTAGAACTTGCCTAAAAATGATCTATTTGTCATTCAGCTTTGGCATTACATTTCTAAAAAAAAAAAAAAACAAGTTTAATATGGAATTACCAAGATCAGCGAGAGACATTGGAACAGTTTAAGTCAATAAACTCACTGAGTCTTTTCCAAAGTTTAGAACTGAAGCATTGGAAAATTTAGATTAAATTTGAAATTCGATGACTTGAATCAAAACCACAAAAAGCAATAGGAAATACCATTTATTACTGAACGCATCTGTTATAACGCAGGGTCACTGGCAGAGGTAAAAAGTTGATGTGTATGCTAAACCCTCAAGAAAATCCAACAGAATCCTGGCCTGTGATATCTGCAATCTCAAACTTGGCTGCTTCTTGAGGAGAAACATTGTTAGAAATGTGGATTTACAGTATACATTTCAGATTGACTTTTCATCAACCCCATATATTCTTGCACTAAGCTAGGTATTAAAAACAAGTAATGAACACAAAGCAAACCCCCCCCCCCCCCCGAAAAAAGAAAAAAAAATTGTCCTCATCTGATACTCTGTATGGAATGCCCTATCAAACACTTTATCGCTCTATGGGAGGAATGCCCTGCCAAACACTGTACTGAATGGGAGAAATGCCCTGCCAAACACTGTATCGCTCTATGGGAGGAATGCCCTGCCAAACACTATATCGCTCTATGGCAGGAGTGCCATGCCAAACACTGTATCACTCTATGGGAAGATAACCCTGCCAAACACTGTATCACTGTATGGGAGAAATGCCCTGCCAAACACTGTATCGCTCTATGGGAGGAATGCCCTGCAAAACACTATATCACTATATGGGAGGAATGCCTTGCCAAACACTATATTACTCTATGGGAGGAATGCCCTGCCAAACACTATATCACTCTATGGGAAGATTACCCTGCCAAACACTGTATCACTCTATGGCAGGAATGCCCTGCCAAACACTGTATCACTCTATGGGAAGATAACCCTGACAAACACTGTATCACTCTATGGAAATTAGACATAAAATATAATTTACAATCTTGGAAAAGCAGTGTTATTCCAAAATTTAGGAATTCCACAAGCACCCCATTTTAAAAACAACATCAACAAATGTATACACATAAATATACACACAATGTATGAATAAATCTTTCATTTAATATCACCATTTACTAGCTGGTCTGTTGAAGATAATGGAAACAGCCTCTTCTCTGCATGAATCAACATGAAAATATATTGGCTCTTTTACCGCTGACAAAGAAATGCTTTAAACTTTAAACTATACATTTAGATCTGATGGGTTTACAGTTGCCTGTACCTTTTATTTAGTGTTCACGTAAAACAAAAACTTTCGAGACTTTTTAAAAAAAAAATTTAAAATCATTTCTGTCTCTGATGTTTTGTTGAAGGGACAGTGATGCTACAAGCGATGTTCCACTTGCACAACAGAAAAGTCGAAAACAAAGTTTAAAAAAAAAAACTTCCCTATTTTTACTTTTATTGCTCCAGGGAGTCTGCATTCTTTGACGGGTCTACTCAATAAAGAGAGAATGGCAGGGAATCGAGATGGGAATTTCAAACCTTAGGCCAAAGTAGCATAGTTGGAAAAATTCTTCGATGCAGCTGAATGGGAGATTATTTCCAACTCAGCTATTTTGGCCTTAAGTTTGAAATTCCTGTCTCAGTTCCATTCAGTTCTCTGTTTATTGAGTAGACCGTTTAGCAATTAGAGTCGGACCAGGATTTGACTTCTACCTGTACTCTGATTGGTTAGGATAAGAATAGTTTTGATTCCAGTGGATCAGTCAGTATTTTACCCTTTATTTCTGAAATGCACTCCTTTTCCATACATAATCTTTTACTCATCTACAAATGCTAATAAATAAAAACTTGCTAAATAGATTTGAACATTTTTTAATGTTTTGGAAGGGCAATAAGTAAAAGTTGCGCATTACTTTTTACTAACAATTTTTTAAAGGTATATTTTAACACTAACCCTAGAGCTAAGGCTAGCTTTAACCTTTTCATGACAATCGACTTGCTAGTCACGTCATTGTAAAACCACCCTTTAATGACAATTGACGTTCCGGTCATGCAAAACAACTGCAAAATAGATCCAAATATTTGTCCTGAGTTTGGCAGTACCCCTTGTTTTTATTATTTTTGGTTTTGTCCATCCGGTTGCTGTTATTGGCTGTACAGATGTGTCAGAGTGGGCGTCCGCAGACATGGCTAGAGTGCCTCGGTTCTGAGGCAGTCAGCCATGTCACTTACAGCTCGATCCTCTTATGCCCACAGGCGTAGTTCAATAAAAACTGCGGGACAGGTCATTGTCAGCAATGGAGTGTTTTCCCAGGACGTGTCTGGCACGGCTGATGTCACCAATGAGTTATTATATATCCGCCAAACTGTTTAAAAGCACAGATCAATCTGGAAACTCTATTAGGCCTTTACCAGCCCACAAATTAAAATGCATCTACACTACCTTGACATACAAATACTTGGCTAATGTAAACATATTTATAAGACTTAAAACAGATGCTCAGGATATCTCAAATATTTTCAGGTATATTAAAGAAGACATTAAACAGGAAACAGGAACTACAACCGGGTCAGAGGTAAAACAGGAAACAGGAAGTAGCTAATTTAGTATTGTAACAAATGTGACCATCCTTACATAATAACAATGTAACACAAATAGGATTACCCCCTTTTCTTAAAAAAACAAACCTCGGCAACGCTAAACACAAATATTTGGCGAATAATAACTTTTTACGTAAATGGAGCTTGTAAAAATGTTAAGTTAATTAATTTACTCAGTGTTCATGTAAAAGAAGAATGAATTACATACATGACTTCTACGCTACGTATGTCCTTATTGTTTAGTCTACAGAGGTCATACCAATTTAATTCATTACACTTTTCCATTGTATTTTTTTTTTTTTTTACATAGCGATGGCACAGACTAGAGATATATTCATTCTAATGCAGTAATGAATAGCATTAGATAAGAATCTTACAGAAAACATGCTCTACAACCTGTAGGATCAGCATATAAAGTATAGTGTTGATTTAGTAATTATGCTGAGTAAAGGAACCTCTTATTTATGCTGACCTAGTTATCCTACTAGTTTTTATTTATAAGGGCAGGATATATATTAACAGTGCCCATAGGCAGAGACTACACACAACCCCATACGCGCCATAAAAATCTTCGAAGGTCAGGCATTAGTAAAGAATATATTGAGAATAACATTTAAAAAAAACATTAGGACCTTAGCTAAAGGGGTAGGGTTTCCGTCCTTAATTAACAAATTAAAAAGCACCTGTCACTCACGCGCAGTAGCGCTGTCACTCAAACTCCCAAGCTCCGCCCACAAGAGTTGTTAGGTATGTAATAGGTATTTGGTATATGGGGTCACTAAATAATAATAATTATTAATTAGAGTGTCTTACTAGTTCATACAGGACTCCAAATAATCAGAGTCTTTCAGAGCTTAATTAATAAATAATTCACAATTCTACAGTATCAGCGTACCTTGAACTTGGGGTTTTGCACACATAATAATACAAAATAATAAAAATAATTGTAATAATTAGGTTTTGTGAGGAATTTTAGATTGCTGTTAGAACTTATTGCTCAGTCCTTGCCATGAACCATTCTCGTTTTTTTTTTTTTTTTAAAGAAATAAAATGTGTTTTTTGTTTAGGCACATTATCATTTGTTGATTTTTATACTGTTTTAGTTGATGTTCATCATAGTCACAGATGTGTATAAATATTTTGCAAATCTCCAATAGTTTAAAACAAAGAGCATCTGGCTTACCCAGAGATAAATGATGGTCCTTCTCACTTATGTTTCTCATGATTTATAGGTAAAATATTAATTTAGGGAACATATTGCTGCCAATTTTTTTTATTTTCATTTCTATGTAATTGTTTCCTCATTGTTATTTGCAAAATTAGTCTACAAAGAATAAACAGATTAACATCTTATTTTATTTCAATTTTAAAGGGACACTAACACATAAGATGTAACTAGTTAACTTGGTCATTTAAAACAAACACATATATAAATCATATCTCACTGTTTAGTTTTTTTATATGATTGAATTAATTGAATATATAAGGAAAAATAAAATTAGGTGTTTATCTCCTGGCTCCATTTTGTGAATATTTCTCATGATGCAACATCGTCCAAAATCTTCCAGCCAGTCTCACTTTGCCAAAGCTTGCATGATGATATCATAAGATACTCCCCTGCTCTCTTATTGGCTCCTGTGTATCATGACCAGTGTAACAAGACCATAAATCTGCCCCCTTGTGATGTAATAGTTACATTACCCTCCCATTCAATGCATGTCTATGATCAGAATTCTGACTTATAGACTGCATTCTGTGCCCCCAGCCCCAAAGTGAGAAATTTGTGCTGTAAAATCACTAGGGGGTTTTGGCATTTGCTTGCAAATCTGCTGAAACAATCTATAGATCATTTTCAATCTTTTTTTTATCATCTACATGCACAGCAAAAGCAATGTTTAGGCGAAGAAAAATAATTAAGACTGTTACATATTTAATTTTTCCTGTTAGCAAAAAAAAAAAAAATATTCTTTAATTCACGGTTACTGAACCTAAATTAAATTTTGGGGTACATACCATGAATAAAGCTATTTGGGGGGGGGGGGGATAGGAGGTTAAGTGGGTAATTATTAATTTCATGAGCTAATGCTATAGAACTTTTGGGTATTCCAGCCAGGAGAGGGGGCACATAACAACTCTAGAGGATGCCATCAATGCTGTAAATGATTATTACTCATTAATTAACTGTTGAGTAAACAAATGTTAAGGCAAAATACTAAAATACTGAACATTATTATTACCACGACTCCTGATATCACTACTAGAAGATATGTGTCAATACTTAGATCATATTTATGAATTTAAGTTTTGTTTTTGAAATTTCATTTGAAAGAACTAATAAAATAACAACAATTGAATTTTTGTTTTATTAAAAGTGTTCTTTTTATACTTGAATCAGTGGTGTATCTTGGTTTTGTGCTGCCCTAGGCAGACAAAATTCAGGCACCCCCTCACCCACATTGCACACCTACGACATGCTCCATCCCCCGCGTTGCACACCCACAACATGCCCCATCACACACGTTGCACACCCACAACATGCCCTATCACCCAATTACATGCCCCATTACCCATATTGCACACACAGTAAATGCCCAATCACCCCTATTACATGCCCCCCATCGCCCACATTGCATACACACTAAATGTCCCATCACCCCTATTACATGCCACCATCCCCTCGATTACCGAATAGCTAAAGCTTGCTGAACGGTGTGGGAGCAAAAATGTTTGAAGCACCAGAAGTGTGCTTTAACACCCTCTGGCAAAGTGCCGCCCTCTGGCAAAGTGCCGCCCCCTGGCAAAGTGCCGCCCTAGGCAAGTGCCTTGTTTGCCTTGTGGAAGATACACTACTGACTTGAATGCCAATATTGATAAAGGATTCGTAATTTTCATTTATATTTCTACAGGCCACCTTAGGCAAGTATTTATATTATTTGGAAAGATATTTTAGAACTGCAAGATTTTCATATTAAATATGTTTTATTAACATTTTTTAATATAGCTGTGAAAAAAAAATCAGAAAAGAAAAACATTAAAAATGTTGCATATCTGTCAGGGTAACAAGAAAAATGCATGGATTTAATAACTGTGTTATAGGGAATGAGAAACAAACTATAAATATTACAGAGAGACTGAACAGCATCACTGGGTAATGGAATGTTGCTTACACTATAGATAAAAAAGCATAAAAAATTTGTCTTCCTCTCTGTAAGCAACAGCTAATATCCGTAATGATTTTGTCTTCAGCGGAACATTTATTGTGCATGTTTTTTTTTATGTGAACTAAACATATTGTTACTTTTAAACAATTTACTGTTGTCTTGTATTTTACATTGAGAATCATTTTACCAGGGGCGTCTAAATTCACTGACACCCAATAAGGAGGGTTCCGAGAGAGAAAGGATTGTAGCTATAGCAACAGTAATACATATGTTATACGTTGGTTGAAGTTTTTATGGGATAGGAAGAGATAGGCTTTCTGCAAAAATTCAGTTTTTATTACTTTACTCAAGCCCTCCCCCAGTGGCCAATATATGCTCCTAGCAGAGTGCGTGCGTACAGTGTCAGTCTAGCCTCTGCACGTCAATGAAACAAGGGAATAGTTTCACAGGAGAGAGGGGAGCAAAAGAAGAAGGGGTTATGCATTAATTACAGTAAGAGGAAGTGCCTTATCCATTCAGCCAGCATTCTACAAAAATAACTGCACGTACATATTAATCAGAAGTAGGAGGAGTTAAGATTCAGCAAGATTTATTCAGGTTAATAGCAAGAAAACAAGAGTAACTGAGAAAGTGTGATTGAGAGGGATGATTGCTTAGGATGTTTTAGAAAAATATTTTTGCTCGGGTTTGGGCCTTTAAAACCTCATAGATGTGTTCTATGAAGAATTAGAGGCACTGTCAGGGATTCTCTGCTATTGTAAAATAGAAACCCTTCCTACAGTGAGTTGATCAGCTGTTAAGGACCAGCTCCTTTCAGTTTCTGTTCACATGATAACTCACCTGGTTGCTATTAGCCAGCCCCTTTGCTTCTCAATACAGGTATTTAAGCAGCAAGTCTCAGTTGCTCCTTGTGTTGTGTCTGGCTTTTAAGTGTAGTTCCAGTGATTCCTGTGTTTGACCAGGCTTGGCTGACTTCCCTTCTGGTTCCTGGCTCTTGGCTTTGTTCCTGACTACTCTGATCTCCATTCTCCTGATTGCGGCTCGTCTGACTACACCGCTTTGGCTCCTGACCCTAGCTTGCCTTTTGGATTTTGCTAAATTTTGGTATTTATTATTAATAAAGGAGTTTTGCATATTACTGTCTCTCTCTGTCTGTGTTTGTACAGTCTGTATACTGGTGGCATTTTTTTCAGATGTAAATGTGACATATAAATGCCTGTCACCTTTAGCATCACTTTCTTTCTGCAGTGTAAACCCACGGATTTGCAGCCTTCCTCTCTGATTGCTCCTCTTCATCTTCAAATCACACACAATAATAATGTTTTTCATGATTCTGGCTGATGACTGATTTGCAGCTTTTATAATTTGGGTAAAAATGGGATAAGCTGAGAAAGACTAAAAATATACATGCAATGAATTATTCACATTAAAAGGTTCATTAGGCATAGTTCTTTTTTAAACGAGGTGTTAGGAAATTACGGAGACATATGTTTCAATCTTTAATCAAAAAGTAACAAACTTTGTTTTCGTTTTTCTTTCCAAGAAGCAGGGCCTTCATCAGGGTGGTGCAAACACCCCCCCAAACCCTCACATGTACGCATTACTGGACCACCAGGGATAAGTGATGCCACCAAGTTGCCAAAGGGTTTTTTTTTTTTTTTTACCAGGAGGCTTTGGGGGGGGGGGTTTAAAAGGCAGTTATTGTTTGGCTGAGCATTGTGGGAAATGTACTCTGCATTATCTAGAGTGCCAAATAAATTTCCTATTCCTGTTCTAATGATGGCTAGACGTTGACATACCAGGTTTTGTTAAATATTGTATATTATGCTCAGCCAACCATAGTGCCCTGTTTTGTGCTACTTAAAGTTGGCTGAGCATCATGGGAACTGTATTCCACAATAGCGTTAGTTTAGACAAGGTAAATGTAGTGAAATAGCACAGTGACATAACGCTGGGTCTACAATAACTGTTTAAGCCTCCGAATGGTAGATTTCAATCCCAAGCAGGGTGAATTCAACCCTTCATCATGTCTGAGGTCAATAAATGAGTTCCGTTAAGTTACATAATAACAACATCTATCATTCACATGCCAGTTTGTTTAATGAAGTCTCATTTGGGAGAACTGTACCATCTATAAAAACTAGTAATTATTATTAGAAAGTGACACTACTACAGGAATAGTTACACAACGGAAAACTATCATAATTATCTCTCCAACTTGCTTTAGAGGTACATTCACTGTTCGGAACACATTATGCTATTTAATGCCCGTTTTGTTACATTACGAATGTTAATTTAAAAAAAAACAACACTTTTTTGTTATCATATGAATGAGAAAACAGGACTGAAAAGACTGATGAAGAATAAAAAAGTCAGTTTTTGAGTCTCATTTTCGACATTCCATCACTCTGCAGTCTCCACCTCTTGTCTCCACATCTGGTTTTATGAATGGGAAGCCAGCTAAAGAATTAATAGCCAATTGGGTTTTTTTTTCTTTCAGTAAGACACATGAGTGGTACACACCCATGTCTTTATCCTTTCCTTGTGACTCAGTGTAGGATGTGAACTGGAGCATCTTACAGAAAGTAAGTAATGGGAAGCCATGGGAATGCTTTTCATGGCATGATAGCAATGACTGTTGAATAAAACATATGGAATTCTCAGCACAAGCCCCAGCACACATGCTTTAGATTACGATTTATTTATTTTTAAATGAAATTTGCGGTTTACAGGCACTGAAGCATCAAAAAACAGAGAGAGAGAGAGAGAGAGATCAGCTGTGATGACAAGTAGCACAGGATTAAGGAAAAATACATTATGTCCATACATCACACTGCTGTGTTTGCAATATATATCACAAAAAGTTACATTCATACAGTTAACTTAACAAAACATTACATGATAACACAGTAACACAAAGGATACAAAAAAATTCAAACAGAGGGAGTGCAGGTCTGGTACACACACCATAATATCTTTTGTATTTTTATTTCACCTTCAATGGCCTGTTTGCATTGTGTATGTACAACACTGGCTACTTTATATGTCTTCAGTAATAGATCTTAACACACACTATATATCCGGTGAATTTATAGTTACAATTTAAGATTAAAGTCTCTTTTTGGGAAGAGATTCTTTGGTAGTGATATTTTATAAGATATTCGAGTCGAGCCTTACAAGACTGTAAAGGAGAAAAAGAGTATTGACCTGAACTTTCCCATCTGAAAAGATTTGATGTGTCACATCGCATATTCATGCTTCGTCTCTGACTCCCTTTTGAATTGTTACTGTATGTGTGCTTCAGAGGAATGGCAATAGAAGCGTAGAATATGTGTGATGATGGGGATGTAGCACAGACATCGGATCCACAGACCCATCTTAGACAATGTGATGCTGCGTATAATCCTCTATGCCACTTTCAATGCAATGATGCTGACCCATCATTGTGATATGTTAAAAGAAGTAAACTGGCTAAAACTCCAATCCAAGCAAGAGTAGGCTCCAACACTGTTCATGGTGAATACTGGACAATTTAAAGATATATAGACCTTCACAGACCTTGCCACGGAATGGTGCCATGTTTGTGCAAACACTTTGCCTATCCAAGATTCCAAGAAATTGCTTTGCCTCGCCTGCCTAAAAGATATGCTCACCACAGCTACTCACACCTTCTACAAACTCAGGTTTGGAAACTTACACTAAAATATGGAATAGCTGTTCGGAAACCACTGAATCTTTTTATTAGTCTAAAACCCCTAAAAATGACTGCCTCACTGTATCAAAGGTCACAATACGTGTATTTTATGTTTACATGTGAATTCTTATGCTGTATGCTTTCTCCAGAAGTTAAAATTTAACTTTGGAGCTTTATATAGTTTATATTGTTAATTTACAAGCCACTAAAATTTAGTGGATTTAAAAAAAAACAAAAAGAAAGGTATCCATCAAAAGTATCAAACCTTGGTATCGAAACTTAGTTGTCAATTCACCACAATTCTGTGAATTTATTTGCCTGTTTTTTGTTTTTTTACCATGCTGGGGTAGAATTTCAAGTAGACACTTTTTACAAATCCTAACTTATACTTTTCAGTATACATAATTCAATCTGTGCTAAAAGACGTTGACAAATTAAAATTACCAGTACAGTTATGGTAGAAATCCAATATATCCAATATCCAAATCCAATATAAGAGCAGCCATCTTAGAAACGTCACGTGTAGCATATTTTTTCATGACGGTTCCTTTCTCTAAAAGTAGCCCCTCCCCTTTGGTAGATTGGTTTTAGCCACTATAGAAGAGAGCTTGAGGAGAAAAAAAAAGAGTGTAGGACAACATGATGTTTCCAACATACCACTCGACTCAACTGTGCCGACAATAAACAGCTCCTAGAAGGGAAGCATGCTGTCTAGTTCATAAAAACCTATTATTTGCAATTATAGTCATATCTACCTGTCACGTCTGTTAGCAGATCTTCTGTCACTTATTACTACTTATCATAAAGAAACTGACAGAGGAAAAAGAACGAGAATGTGTGGCTGCCACAATGAAATATGTTCAGATAGTCTTTAGTATCCTTTTTTAGTTAGGTTTTTTTTTTTTTCGTACAACGTAAACATATAATCTCGGGTATGTAATTTGCCTGTTCACTATCAAAACAAAGATCCTTGAAATAAATGGCAAAAAAGGCAATAGCTTTATCGGCTAACTGAGTAGATTGATAGCACTCAAGGCCACTTAGTAAGAGATGCCAGTGACAGATATATTCCTCATACACAATGGACAGGTTATTAAGCAAACTGAACCAACTATTCTAGGAGTTAAGTGCCCTTATGTTCTTATGCAGAGTATATTCCATACAAATCTAATTTTGTGTTTAATTATTGATTTATTTTCTCGGCAGATTTATTTTCCTGAATGCGTTACCTTTTACACATTCTGTAAAGAGAATAATGAATTAGTAAAACTTAAATGTTTCAGCTCATCCAGTTTCCCCGAACTTCATTAGAGATCTGTTTCGGTCGTTAGCCTTCCTATATTGAATCCAAAAATACTGTGCTTAGTAAAATAAGAGAACATTCTCCACAAGAGATTGGTTGGAGAGCAAGGAAAATCCAGAGAGCAAGTGAGGCCCATCACCCATCTCATAATGCATTTATTTATCTCCCATCTCACAATGCATTGTTTTTTAACTCATCATATTTGTAGGAAGGCATATGTTTGAAAGGATTGACAAAGGCCACACATTTTGAAATGTTGCCACTGGCGGTTATGAAATAAAGTTGACCTCACTATGGTCAATGTGCTGGGCCATTTTGTTTATCTTTATAAGATGGTGGAGCCCAGTTCGAGCACCGTCTATCTACTGAGTGCCATTTGACCGTCCTTGTTGGTGTATGTTTGAAAGGCTGTCTTGAACACCATGCATATGCTACAAGAGGTATAAAGTGGGTATTAAGGAACAAAATGTGATCATTGTTTACCTTTCCGTATAGCTACGCAGAATCACTTGCAGTTGTTATAGAGCTGTTAATTGAGGACTGTGGGGAAAAACAGGCCTTTTGACATGTGTGATGTTTGTAGATACCTGTATCTACAAACTACTAAATGAATAACTCAAATAAAAACTCTGCTACCCACTGAATTTTATGTAAAACAAAACAAAAACAAAAAAACAATTAAAAAGTTTGCATATCATACACGGGATCCTTCAATTGATTGAACAAATATCAAACTTTAATTTGTAGGTTTTAATTAGTTATCGCTAAACAACTAAACAAAGTGAAGACAAAGCCCTATTCAGTGTACTACACTATTCTTTTTATATTAGCTGTTTTGTGTTTTATCCTGTGGGGTTATGGTTAAAACTGGTGCACGCAGAAATGTCTTCGAAAAGTGTAGGGAGTTTGCGTGATATGCTCGACTCCAACGATTCTGGGGTGTACCCCTTTGTATTGGAAAAAAAGGCAGTAAAAAGTGGATGACAAATTCCGCCATATCCATTTTGGTGGAGGCGCAATTAGCCTGCACCAAAAAAAGGTGTAATCAGGTAATATCAACTGCGACTTTTTTTTCTACCTTCTTGACACATTAATGTGTGTGACTTTTTTTTATACATAAACCTCTTATTCTTAGTTGTTTAGTGATTAGTAATTTAAAACTTTGGGAATAGCCAGATGTGGACAAATACCCAAATGTGTCTTGTAATCTTAGTTACTGAGCAGCTAAATGCAGTGCAATATACAGAACTGCTGCACAAAGACAAAACTACATTAAAAATCAGCAGAGCGAAAGCGCCATATATCTTGATAAACATTTAATCATTTAATTAATAAAAGGTTCGTGGCAAACACACTAGCTAAATGATGGTCCATTGAGGGACTAACTAACCAAACAGTCAGTAAAGCAGAGAGCAAAACCTTCTGGGTAATTTATTGACCTCTACTAACACTTAACTGCATCTGCTGTGTGTTGATTTAAACCCAGAGTTATGGCCAAAATGGCCTAATTAACCTTAAGGGAGTTTGATGAATTC